>OY720154.1:32345351-32847851 GCA_963082725.1 Pedicia rivosa
AGATAGAAATTGGGTTAGGTGATAGTTGACCTCCCCGTGTTTGCGGCTAATCCACGGCTCTATCTTCGGAATTAGCCTATGCGTCCAGCGCCCCTTTCCAGAGGTCTGCCACTGTTGCTGCCATGTTTGCATGGATTGCAGTCTTTCTCTTTCCCTGTACTCCCGTCTAGCTAGAGGGTCCCGCCTCTTGGCCTCAAATACTCTTCTAGCTTCCTCCGCTGCGATGTGGATAGGCATCATTCCTGCAATGACGCAGGCGCCATCGTCCGACATGGTTCTGTAGCCGCTAATGACTCTTAGGGCGCTGAGTCTCTGGACTTTCCCCAGTATCCTTCTGTTTTTCTCGACCCTCATTGCCTCTGCCCAAATTGGCGAAGCATAAAGGACAACTGATTTTACTACACCTGCCAGTAGCTTTCTTCTGCTACTTCTTGGACCTCCAATATTAGGTAGCATATTTGACAGCGCAGAATGAACCTTTGCTGCCTTTTTGCTTACATACTCCAAGTGGCTTTGGAAGCTCAACTTTTGGTCGATCATTACTCCTAGGTATTTGATGGCATTCTTTGATTTAATTTCAAAATTTCCCACCTTTAGAGTAACGGATTCAATCTTCTTCATGCTACTGATCAGCACACTCTCCGTCTTGTTCTCAGCTAGCTCTAGCCCTACCGAGTCAAGCCATGTTTTTAATATTTGGATGGTTTCGTTAGCGACCATTTCGATTTCGTCCAGTTGTTTTGCAGTTACCACTATTGCAATGTCATCTGCAAACCCTATCACCTTAGCTTCATCTGGGACTCTTATCTTAAGTATGTCATTATACATAACATTCCAAAGAATTGGTCCAAGCACGGAACCCTGAGGGACCCCAGCGGTTATCCTGTATTTTAAGAGACCCATTCCGGTGTTGTACTCCAGTATTCTGTCCTCGAAATAGCTTTCTAGGATTCGCACCAGGAACTTTGGAACATTCATTCTCTGTAATGCCCTTATGATTTGGTCCCAATTTGCGGAGTTAAACGCATTCTTCACGTCAATCGTGACTATGACGCAGTATTTTTTGGTCCCTCCTTTCCATCTTTTGCCCTGTATGGCTTCATTGGCAGTTGATATTACCATGCCGATGGCATCCAATGTGGATCGCGCCTTCCGGAAACCAAATTGGTTATTTGAAAGGCCATCCTCCTTCTCTATTAATGGGCTCAGTCTATTATGAATGATACGCTCCAGCATTTTCCCCAAAGAGTCGAGCATGCAAAGAGGACGATGCGAGTTCGGCTCTTCCGGAGGTTTTCCTGCTTTTGGTATTAGAACTAACCTTTGGCGTTTCCACTCTTTGGGAAACGTTCCTTCCTTAAGACAGGATTGCATTGTATCCACGAATATTTTTGTGTTACTTTTAATCGCAGTCTTGAGCGCTCGGTTTGGAATCCCGTCCGGACCAGGAGCCTTTTTGTCCCCCATTCTGTTGCACATGCTCAGGATCTCTTCTTCGGTTACCTCTGGTATTTGCTCTGTGTTTTCAAAGGCTGTTCTCCTTCCAAGCCTTGGCGTATGGTGAGGAAAAAGTGTCTGAACAATGTTTTGCAATTTCTCGGGGCATAATTCTTGGGGAATCTTTATGCCCTTTATTTTTGTCATTACTACCCTGTAAGCACTGCCCCAGGGACTGGTATCCGCTTCGTCACAAAGTTGCTTGAAGCATTCCCTCTTGGCTTCCCGTATTTTGTCTCGGAGTTGCTTTCTCAGTACTTTGAACTCAGACTGTCTGCCTTCGTATTTTGTGTTCCTTGCCGCTCTTTGGCATCTTCTTCTGGCTCTGAAACACTTGGTCCTAAGGTCCTTTATGTCTTCATTCCACCAGTATACTGATCTTCTTCGCGAGTTATCTCTCCTTCTTGGCATGGTTGCATCACACGCTATTGATAGCTGGTTCACCAAGAATTTCGCCATATCTTCAGCACTGTCTGCTGTTGTGTGGACATCCCTTAGGATCTCGCAGAATAGCTCGCCATCGAATGTTTTGGTCACCCACCCTTTTCTTGTGAGCCTTTTTGGTATCCTGTTGCCATCACTCTGGGAAATTACTTCATACATCACAGCTTGGTGATCACTATGGGTATAGTGTTCGCTTACGTGCCAGTTTAAGTGATTAACTAGCTGCCTACTCACAAATGTTATATCCACCACTGACTGCCGTCCATTTTTGCGGAAAGTACTGGTATTTCCCTTATTGCCGAGCACTATATCTATGGGGGAAAGTGCCTCTAGCAGGATGCGTCCTCTGGGGTTTGTGTCCGTGCTGCCCCACTCCACGGCCCACGCGTTGAAATCCCCGGCAATGATAGTGGGGTGCCGCCTTGTTGCATCTCTTACAATGTTATCCACCATTAATTCATATTGAGAGATATGTAAACTAGGAGGAGCATAACAACTGTAAATATAAATGCCGTTGATTTTGGCCGTTACAAAGCCATTCACTTTCTGTTTCATACACTGTTGAAATGGATATTTTCCGCATGCCCATATAGCAGTTTTACCAGTAGCGTCAGATGTCCATAGATTATTTTGCGGGATTTTATATGGTTCTGACACTATAGCAATTTCTACTTTCTTCTCCACTATGGTTTGACCCAACAGGTCTTGCGTTGCCTCGCAGTGGTTGAGATTTATTTGTAATATTCTCATCTTCTAACTACGTTCACTGCGCTCCTGTAGTCTGGACACCTGAAACTTCTCGCCGCGTGGTTGCTCGGACGACCTTTCTCGTTGCAAACTACACAGTTTGGTTCATTGCCACAGGATTTGGCTTTGTGTCCTGTTTCTCCACACCTCCAGCAGAGTTTTGATCTATCCACATTTTTACAAGAGATTGCTATGTGCCCAAACTCTAGGCACCTATAGCAATTCTTAGGTTGCACCAACTCTCTTACTGCGCAGATCGTCCAACCAATTTTAATTTTCCCGGGTTTTATTAGCTTGATGGCTAATTCTGCCGGTAGATTAATTTCGGCCCGCTGCGTACCTCCGTATGTGTTCCTTAATCTCCTGACCATTGAGTCGTCTGGGAATTCATAATTGAAATGTGCTTCCAAGGCTTTGCGGATTTCCTCCTTTGTTGTGATTTCATCCAGGTCCTTTACTTCGATGGTGATTTCGTGTGTTAACGACCTCACGTTTGCAGACTCCCCTAGCACAACCTTCATAAGGTCTTGATATTTCAGTCCACCTGTCGCATTTTCCTCCTTTTCCACTTCAAGAATCATCTCCCCTTTGTGGGTTCTACGAATGCGAGATACTTTCTCTCCCAGTTCTTTTAGTGTTGGGTCTCCTTTGACTTTGCGAAGTATGTCTGCATACGTCATTTCACCTTTTTCCCCAATCACAATAGCATCCGTTTTATACGCTCTAGGAAGTTTCACTCTGTCTCTTCCTTTCCTCTTCTCCTTTGTTTTTTTATTAATGACCGCAGTCCATTCCCCATCCTCCAAGTTCGCCCTTGCTTCTCTTCTATTCTCTAGGGTCGAGCTTGGTGCTTTCTTCTCAGTAATTTTTTCTCTTTTTTGCTCTGGTGTATGTCCTGATGGGTCATCACTCTTACCCCTACTTCTTTTCGAAGTTGGATCCGCTTGCTTACTGATCGGACGGTTCTCCGTTTGGGTAGCCATGTTTGAAGCGTTGTTTGTTTCCCCTTCCGGCTTCATTTTGTTTACTGTTGATTGGCTTGGCCATTCTTTCACTCCATCTGCTAGATCCCCGAATGATACCTTGATTTGGCGGATCATTCTTTTAATTTCTTGGTGTACGTTATGCCTTGGCTTAACATACTCCAACAGAGTATCGATCTCATTTCTCAGTTTGTTGACCTTTTGGTCAACGATCGCTCTATTTGTTGGTCCCCAGCAAGCAGTGATTCGTTCCGGTTCTGTTACCGGTTCTGTTGCTACTGGATGGTCTACTGGTTGGTCTGTAACTGGTGGGAGTAACACAGGATTGGTATTTTGTGCTATCTCCAGCGTTGGTGACCTCTGTAATTTCGCACTGACTTTAAATGCATCCTCCCTATTCGTTTTCATCCATTCCCTCCACTCACTTAAGGATACGGTTCTACCCTTACTCTTTTTTGGTTTCTCATCCAAGTCGAGCCTACTATTCGTACTATTCCTTGTAGCTGTATCTACCTCAGCAGCCAAGTTCACCACTGCTGATGTATTGCGGTCGCTTGATTTCGACGCCTGGGAGCCCGCTCGCTCGCTCGCCACAGCCGCCGGTACTGAGCATCCTATTCTCTGCACCGTAAGTTTTTCTGAAGTATATAAACCTTCCATAGTTGGTGATTTAATTCGGGGGAGCCCACCCCTATCTGATTTTGGTCCGCGGATGGTTTTTTAATTCCCATCAGCCCTCCGGTATTCCGGTGAGAGCCTCCCCTATCCGCCACCTGGGGACGCGCCCGATGGGAGATCCAGCAACTCCACACGTGTGTGTGTGTGTGTGTGTGTGTGTGTGTGTGTGTGTGTGTGTGTGTGTGTGTGTGTGTGTGTGTGTGTGTGTGTGTGTGTGTGTGTGTGTGTGTGTGTGTGTGTGTGTGTGTGTGTGTGTGTGTGTGTGTGTGTGTGTGTGTGTGTGTGTGTGTGTGTGTGTGTGTGTGTGTGTGTGTGTGTGTGTGTGTGTGTGTGTGTGTGTGTGTGTGTGTGTGTGTGTGTGTGTGTGTGTGTGTGTGTGTGTGTGTGTGTGTGTGTGTGTGTGTGTGTGTGTGTGTGTGTGTGTGTGTGTGTGTGTGTGTGTGTGTGTGTGTGTGTGTGTGTGTGTGTGTGTGTGTGTGTGTGTGTGTGTGTGTGTGTGTGTGTGTGTGTGTGTGTGTGTGTGTGTGTGTGTGTGTGTGTGTGTGTGTGTGTGTGTGTGTGTGTGTGTGTGTGTGTGTGTGTGTGTGTGTGTGTGTGTGTGTGTGTGTGTGTGTGTGTGTATGTGTGTAGAGATTACACTATTATTTTCTATAAGTCAGAATAAAATATCAAATAATAATAACAGCAACAACAATAAAATCTAATACAAAAATGTATTATTTAACTTTAACAATATTTTGTTATTGTAAGTGTCCAATAGAAATTCCAACAACAATAAAAATTAATAATAATTGGTTGTAAAATTGTATGTTTTTTTTTTTGGTGGCGGTGAACCGTATGTACCGTAGAGTTATACCAAGGCCTTCTTGATTTGATAGATCTAGAATGCCTTGGTTATACTTTACTATTTATAGTTTAGATTATTTATCGATCATACCCTTTGCTGATTTCACTATTTGATTTATTATTATTTTAAGTTAGATCTATATCTGTTTATACATTCATATTTATGTGTATGTGTGTGTGTGTACTGCGGTAATTTAAACCATTTTCACACAATTAAAATATTATTTTACAATTTCATCATCATTTATACCATTGAACTTTATTTTTCTTCTTTTTTCTTTTATTTTTATTTGGTTTATCAAATATACAGAATTTATTAAATTTGGAAAATCAATAATAAATTTAATGAGGAAAAATTTAAAATGATAATTAAATAGAAAATTATTAAGTTTTTATTTGGAATTTATTCATTTTGTGTTTTATTTTTTTATTTGTTGTTCTGTTTATAGTGAAATTATATTTAACATTTTATTATCGAACTGATTTATTATTTTATTTGAAGTTTATTCAAAATAAATTTTGTTACATAATTTAAATAAACAGAATTAGCAAAAATTGTTGTGGTTTTTAATTGTGTCTATAGAAAATTGTGTGTTATTGGTTTTTAATACATACGGAAAAATATATAATATGATGACGACATTTTTAAAGAGTGATTATTAGAATTGGGTTGGATCCTATGGAAGGGATAACCATATTTTATTTCTTTCAGTGTAAGAGAACTTAAAAAAAAAAGACTCAGTTGAATTGAGTTTCATTTTTGTATGTTCGGCGTAACATTAGTTAAAGGTGCGATTTGTTTCTAATTCCAATATAGTCAATACAAGATTTATTTAAGTAAACTTTTATATTTGGACAATAACTAACTTTATACGTCGTACTTAAGTTTTGTTTTGTTTATTAAAATATCTTGGAATCAACAGTAAGGGTCATTTAAAATAATACCCTAATGAAATCAATTCTCTGTAAATGGAAAGCCAAAGTTTGAACTGAAGACTCTATTATCACATCGTGATAAGTGATTAGAATTTATATATGAATGAAAAATAAATTATGTCTAAATAGAAACACAAAATAATCACTTACAAAAATTTACAAAAGATTAAAAAAATAATATATTTGGATTAAAATTAAAGCTTTTAAATTCTGACGTTTGATTTAGATTTTTCGATTTAACTGAATAAATAATTTCACCTTTCAACATTGGATCACTCACGAAACTCACTAACTTCATAAAATCAACAAACCCGATAAATTATCTTTAAAAAGTTCAGAGCCCACCTTAAAAATGGTAGGTCTCGTCCCAAGTTGGCCTAGTGTGAAAAAGTGGACGGTAATATTAAATAGTAAATGGCTATAAAAGAGATTTCTTAAAAAACAATCACTTGATGCAAGTCAAGTACAAAGAGAGAAGAAGAAGAAGAACTTCAAAATGTTCAATTGGTACTAATAACTCTATAATTGAAGTTCTATAAATAAAAAAAAAATTCACCTTTAAAATTTTGCTCTTCTAAAATATCGAACTTGAAGCGAAATAAAATAATTGGAATAAATATAAAATATTTAGAGGCAATTCCATTTATTATGAAATGAAGAATATGTTGTGTGTGCATATTTTATTGTGTCTATAAAGTAACTGTTGTGTTTAGTATTTTAAGTTTATAATGTTGGTATTAATTTTCTATGACTTGCTATGTTAGTTTTTCGATGTAATAACATAGGAGGTCAGAACACTAAACACTTTGGTACACGAAATGAAATATACGTATTGAAATATACCGGACGATCGTCTACAGGTAAGTAGAGTTCACCAAAATAATAAAAAAACGTGTTCAAATTTTGTAAGGAAAACTTTCTTTTTAAAATGTTAATTTTTGTATATTTTTTATATTTATTTTTTTTCTCAACAATCAAAAAAAAAACACAAGAAGAAGAAGAAGAAGAAAAAAAAAAAAAGGTTAATTTGCCCCAATTCAAAATCATTTCTATTTTCATCTTATAAAACTTTTTTTTGTTTCTTTCCTTTTTTTTTTCTTTGTTTCTTCCTCTGTTTTTTTTTTCTCTTTTCTTCTCTCATAATTGGAAATAATAATTATTGTTTTATTTAGAATACATTTTTTTTTTATTTGTTTATGATTCTGTATAATGGACCACTAATTATACTCTGTTATTCTTTTTATTTTTTTACTGGTTAAATATTTTTTATGTCTTCATTTTATATTTTTATTATTTTTGTTTTTCAGTGTAAAATTACACCGTTCGCATTATTCATTTTTATTCGTATTTATTTTTATTTAGATAAAATAAATAATTTAAATAAATAATTAATTAATTAATTAAGTATACAAGGGTTGATGACAGAGAAATTTAACAGATTTTTAACTTTTACTCAAAAAACACATTTTGTCCGAAATAAAAAATAAAAATGTAAATTTTTTCATTTGCAAAGATTTGTGAAAGAAGAAAAAAAATTGTTTCGAGACGAAAATCCCAATTATTTTTCATGAAAAAATATTTCATCGTCGTCGTTGCTTTTTCCGTCATTTTTTTTTTCTATTTTTTTTTTTTTTGTGATTTTACAAAAGTACAAAACGGGATTTAGTTCAGTTGGTTAGAGTTTTCTACCGGATATCGAAAGGTTCCATGAATCTTTGCTCAAATGTCCGGTTGATTATAATATCAATTCTTATTATGTAAAATATTTTCAGAGTTAAGTAAAGCAAACAGTTTAGTCATTATTGTATGTTTTAAATGAGAACAAATTATTAATTTATAAGGGAGGATTTTTAGAAGAAAAAAATGTCATCAATCTTTTTTTCATTGCATCTTGATTCTTCAATTTAAAACTACAAATCTATACTGTTGTCTATATTACTAATTAATTCATTCATCTTAATCGATTTATTATCAATACATAAAAGTTATGTAAAGAATATAAACTAATCATCTCACAATTATGTTACATTTTATTACCAAATTTACATTTAACAAATTTTATTATCAAAATATATTCAACCGGTGTACAAAACATTTTTTTTTTGTTTGTTAAAAAGAAAAATTATTTCATTTATATTTATATGAAAGAATTTTTATTAATTTGCATGGAAAACAAAGATTAAAAATAATATCGTGAATTCTTATTCAAATGTATTAAATATGAAATAATTAGAGCAAATGTTAACTATTGTCAAACATGAGTAAAAATTTTGAAATGTTCACAATTTTCTTTTATTAGAATTTTATTAAATATTTATTTATTTTGAATGGAAAATTTGGACATAAAATTTTTTACGAATGTGAGAATATAATGGAAAAGTCAGAGCGATTGATTATTATTAAAATAATTCCGATTATTATATTATTGTTTTTTTATTTAATTCCATAAATCACTTCACCCACAGGGAAAAAGAAGTCTGGGAAGGCCAAAAATAACATGGAAGAGGACAGTATTCGACGAAATAAAGAAAATGAACAAATCGTGGAACGAAATAAAATTAATAGCACAAGACAGAAATAAATACAAGGACTTAGTTAAGGTCCTATGCTCCTCATAAGGAGAATATTCCCTTAATAATTATTAACAATAACATTGATCCCAATTTTCATAAATGTCCGAAGTTATACAAATATATTTGCGTTTGAAAATTATAGAAATATTTTGCCCATTTCTACTAATTTAAAAAAATACTTAGAATTTTACTTACAAGACGTCGCCGATTTTCATTCAAGAAATTCATAATTAAAATTCAGTTTCTTTTATAAATATATAAAATAGTTTTATCTTGTGACGATTCTTCATTTCTGTTTAAAACATATGTGACAAACAATGAATCATAGAAAACGTTTCAATTTCGTTTAGAATTCAACAATTTCCATTTCTTAATTGTAAAACCGAGAATTGATAATTAATTAATATTTAATTTGTTACTTCATATATATTTTCTTATGTAAAGAAATCAATTGATTTAATAATTAATAAACGTCAATTTAAATGTTCGAGTTCATATAATTGAAAAGATTCAAAAAATACAAAATTTATAAAATAAAATTCATTAATTTATAGATTTTTTTTTCTGAAAACTAAACGATAAAAAGCTTATTGAAAAGTACAAGTGAAGATAGAGAACAAGTGAAAATAATCTAATATAAAATTTATTCACCTTTTTCTATTTAAAATAAAGAAAAATTACTATTCATTCTTTTAGGTGTTCGTATACGTCTCGATGTATATTTAGATTGCCTTGGTATAACCTTTCATATAACATAAAGCATATAGCATATAGCATATAGCGTATAATATAACATCATATATAACGTCATATATAAAATATTCCTTTTTTTTTTGCTCTACAGTCTACACATTACATCTCTACATACATTACATATACGTATTATATATTTCCATATTTATATATGTATATGTTATGTATATCATCATGAAGTATATATTTATGAAATTTTTTTCAAAATTTAAACCATTTTAAGTTCATTATATTTTATAAAAGCATAACAAAAGTTAAAGCTTTTTTTGTTGTTGTTGTTGTTATTGTTGTTGTTATAAAATATGATTATGTTAGGGTGGTGTTACTTGACTGCCTGTTAGTACTTGGGTGTCCATGCTGAGAATCTTTATTTATATGTTCAATGCATGTGTTTGTGTGTGTGTACATATGTATTCGATTTTTTATTTTAAAATTGAAAGGCAAAAAAAAAAATATTTGAAAACAGAAGAAAAATAAAATTTATTTAAAACTTAAATTGTTAAGGGATTTATTTTAGTAAAAATTCAAATCGTATCCAATAAATTTATATGTTAAAATGAAAAGATAAAGAAATTTTTGTTCAGAACAATAGCTAACGATTTCATAAGGTTAATATTAATAATTTATAAAAAGTTCAACCCCTTTATGAAAATTCGATGATAGTCAATTACACAGAGAAAATGGGGGGATACACAAATTGACCATTGTTCATTTTTGTTTAAATCTTTTTCTTCTTTTTTTATTTTATTTTTTTTTTGTGTGAAAAAGACGAGTTTATAATAATATTCTTGTGTCATTTCTTTTGGTCGTGAAGAAGGGTCGAATTTCGAATAAATTTCTACGATTAAAAATGTAATTACTTTTTTTTAATTGAAAAAAAAAAAAAAAAAAAAATAGGAGAGAAAAACGAAAAGAAATAAAAATGAAAAGCAGACAAATCTAATTTTCGAAAATGGATTTATGAAAAAAAAAAAAGAAAAAATCAGTCATTTCGGTTTTGCGATTTAAAGAAAAAAGTAATTGCATTAAGATTGGGTTCACAGTGAATTTAATGAGTTGAGTTTAAAAATAGTCCGTACTTTTATTTTAATTGAAAAATCACTAAATATTAACGTCTTAGGAAAACTTACTCAGTTGAAATAAAAGATTTGTGATTGAAATATTTTTTATGACGTAATAAGAAGCACAATAAAGATCGAATATAAAATCTCAAGTAAATTTTATTTTATTCGTAACAAATTCTTAAATTTTCTATAATCAGAACGAGATTATGAAGAATACAGAACTTTAATATTTCCCATTGTTAACAAACAATATAAAAACTGCCAACGAGTCTTAAATATTGCGATATCAATACATACAAATAAAGTCACATTTCTCATATATGTCGTAATTAACTTTTCTATAAAAGTTTTTAAATTTCAGATAACAATTACTATAAAAAAAATATAGATTATATTTTTCATGGTAAAAGAAATTCTATTTTTATATTAGACTAGACTTAATTTAAATTCTAAGACTGAGAAGAGAATAAAAAGAAAAAGATTTTATGCTAGATTTCTAGCGATGTAATTCTAGATTCTAGTGATGTATTAATAGGATTCTAGTACATAAAATCAACCTTCAAGTAAAAGCACACTCATTATATTCGATGTACCTAATTTATTGGATCCCTAAGTAAGTATTTAAAGGCAATTATTTCAAAAGAATATTTATGAAAAAAATAATCTTTATGTGAGAATGGAAAAAAATGGGAAGAAAACAAAAAAAAAATTAACTAATGAATAAAAAATATTTTCTTTATTATTGGATTAAACAAAAATAAAACAGAAAATTTGAATCAAACGAAATGAGAAAATGAATTGAAAGAAAATGTAAAATGTTACAGGATTTTTTTTTACTTTATTGTTTTCTTCTTTTGAACGTTACACCCGTCGTTCGTTCGCGCGTTTATTTATAAATCAGCAACAATAATAGTCTACCTTCTTAAGTAGTTAAGAAGTTTAGGTAAAAGAAAGAATATTTTTTGTTTTCATATATAAAGAAAAGGGCGGATATAGACACGTGTATTATATGCGTAAACGTATACGTACTGCAGTACAAGTTTTATATACTGAGACTTCACCCCTAATCAAAACAACAACCAAAAAACAAAAATATATGCACACACACACACAACGACTGAGAGAAGGTGGAAGTTGTTGCTGATTTACTTTATTTTTTTATTTAAGGGTGAACGACCCGTTTATATTTTTTTAGCTTTAAACCTTTGGTGTAGGAAGAGCAGAAAGAAAAAGAAAACATTCAGTCGTCTGGAGAACAAAAAGAAATAAATTTTGCATTTTTACGGATGTCTTCTTTGGACTCAGAATAATTATTAGTCGCATAATGCTGATTCAATTATGATAAATGAGAAACTGAAAATTGAAATTTTCTACCCGAATGGAAAACATTTGTGTCTATATTTTAGCCTCCATTAATCTAGAATTAATTCACGTCTACCAACATTATTGATCTGCGATCAAAATTACAAATTATCACGAAACAATTAACTTTTGTACGTTCCATTTATTCTTTCAATTTGCTCAAAATTTTGTTTCATTAAATTTTTTATGATGAATAATAAAAAATGAATAACGTAAAGGCAACTCGCCTTCAGTTAACATTCACACATTTTATATATTCAATTCACTTCTGTCCAAATCGAATGTTAAAAGATGCATTTGTTTTTTTGTTATAAATTATTCACCTCAATTGAATTGTTGGTGTAATAAAACAAAATCGCAGGTGGAAAGAGACAGAAAGGGGGAAATAGACTTTTTATTACCTTCATAAGTTCATATTACATCAGGAAAAAAGGAATACAAAAATATAAGGATCATTATGGTTCCCTTAAGAAAGATAGAATGATTAATATAATTTATTCAATTCAAATTGAAATTGATTTCAACTGATTAGAGTATTAAAGCATTAAAGAAGAGAATGAAGGTGGGACCAATATTGTATAATTGGATTAAGAAATCAGTACAAATCAAATCAAACCATAGAAATCTTACAATATTCATAATATTTCATTTGTTTATTTTTCCTATGACATTTTCCTCTAATGAACTTCCCTTGTAATTGACCAATAAATGGACAAGAAAGATTTTTGTCTTATCGACTTTTATTTAATTTTACGTCTGAAACAAATGAAACAAATTTTATCCCTCTCATAGATATAAAAACCGAGTAAGGAAGGATGGTAACAACAATTCGTAATTTGTATATTCACATTGATTAATTATAATATTCTACCACAATTTGTTTTTTTATTTCTTTATAACCAAAAGTTATTATTTTTTCATCTGTCTAAAATTGTTAATTGTTTTACAGAATAAAATAATAAATAAATTATTAGTTTCTGTACGTCATCAACTATTAGATAAGACAGGTTTGTATCAATCTTAATTAAGATTCGCAATTTTTCAACCTTAAAGTTGAAAGTTTGAATGATTCTTAATGTAAAAAAAAAAATTATTTCATTGGTTTGAATCAGTGAATTCCGTGTAAGTAAATTTGGAATCATTATTATTTTTAGTATTATTATTAATACTTTTTATTATTATTATTATTATTATTAATTATGATGATTCTTAAAGCGATCGAAAATTTTCGATTGGTTTTCGATAGAAAATTTTCGTGCACGAAATTCAAGAATACCAATTATTGCAATTCGATCGGTTTTGCTTTAAAACCGTGCGCGAAAATTTTCGATTGGTTTCAAGAATAAGGCCCCATATCCCACAAATATTGCACAATATTTTTTTGTAAACAATTATTACAAAAAATGTGACTTTAATTCAGATCAAACTTTCACCTTGACTCATTGATTTTTAATACAATGTTGATGATTTAACTGTAGATTAATCATTTTTCAGTGATTCAATTATTCAGTTCAATTAAAAATAAATCTTTTATTTATTTCTTGAAATTCCTTTTTTTGAAATTTTTTTGTATTCTTTAAAATTTTAATACAAAATTAATTAAATTTGTAATTTTAAGTCATGAATGGGAATTTTGTTTAAATTAGAATTTCATGAATTTCATGAAGCTTTAAAATAATCTGCTAAACAATTTCTCAATAATTTCTCTTAAATATTGTATTCATACATTGTCGTATATATTTCTTTACTTTACGCTTGCCCTTCTCCTTACCGCACTCACAGGATGTTACAATTTTTCTTTTTTTTTTACTTCTACCCCACAGATTCACCATCACGGTAAAATTGCTTCCTAAAAACATATTTATTTATTAATTATCTTCATGACCTTTATTGTTTCCCATAAAATCCAAAGTCAAACAATAAATAAAAAAAATAAGAAAAAGGAATAACAACAAACAGGAACAACAACAACTACAACAAAAAAACAATCCAGAATATTTTTTTATTTTTTTTTGTGTCGTTTGTTTTTCTTTAACTTAGAAAATTTTTATTAATACAACACGAACACACATACCAAAAAGTTCAAATATTTGTACTTTAAGTGTACAAAGTTTAAAATTAACTGACGTACTAAAAAAAAAAAAGGTAACAAACCAAACACCATCCACTTGTACGTCTAACAGAAACGGGTTTTTATTCCTGTTTATTTTTTTCTTTCCTTTTTTCCTCCCATTTTTCCCATTTTTCCCTCATCGTAATAATTATATATTTTTTTTTTGTTTTGTTTTTGTCGACGTCGCTATTTTAGAATTGAATAATTTTCATTGTTTTTTGAACGTAGATTTTCCATTTTTTTTTTTTTTTTCATATTTTTTCATTCAATCCTTTTTTTATGAAAATTATTCTAAATATATTTATAGGTGTGCGAGCACACAGTAAGTTCTCTTGTTTGTTTTTTTGTAATTATAAATTTTTTTTGTGTTTTTGTTTGGGAAATTACAAAAAAAAAAAAATAGAATCATTTTTATAATTTCAATTAGAAAGGTTTTTAGTTCAAGTCTCAGTTGTGGCATAGAAGGTTTTGTCAGTCCATCAATTTTTCCTTAAAAAATAACTTTAATTTAAATTGAAAAATATTAATCATTGTGATTAATATTGCCTAATGGTAAGGAGTAAATAAATGTCAATTTATTCACTTCTAAAAGAAATTTAATTTACACAATAATGTTCAGTTGTTTCCTTTCCAAACGACAAGTAAATATTTTTTACCAATAGATTTATTCCCTAAACTTAAAAAAAATTAAATCGGATCATAAGTTTTTGTTTTTCCTTCCAATATTGCATCCCAAAAATTAAGTTTAATTCGGTTTTCATTATTTCCAGTTTTTCCAATTTTTCATTTAAATTTTATAAAAATGCAAGTAAATTATTTTTCTCGATTTTTTTTTAAAAAAAAAAAACTTGGTGACTAAAATTTTGTATAAGAAAAACAAAAAAAAAAGTATTGTAGGTTCACATTCATAACACAATATTTGGTTCGATTTTTATGAGGTCAACATTTTTGGTCTCTCGTAGGATATAAAATGTTTCTTTAAAAATTCAGAGATACGAAAAAAGTTTAGGTATCAAGAGATAGGTAAGTCAGCATGTGTGTGTGTGTTAACCTTTTATACCTTTATAACTTTCCTTCTTTTTTTTTTTATTTATTAACTAAGAATACTTTTTTTTTTCTGTTTTGCCATTTATCTGAATTTTGTAATAAATTTTCTTTTAGGTCAGGGTTGACATTTTTGTTTTTCTTTTTTTTCGTCGTTCCACAAATTTTTCACATTATATTTTTATGCAATTTTCTTCGTTTTTATTAAGCTTAAATTTTAAGGTAAGGACAATAACTATACTATAGATGAGAATATATACACGACGATACACTTATAGCTTAGCGTCTAATATAAAAGAAAAAGGAGGAAAAAAAATAAGGAAATCAGAAATCAGACCCAACTCAAATTTTACGACATGGACAAAATAAAATCACAAAATAGGATACGAAATATACAAAGAAAATAAACAGAATGAAAAATCTTTACGTCTCTTACACTTTTTAAATATTTTAATAAGCAGAAAAAATTTATACCAACATAGGTAACAAAAAAAAAAAAATAAAATAAAGGTAAGGAAAATTTTTCTGACATTTTTAAAGAAAACTTTTGAGAAAATGTTTGATTTTGATTTAAAATATTTTTTCAAATTTATTCTTAAAAATAATTTTACGTATAATTTAATTTTTTTTCACACAACATTTACAAAAAATGTTTCCAATTATTTATCAATTTTATTAAAGTTATTTTAATTTAATTAAATATAAATTAATTTACTTCAAATATTTTAAGAACAAAAATTTTAATCTTAAAAATTAAAAATTAATTTTTGGGAGAGTTTTTAAACTCTTGAATATTTTTAATATGAATACTGATTCCTAGAATATTCTTATTAATTTAATTATTCCTCTTTTTTTTCCTTTAATCTTTTTAGACTTTGTTAAACCCAACAGAAAATAAATCATCAGTTTAAATGTATCGAAACAAAAGAATCTAAACTTGACTACAGCTAGCAATTTTAAAAGGTGTATAAATTAGTCGAGACTCTCTCTAAATGTGACTAATTTTAACAGAGATGTCACTAACTAAGATACACATTAAATAGATGTGCACCCAATTTTTCAACCATTAAAGTATATTTGAAGCGCCTCTAGCTGAAAAAAATCAAAGACTCCACTATCGAAAAAATTTCCTTTCTCTACAAATTCGATTTACAACAGTTAATTTATTTGCAATGGCAATTTTTTTTTGTGTAAAACAGAGACATTAACTAAACTTAAAATAGCAAATTACTGCAGAAAGAAAGAGAAAATATGATAACAAATTTTAAAAATGGCTGATTTTGTCGTTTTCCCGAATGTTAATCGTCATCATTCGTTTGATTAATAAAATGCTTTAACTTTAACCCTACGATTACAAATTTTATCGAATCGAATTGTCTTTAATATTGCATAAAATAAATGTGTTATAAAATAGTTAATTGATTTTGTGAAAGTGTGTTAATTGTTTTAGTAAAGTTATAAATAAAAGAAATAAAACGATATTAATCAAACAACGGAAACATTCAATAGCTGTTTGTGTTCTTCCCTTTTTTCAATCTATAGTGTTTCAGTAATGGTGGACATGTCATGAGAATAAATCGAATTGAAGAAAGAATGGATGACAATTCTTCGTTGTCCCATCAAAATGGAAGTGGTGGTGTTGCTGGACATCATTTAATAGGTATACAATCATCACAAATTGGACAAAATCAGACAACTGTCAGTAAGACTGAGGAGAATAATAGTGCTCCCCCAAATACACAACAATATTCAATTCCCGGCATATTGCATTTCATACAACATGAATGGGCTCGTTTTGAACTTGAAAGATCACAGTGGGATGTTGACAGAGCTGAATTACAGGTAAAAAATTATCGAAAAAAAAAATTGATATTTTAAATTAAATTTAAAAATTTTTTTTTTTGAAGAAGAAGAAGAAAAATTTATTTTTAAAGCATAAAAAAAAAAAGATGTCATGTTGGCGATTTGATTGGTTGGTTACCAGTTTTACTATACATAAATTTTTTTCTTTCTTTTTTTTCTATTTGACACATCTTGTTTATTTTCTCTTTTTTTCTTCTTTCTTTCTCCATTTAATATTATATTTTTGTAATTTATATTGAGCAGGTCCGAAAAAAAAATATAAAAAAAAATAAATAACGTAAGTTTATTATATTCCTTACTCTATCTCTCTTTCTTTCTCTCTCTCTCTCTCTCTGTCACTCTGTATTTATATTTCTTTGATGTCAAAATTTGAACTAGAAAATAAAAATGGTTTATTATGTATTGAAAGAATAAATTTTGATTACTTATTCTTATTTCCTAAATAGTTGATATAAATATATCTGCAATGAGTCATTATTATTAAGGTAGAAGAAGTCGGAAAAATTCACAAAAAACTAAAAGTAAAATATGTAAATAAATAACTTACAGAAAGTTCATCATTCATAAAAATTGATTTCTTTAAAAAAAAAAAAAAAGGTAAAAAAAAAAAATTGACACAATAAAAATGTGAGTAAATTAGAGACTATAATCGTGCAAGACTTTTAATTGTTGTTAACTAAAAAACTATTAAATTTAATAATTATTTTATTACAAAAATTTAATCGTGATAATTAATTCATTAGTTTTTAAGAAATTTGTTAATAACAAATACGATTTATTAAGTATAAAAAAAATGAAGTTAAATTATCATTTAAAACAATTTTTCTATAATTTACATTTTGTATTTTCTCAATTTAGTTTTTTTCCGTTTTGTTTAAAAATCTCAAATTGATTGTTAATTAATTTTTCCCTTAATTTATTCAGTGTTTCTCTTATCACAATTTTTTCTTATCACATTTTTTTTTTCTTGTGCTGAATCTTTTATTAATTAAATTATAAATACGATTTGGATTCTGTCAAACAGAAAGTTATTTGATTTGCTAATTTAACATCTTGAAATAAAATCTTTTGCAAATAAAAAAGAAAAGGAAAACAAAGAAATCACATTTTCTTCTAATTCCTTTGTTTTTATTTAAAAAAAACGATAAAATATTAGAAAATTCAATTAATAAAAAAAAATTATAAACGCATTCTAATTAGATGGTTTTTCTTTCATTTCTTACTTTTCCCAGTTGTCATAAATTTAGCAATTCTACGAGTCACAACACGCAATATTTTTTTAAGACTTTTATTTTCTTATCAAATTTTTTTTTGTCTTTCGTTTTTATTTTTTGTTGATTTATAATCAAAATCATATTTTAAAATAATTCAATTTAATGTTTGTTAATTGGTTAAAGAAAATGTCAACCGACAGACTAATTTTCTATCGAAATATTTTGAATTAAAAAAAATTCAGAAAAATTATGGACCGAAATTTTCAATAACAAAATTATTGTGTATTTTTTTTTCTTTTTTTGCATTTACGTAATTTATTCTAACAATCAAGACTGTACGCCACATTCTTACCCATTATTAATTTGAATTTTTTTTTCTTGCCTAAATAAAAAATTTAAATTCCAAACAAAAAAAAAACAGTTGTAACGCGGAGAAATAATTTCAAAATCAAATTTTAAATAAAATACAACAAAAAATAAATAAAAAAATTATTCCAATAAATAAAGAGAAGTAAAAAAAAAAACACAAATAAAAATACCGGATTAAATTGAATTGAATTGTACCTACTTACTTAACTCAATCTTTCTTTATCCGACACAAATAAGTAAGAAGAAGAAGTAAAGTAAAGGAACAACAACAAAAAAATATTTACTTCCGTTTTTTGTACATATTTGAAATTTGTTTTTTTTTTTTTCTTTTTTTGTTTCTAAGCTCAAGCTCATTTCCAAATCAATGGAAAACTTTTTTTTGTCGTTTTATTGTTGTTGTTTCGGTTTTTATTCTATTCTGTTTTCTTCCCACAAAAATAAATAAATAAAATTGAAAATGATAAAATAAATTAATATATTTTTCTCTTAAAGAAAATTAAATAATTCTAAGCACAATAATAATTGTGGAAATGATTTAGAAAATAAACAAGAAAATAAGAAGAATATTATAATAATATTGTGACATTTAATTAAAAAAAGAAGAAGAAAAGGAAGCAACAAAAATATAAGAAATAATAACAACAACAAAAATTAAATTATTTGCCTTTAAATTCTTCCACATGTTTTATATATTTTATTGACGTTTAAACAGAAACTTTAATGGTATGTGTGCGTTTGTACTTTTTTTTTTGTATGATTAATAACGGTGGTGTGGTGTGTGTGATATAATATAATACATGTATGAATGAGTGTGTGCGTCAGTGTTTGTAAATGTTGATGATTGTATAATTGAACAATTTACAAACATTATTGTTAGAATTTTTGTTATTTTTATTTTCTTCTTCTGTATTTATTGTGACTTATGAATGAAGTAAATGAAAGACACTTTAATCAAAATGTCATATCAATTAATTAATAATAATAATAATCGTTTATTATTATTTTTTATATATTAAAAAATTTAACCAAACAATTGACATCAAATAAAAAATAAAAAAAAACAAAGGAAAGAATTTCTCTTCAATTGCATTTTCTTTATATATAAAAGAAATCGATTCAATAATAAATAAAAATTGTTAATCAGTCACTTTTAACTTTTTTTTTTCACTTCAACTTTTAGTTTTCAACTATCACCTTTCAAGCTTCTACTACCCACAAAATCTACCCACAATCCTTTTTTAAGGAAAGTAAATTTTTGGAGCATGTTGTGATTTGTTCAAGAAAAAAAAAAAGAATTAGAAGATAAACGAAATGATCATGTTTTTTTTAGTTTTATATTTTCAGTACAAAGAATGATACGTAGTAGAAGGAATACAATAATACGATGAGGATTTTAACCCGGACCCCCACAATAATAAATGGGTGTCACATTCACTCACTCAATCAAATATATGTAGTATGTGTGCCTTTATACATACAAAACATGGCACGCTAACATTTTTTCTATGTTGTTTTTTTTTGTCTTCTATACAAACACCTACACACATTTTGGGGCGACAAAATTTAATTTTATATAAATATTTAGTTATGACTTAAGTATCATGGGTTAGAAAAATACACACATACACAAACATTTTTTATTTTAGTTGACATTTGTTTTCTTTTCGATTTTTTTTTTCAAAACAAAAGAAAATTTTATATTCATAAAACAGGAGGAACAGAATAACGAAAGAAAGAAAGAGAGAAAAAAGAATATTAATAATAATAATAATAAACGACTACTTATTATTATTATTATTATTATTATGATCATCTCAAAAGGTGTGTCTCTAGTGAAATTATATACCTACTCAAATTTTTGTTGTTGTTATTTTCCATTTTATTTTTTCGTTTTTTTTTTTTGCTTAGGGTGTATAATTCGTTATTTCTTTTCTTTCTTTTTTTGGAAAACACAACCAAAAATATATATATAAATAAAAATCGTTATTTTACTCCCTAAATCTCAATCTCATCGTGTCATCATTACCATCATCAGTATATGTTTATCGTCATCGTATTTAAGTTATTTCTTTTTTACGTTACTTTTGTTGAATCAATTTTTAAAAGTATGATATAGAAGGAGACTACATTACTTAAAATATTCTCTACTTTATCGACACTTTTATTTTTAATTTTCCCTAAATTATGAAATATTTATAAAGAAATAATGAAAGGAGTGTAATTTAAATATTTATGTAATTTTTTACAACAAATCAGCTGATTCTTATTTTTCATTCATATTCACTTTATTTCCACGAATTTTTTATTCTGTTTTGTTGTGTTCTCTTTAGTACTTTATTTTCTTTCATAAAAATTCTATTTTATCTCAATAAAGAATTTTTTTTTTTTCTTTTTTCGAAATCAATTTTATTTTATAAAAAAGAAAAAAGATCAGACAAAAATGGTAAAACGTTAAATAACCGTTAATTTAGCCTAACCTCCTCCCAAAAGGCCTAAATCCATTGAATAAAATTTTCTTTTCTTTTTTTTATTCTTGTTTGTATTCTGTTTCATATTTTTCAACCCTGTGTTAAATTGTATGTCGCGTGGAAATTGAGCATTAAGGGTGAATGGAAAAAAAAAATGAAAAATGTAAAAAAGATGAAGAAAAAATAGAAAAATGGAAAATGAAAAAGTTTTTTTTAAGTACAATAAAACCAAATAAAATATTAAATTAATTTTTTTTTAAAGAAAAATATACTTAATTTTATCTTTATTTTTTAAGCATGGAACAAAATACAATTTTCTGTCAGTATAAGCCCTTAAGAAAAAGGCAAAAACAATAAACAGAAAAAAGGAAAAATATACAAAAGGAATTAAGTTCTATTCATGTGTGATAGAAAGAGATAATAAACATTTTAATTTATTTATTTTATTTTTTGTCAAAATTTAACGTAATCCCATTGTCTTTCTTTCTTTCTCTCTCTTTTCCCCCTACTCTTTTAAGTATTTCCGTCTGTTCCTTTAATAAACTTTTTTTTTAATGTTTCTCTTGTTTCTTTTCTTTTTTTTTTAAATTATAACAAAGTAAGTCATGTGTGCGTGTGTGTGCACATGTATGGAACAAGACAAGAAAAGAGAGTACATTATTAAGAAATTATTTTTTAAAATAAAAAAATTCCATTAAAATATATTGATTTATTTTTAATTAAATTAAGAAAATTTTTCAATATTTTTCATATTTATTTTTGTTGCTTTTTTTTTTTGTTGTTGATGATTTTTTTATTTGTGTTGTCATTTTTATTTTAAAGGTGACAAATTGCCCTTCTAAATTAAACATTGGAAATTTTGTTTTCTAGATTAATTAATGAATGTGTTTTTTTTTTTATTATTATTATTTTATATTCTATCATTACTATCGTCATTTGTCACCCCTTTCGTTTATGGTTTAAGGAGCCGACACAATTTTCAACTATCGCTTTCTTGTTGAATCATTTCATAAAAAAAAAAATAGATTAATTCATTGATCTTTAATAGCAACAATTGTCTCTTTTGTATTTTATTTTTCTAATCCGTTAATATCAACCGTCATCAGAGTTTAAGGAATTGAGAAAATGTTTGGGGTCTGCTTCTTTTGTCTTTTTTGCTTTAACGGCCGAAAATGTTTAAATCAGACAAATATCTTTATATAGATATATTTTTTTATATTTGTTAAATTAATTAAAACAATTGAAAAAGAATTTTGATTCAATTAAATGAAAAAAAGTTGAGGAAAGAATTTTCTTCTTCTTTTTTTTTTTTTGTAAAAAAAAACCAATCAGAAACTTATGTGATTGATATCCATTTAAAACAATATATAAAAAAAAGACATTTCAACATCCAACCACTTTACACTCCAGATTCAAGTTTTGAATGAAAGTATGGACACTTTAAATATTACAATTTCCCATCGTTGTTTCATTCCATATTTTTATAATCCAAAATTAAAAATGGGAAAGATGGAAAAATATCCCTACTTGCTACTTTTTACTCCAAAAATCTCACTCTTCTCATTTTCTCTTTCTTTCCTCTCTCTTTCCCTTTAATTAAAATGAAAATAAAATCATGTAATTTTGATTAATTGAATTAAAATTGTATGGTAAAAGTCGTGATAATTTGAAGTAATTAAAATCAATCCCAACTAAGTTCATAATTTTTTCTTCAAAAAAAAAAATCTGTTTTAAATTTTTAATTTTTTTTTCACTTTTTATTTCATAAAGTAAAAAAAAAAAAAGTAAAAGTGTATGAAGCAATAAAAAACGATGAGTTTTTAAATTGTTCATTATTTATTTAAGAACTTTTTAAGACAAACATCAATTTGAATGAGTTGATATTTTCCCTTTTCTTTTTCTTACTTTTTAAATTAATGAAAATTATTTTTAATATTTCGATTTTATACGTTTCAGATTCAGCCAATTTAATGTATTGAATATTGGCGAATTCTATTTATAGAATATATGAAGTGGGTGTTATTTTGGAAAATTGAGAATTTTTGAGAAAAAAATAAAGATTCTTTCTAAAGAAAATTTTGATTAAAAAATGTTTCCAAATTTTTTTTTTAATAAATAAAAAATCATTCTGTTCCTACTCCTTTGATTTTTCTAAAGAGAAATTTATTTTATTACCTCCTTACCACAAATATTACTTTACTCTTTTGTGTTTTAAAAGTAAAACAAAACAAAATATGAAAACATTATTGAGTTAGCAACAAAGCATGCTAAAAATGTTTAATTAATCGCAGTAAAAATCAATTACAAAACAAAAAATTAAAAAATTAATGATAATGTAGTCAATGAATTGAAATAAAATTCAAATGGAATCAAATTTTCTGTTATTGTGATAAAGTATATTAATAAAATATTAACAAACTTTTAATCATTTTATTATTATATGTGGGAAAATATATTTATAATTTTTCATTCGGAGAATGTAGGAAATAAAACGATTAAAATATAGCGTAACTTGTCTATTTGGACCACTAATTTAAGAAACATTTTTGGTAGCTTGTGTAAATTTACAGGGAATAGGTTCTATTAGAGAGGTTATCCTAATAGGTATGTGGGCTGTTACACAGATTACAATATTTATGTTCTTTAAATTATCTGTTTCACAACTGTTACCTTTGAACTATAGAAAATGTTCTTCTTCACTTCCAAAATTGTATGTAGTCTATTTGCAGTAAAATTCAGAATTTAATCCAAAAATCAAATAAAAAAAAATCAGTTGTGAATAATTAATAAATAGCAATTAATAAACTACTATAATTAGTGATATTAATAATAATAAGTAAATATAAATTACAAATAACTAATAACAATATTTGCCAATGGTATATAATTATATATTATTAACTTTACGTATTTATTATTTACTACTATTATTATTCTGTTCACTGATTTTTAATTTTTCTAAAACACGAACACATTAAAAAAAAAATATATGAGAAAAAAAAACAAAATTAACGAAAAAAAACTTTCACTTGAAAATGTCGAATTTTTTAATCCATGAATATAATTTTTTTACGTTAATTTCTTTTCTTTCATTCAATTGAATTGAATACAATAATTCACTCCAATGTCGGAATTCGAGGTCCGTTGATTAGCGTTCAATTTCAAGTTTATTTGTTCATTTTAATTTGTTTTTGTTTTTTTTTTCTGTGAAACTATTTTCAGTTTATATTTTTCTTTGATTGAAATGAGATTAAGAAAGAAACAAAAACAAAATTTACATTGAAAATTGACGAAGAAAAATTTCTTAATAATTTCCTTTTAAAAATTATTTTAAAATTTTCCCTCGGTTAAAAAAGAAAATCGGGAAAATTAAATTATCTTTTCATTTGTTTATTGTTTGTGTTTGTTTTTTTTTTTCTTTTTCTTTGTGGGTTTATAATTGTGTGTGTGTGTGTGTGGTGTTCTCTTGTGTGTTTATTATTAAATAAAATGTGTTCTTAATATCCTTATGATATAATTATGATTATGACATAATAATAATTAAACACACGGGGTTGTGTTTTTTCTCTTTATCTTTCTCTTTTTCGTGTTCCTCCGTTTTAGATTTCCTTTTTGGTTGGAGTTTTAAGAAATGAAAAAGTTTGTGAAAAATTATCGTTATAAATTTTTTTTTTTTTGTTTTTATTCCTTTTTTATTTAAGTTTTTTCTTTTATATGTTGTTGCTGTGTTTTTTTTTTCTCTATTTAGGATTTAAAAATATTTATTAGAATTTATTACCACAATTCTTTCGTATTTTTTTTCGTCCATTTATCGTCCATCATAAGATTAAAATATTTATCGGTTATTTTTTAATTTTTCTCTTATTTTTATTCGGATTTAAAATAATTAAATTTTTGTGTGTTGTTATTCTGAAAATTAGGAATTTAGTATATTTTTATTTTCTTCAAAAAATTGTTCTAATTTTTATTGTTTTTGTTGTTGTTTTCTTTTTCTAAATTTTCACTACGATTTTTTCGATAAGAAAAGAAAAAATAAAAGAAATGTTTTTGTTTTTTCTTTGTATTCTTTCAATCTTATTAAAGTAGTTCAAGTTTCAGTTGACTGAATTCACTAATTTATATAAAAATGAAAATATAAATAAAGAATTCAAAGAACCGTGAAAAATTGAGAATCACTTTGTTTCATCAGCGCGATTATTGATTTCACAAAATAATATTAATAATAATAATAAATAACAATTAAAGATTTGAATTGAAATGTAAGAAAAAAATAGTCTAAAAAAGGGGCACAACAATTATTTATTTGTTTTAATTATTGAGAAAGAAAAAAATAATTAATTTTGTTTCTTTTTTTTTTAACGAATAAAATTTATTGATCTATTTTAAACAGAAAATGTTCTTTATTTCGTGCATTTTCTATATCAATCTTTCACAATAAATTCGTATTTAATTGGGAAAATAAATTAATTACGTTACAAATAAGAATTACTTTATTGAACGTATTAATATTCTTTCTCTTTCTCTATTATATGTATTATTCTATTATCTGTCATTAAATACTCTTATTTCGTTCTCTGTTAACAGCCAGATACAAGTTTCTGTTTTTATAAATTCTGATATATCATTAATTTTTCTACAATAAAATGTTTTTCTTCTTCTTGATTTAATTCAAATTTTATCTCATTTCTATTTATTTTTCTATTAATTTTTAAAGAAAATGAATTTTTAAAATAAAAATTTTTTAATTAGATTGTGACATATAAAAATTCAATAAAAGAACATTCAATAAAAATTTACTCGAATAATTTGAACATTTTAAAAAATAGTACCATAATAAATTTTCTAAGTACTTCTTTTATTTAATTGACTCTTGACTTTATAATATTCGTGGGAAATTTTCTTTTTATGAATTAAGCAGAAAAAAATAAATAAATAAATCAAAACAAGAGAGAAATTTTGAAGTTATCTTATCAAAAAGTTCATTGGTCTTAATAATTAAATTTTTTATTTGATTTGAATTTCTAAGGACTAAGTCTTGACGCTTGACATTTAATTATTTATTACTAAACAATTTTTTTTTTCTAAGAAAATATATTTTTTCCTTTCGGCTACATTAAATAAATTTATCACTAAAGTCAATTTACGTAAAAGAAAAAAAAAGTTCTTCTTCTGAAAAATTAATACTTTGAGAATAATTTTTTTTATTTTTTTTTTATTTCAGGCACGAATTGCCGTATTGCTCGGTGAAAGAAAAGGACAAGAATCATTAAAATCTGATCTGATACGTCGAATTAAAATGCTTGAATATGCATTAAAACAGGAACGTGCTAAATTTCATCGTTTGAAATATGGTTGCGATCCACCAAATATAAACGACCTTAAACCACCTGCTGATGAACCAGGTATTGCTAATGAGGTGGCACCAGGTAAATTTATATTTATTTATTTATTTGAAAATTTAATAATAAATAATTTATTTTTATTTTTTATTAACACATTAAAGATTCAGAAGCACCTTATAGTTCTGTATCAAATATAACATGGAGACAAGGAAGACAATTATTACGACAATATCTACAAGAAATTGGTTATACTGATACAATAATTGATGTACGATCAAATCGTGTACGTTCATTATTAGGATTAAATAATAATTCTGAACAGGAGGAAAATGTTAATCCAAATATAAATGGTAATGAAAATAATAAACGTGCTAGTGAAAGTCAAGGTAAATAAAAAATCAAATGAAATTTTTAAATACAAGAGTTAAATTTTCATAAATTCAGGACGTCGTACTCCAGCAAAAAAATCACAACCGGCAACAATGGCTGAAGCAATGATTCTCGATTCTGAAGCAGCTGTTATGGCAAACTTTGAATTTTTAGCAACAACAGATGTTGAAATGTCTGATGATGATGAAATATCAGATGATTTAGATATTGTTGGCGAACCTGATGAATCTGATATAAAAACATCAAAACGTAAACCAAAAGGCATTATTATGAATGAAGGTAAAATAATTTTCTTTAGTCATTAATTTTTTCTAAATAATTAATCAATTTAACTTTTTCTCTTTTAACAAAAGACGATGTTGATGCAGAAGCTGAGGAAGTTTTAAATGAATTAAATTTATTAACTGAGGGTGAAGATATTGGTTCAACTGGTAATAGAAATCAAAATGATGGAGGTGATTGGGGAACAACAATTGGTAATAATTAATTTGATTTATAGAGAGAGTACATAAAAGACACGGAAAGATCCTTTATTTTTTTCAAAATGTTCTGTTTATAAATAAATTTATAATCTGTCTAAAAAAAAGGGTCAACATAAATAAAATGAATTATTTAGTGTCACTTCAAAATTAATTTCTTAAAAGTATTTATTTTACGTGGAAAAAATATCCTACCTTATTTTGTAATTAAGGTTGTTTCTTGTTACTGATTGAAAAAGCTATTTTATCATAATTTTCTTGTTTTAATTTTTAAAAACTTTAAAAGATTTGATCAATTTCATAATTTATGTAAAGTGAGTTATGTAATCATAAGATTATCCTTGTTTAAATGTTGATACGAAACTTTAGAAATTTTCCCATAAATATTTTGTTTATTTTGGAGAATTTTTGGGGTTCATGTCTTAGATCAATCTTAGCTTCGTCTAACCTGACCTGTTTTTTTTTGCATAAATAATTTAAATAAACATATGAATTTCATAAATTTTATATTACAACCCCTTTACAACCATTTATTTACGTTTAGTTAAGTTGTAAAGTAAACTAACAATATTTTAAAACATTACAAAATACAAAATAACAATAAAAAATATAATAGACCAAAATAAAATATGCAGCAAGCTTATTTATTATTGTACCACGAATTTGCATTCTGCTTAACGTTTAGATTGTAAATGAGTTTTAAATATCCGTAAAAGGGAAGAAATAACATAATAGTGTTCTGCCGGTAGAATAAATTATCAAAATAAGTAATGATTGGTGAATTTTTAAATTAAATTAAATTAAAACATTCATTGAATTACAATAAATTGTTTTTGAATAAACGACTAAACTAAAAATAAAATGTAATAACCAAATCAAATAGATTAAACATAAAAAAAAATCGTCCCTGTTACAAAAATTCATTAAATTAATTTTTTTTTATTTAAGGTTTTTCAAATGCTGATGGTTCAAGACGAAATTTAATTGCTGGTGATGAAGAAATTGATTCATCATTAGGACTTGGTGAATTGGCTCAATTAACAGTAAATAATGAAGCTGAATCGGCGTATGATGTTGCAAATTCAAAAGAATCTTATAGAAAAACATGGAATGCAAAATATACATTACGTTCACATTTTGATGGTGTTAGAGCATTAGCATTTCATCCACAAGAATCTGTTTTAATAACAGCATCAGAGGATCATACACTTAAATTATGGAATTTACAAAAAACGGTACCGGCTAAAAAATCAGCTAGTCTTGATGTTGAGCCACTTTATACGTTCCGACAACATACTGGTCCTGTATTATGCTTAGCAATGTCAACAACTGGTGAACAATGTTATTCAGGAGGTTTAGATGGTATTATTAATTGTTGGAATATACCAAATTCAAATATTGATCCATATGATAGTTATGATCTTTCTGTATTAAGAAGTACATATGAAGGTCATACAGATGCTGTTTGGGGTTTATCGGTAAATCATACAAAAGGTCATTTAATATCATGTTCAGCGGATGGTACTGTTAAACTGTGGTCACCACAAACAAAAGTACCATTATTAAACACATATACATCTGATTCAGAAGGTATACCGAGTTCTGTTGATTTCGTTCGTGATGAAGTTGATCGTATTGTTGTTGCATATAATAGTGCACACTGTATTATATATGATACAGAAACTGGTAAACCTGTTGTTAAACTTGAAGCTGCACAAGAGATTGCTGGTAATGTTGGTAAATATATAAATAAAGTGGTCAGTCATCCAACATTACCAGTTACAATAACAGCACATGAAGATCGTCATATTAGATTTTGGGATAATACAACTGGTTCATTGGTGCATTCAATGGTTGCACATTTAGATGCGGTTACAAGTTTAGCAATTGACTCACATGGTTTATATCTATTATCTGGTTCACATGATTGTTCAATACGTTTATGGAATTTAGATAATAAAACATGTGTTCAAGAAATAACCGCACATCGTAAGAAATTTGATGAAAGTATTTTAGATGTTGCATTTCATCCGTCACGACCATATATTGCTAGTGCTGGTGCTGATGGACTTGCTAAAGTGTTTGTTTAATTTTATTTATTTTTTTTCTTGTTTTTTTTTTTATTAAAAAAAAAGAAAGAAAATATAATTTATAATTTTTATTATTTTATATTTAAAAAAGAAAAAGAGAAAAAAAACAAAAAAAAAATTAATTAAAAAAGTAAAAATAATGAACTTTTATTAATCAAAAAATAAAAAAATTAAGTAAAAATTAAAACAAAAATACCAACAATATTGTCGGGTTTCACAAAGGCGCCTATTTATTTATAAAAACAAAAAAAAAAAAGGAAAAGGACAAAAACATTATACATGAGAATATTATGTTAGAGTAAAAAAACAAACAAAAAGTATTCTAAGAGCCAGTTAAAATTTTTGTGAAATCCGACATAAAACAATATAAATTAAAAATAAATGAACTTTATAAATTGCATGTATTAGATGAATGAAAAAAAAACGAAAACAGAACAATATGTATTCATAATAATAATAATAATAATAATCCCAATTATTAATTTATAGAGACGATATCTTGAAAGAAAAAAAAACTGGTATACAGTGGAATTCCTTTATAAAGTACGTTCCACACAAATCATTTCCGTTTATTCATTATTATAAGGGCTGTTAAGAAATTTTAAGTCTTTCACGAATGTGTGAGACTTTTAACGTAATTAAATGAATTTGAGTATTTTACAAAACAAATGTGTACTCACATTTTAACGAAGGTTCTTACATTATGATGGAATTCTATTGTCATTAATAATAATAATAATAATAATATTATATAATTCGCTTATAAAAAAAAATAAGAAAATTCTTTTTCCCAAAACAAAAAACAGTAAAAAAATAATAAATAAAATTTAATTTTCATATTATTTGGGAATAATCTTAGATAATGGCTTTGGTGCTGTTCCTCTTCCTTCTCATTCTCCGTTTCCTTCTACTCCACATTCTTAAAAATAATTCACTCTCTGAATTTCTTTAGTTAAACAAATCGTATCATTTCATCATTTTAAATCAAAAAAAATTATATAATCAAAAAAAAAACAGAAATAATAAAAGAAAATTGTGAAATACAAAATTTCAATTATTTCGTAAGTTTTTCTTAATACAAACAAAAAAATTATTTTAGCCTAAAAAAAAAAAAAGAATTTTTAAAAGAATATTTTTATTAAACAAAAAACAAAAATACTAATTCTTTAACTGTACGTGTGCACGACATTAAAATATTGTCATACAATTTTTAAACGATATAGAAAAAGGTTATTAATCTATTTCTATATGAAAGTCTATTACTGATTCATTGAATCGATTATTGTTTACAATATATTCTTGTCTGACACGTGGAAACAGCTTTTACAAATAAAGAAGAAAGAAAAACGATAAAGAAAAAAAATAAATTAATTTTTAAATTTTTAAAAAAAAAACAAACCTACAAATTTAAAAAATTTACATTTTTTTTTTTTTTATTATTTCCCCAGAATCATAAGAAAGAAAGAAGAATTCATTAATGATATTAGTTTTACGTTTCGCTCTGCTTTAAATAAAAACAAATATAAATTAATTCTATTTTATTATTTTAAATTCAAATATTTTTAATAAAAAAGAAAAACAATTTTCTGGAATATTTTACTTTTTATTTTTTTTTTTTTTTAGATTCAATAAATTTATTTTACGTGTCAAAAAGAAAATAGGAAATGTTTAAAATAAATTACTAGAAAAATGTTGATCAAGTCCAATGTATAAATCACAGGTTGTGTGACTTACTTGAATCAATAAAATAGAAAATATTCACGAGTTTTTACAAAAATTTTAGTTGCTAAAAGAAAATGATTGATTAGCTGTTAGCTAAAATGTTTGTCAAACTCTTGACATTAAACTAAAATGATAAAAAATATTGCAAAACAAAGTTCAAAGTTTGTTTATTTCATTAATTTTGATTTATGGTATGTAAACCAATTGAAATTTATTCCACATTTAATTGGTTTTTTAACAATCCTTAATCTTAGATGCCATTTTTTTTTTTGGAATAAAAATATTGACAATGAAAATTAACTAAGAATAAAGAATCTACTGTCTAGTCGCGATAGTTTGATGTATAGTCTGAACATTGCTAGTAATTTAAACGCTCTTATTTAGTGCTACATAATTAATTCCATTTTTAATTTGAACCATAAAACAATATTTTCTCGATAATATTAACTGTGCAATTCTTTAAACCTTCTTTAAATTATGTTTATATTTTTGTAAATCGTCCAATTATTTGAACATTATTCTGAACTTTGAACTCTGTTTGATATTGTTCAAAACTTTGTGATAAATACAACTGACATCAAATAAGCAATTTTTTTTTTACATTTATTAATTTTATTTATTGTTAAAAAATCAATCATTATTCAAATTTAAAATCATGTCATGACAATATCCTTTTTATATTATCATTAATTAAATACAAGGAACTTAATGTTTTGTTATTCTTGTACTAGTTTACCAATTCTTTTCTTTTCTATGTTTTTTTTTTTTTTTTACTTTTGCTCTTAAAACGAAAATAAACTTTTCTTCTTTTTATAAATTTTTCTTTTTTTAATTATTTCTTCTTTTTTATTCCAATATCACTGAATAATAATAAAGTAATTTATAAAACAAACAAAAAAGAAACATAAGAGAAAAAATAATAATTAATAATTTAACTCCTTTCAATTATTAAGAAGAAGAAGAAGAATAATAATATGATAAAAACAAAATATATATAATTATTGTAAGTAGTGTGCAAACCATTGTATGAGAATTATTAAAATTAATGTTTATAAAATATTAATAAAATTTAAAAAAAAAAAAATTAAAACAAAAATGATTAAATAAAATGGAAACGAAATAAGTAATAAAATTGAAACTGATTTGACATTTGTGTAAATTATGTGTGCAAAAGTGTTTTTTATTTAAAATTATTAACTAAAAATAAACAGTTACATTCAAAACTCATATATAATCCATTATTATCGTGTTTCTTTCTTTCAGTTGAAAAATTCTAATTGAATAACGGTCATTGGTATGGGTGTATGGGTGTCAAAACAACAAGCTATAATTATGAAATAATTTTAAATCAACTGTGCTCCTACTAGTAAGTCCTCTTAAGATACCATCAGATATCATACTAATAATGTAATATTTATTTAAAGTTTCACTTTTATTACTTATATCGTTTGGTTCTTATCAAATGTCTTTTTTTTTTTGTCTTAAATCATTTTCAAAACAGAAAAAGAAAAGAATAAAAAATGACACACAAGAAACTTAATATAAATTATTAAAAAAGAAACACATGAAAACATAATTAATTGTAATAAACATAATTTTAAAAAACAAAAACAAAAAAATAGAAATAAATTTAAATGAGAAAAAGCGAAGAAAAAAAAAATATTAAAGAATAAACAAAAAAAAAAACAAAAGAAAACAGACAAGAAAAGAATAAATAAATTAAAGGTTTTTAGACTTTAATAATAATAATAATAATAATAATGAATAAATAAATAAATAATATTAACTACTATTTAATTAATAATACAAACAAGAAAAATTATTGTTAAATACAAACTATATAATTGTTTTAATTTAAATAAATAAATAAATGAAAAATTAAAGAATAAAAAAAAAACACAAAAACAAAATGTTTTAAAATCAATCAATCAAATCAGTAACAAACAGGTACAAGAACAATATAAATATATATGAATAAGAACATCAGTGAACATACAACAACAACAACAAAAAGTATTTATGCTTAAGAACTCATTTTTATTTAAGAAAAAAAAAACAAAAGAGAGAAAAAACAATAAAGAATTGATGAGAAAATGGAGAAGAAAAATTAACAAAAATTAATTAATAAATAATTTATGAGCACTCGACAAATAGTAGGAATATTTGTATTTATATAAATAAGAATAGATTTTAGTTATTAATTCTAACTATTATTATTATTATGAAATAAACAAAAAAAAAAAAAAACAAATTAAATAAATGAATTAATTAAATACAAAAACATTAATAATAAAAATAATAATAATATGTTATATGTGTTTTCTGTAAAATATTGTAATTTATAAACATAAAAAAAAAGAAGGAAAATTGAAACAAAAATAAAAAATTAAAATAATTAATAATAATAAAATAAAATGAAAGAAATAAAATAAAATAATTATTACTAATGTTAGCTCGCCTCTATAATAAATAATTTAAAAAAAAAACATAATTTAATCAAATAAATAAATAAATTGAAAAAAAAAATGATTATAGAGAAAAAAAAACAACAAACAAATAAATAAAACAAAAATAATTAAATAATTAAATAAAAACAAACAAATAAACTAAAAAAACATAAAATTAAAATGATTGTGGTAATTATATTATTGATTAGAGAATATTTTTATCTTTTTATATATTATGTTTTATAAATTAGTGAAAAAAAACAACTAATTATTAAATGAAATTAAAGAACAGAACAGTAACAAAAAAACAAAATTAATAACCTTTACAATATGACCAGTAAAACCATACAAATGTTAACTTGTCAAATTATTCACATCAAAAAAGTTGGCTGCAAAGGCAAACTTGAATAAAAGTAATCTATGATATTAAAACAGAAAGAGAGAGAGAGATTAAAAGAGTGAGAAAAATATTAAGAGTATGTGATCGATATAAAAAAATTCTATCAAACAGCAGCAGCCAACTGTTTTGTTCGTCGTGAATAATAATATGAAAGGATTGAATTATTCAGGATTTAGGCTGAATGGGGACGTAATTAATAATTTAATAGAGCCAAATAATAATACTTTTGATACTCTTGAAATAAAAGATTTAAAGGTAAAATCTTAAAAATATCGGTCGTCAGTCTCATGTTTAAGGGGAAAGTTTTTCTTTTATTGTAATAAAATCAAGATGTTGCGGGTCAACAAAATAATTTTGTTTTATTTCTAATTTTTAAATATTTCCATTAATTAAAAACAAATATTTTTGATTACTATTTTATTTTTTTTTTTGTTTAAATTTGTTCTTGTAAGTAACTGAATAAATTTAAACAGAAATTTAACAGAAAAATTGCAATAAAATAATTTAGTAAAGGGGAAAAAAGTTAAAAATTTCTAAATAATCTAATAAAGAAAACGGGTAAAATTTACATAATTAACAAAATAAAAAAAAAATGATAACTAAAAAAAAAATTTAAACGTGAATTTATTTTGATCGTTTTTCTTTTTCTACATAATAAATTATGGAATATTTACACAAATTACAACGTGTGTGTTCTTCGGCTATATAAAATAAGTTTAAAAACATAAATAAAAAAAAAAGTAATTTAAAATAAATTAATAATCAAATTAAATTGTAATTCGAAAATAATGTAACTTTTTTTTTTTTTGTTTTTGTACCATTTTCAAATAAGTTTAACAAAAAACAAAAAAAAAACTATTCTATTATGATATTGTTATTTCATTTGAGTAAAGGAAATGGAAAATATAACAAGAAAGAAAACAACAACAAGAGAATTCTAATAATTTAAATAAAAAGAAAGATTTTTCTTTTCATATAAAAAAAAACATTCTTCTTTTAAATTTATAATTTTTAAACAAAAAAAAAAAATCAAGAATAGGTAATAAAATATATATAAAATGCTTTGAATAACGTGAAACTAACTAATTTTAATAAAAAAAAAATGAAATGAATATTATTAAAAAGTAAAAAGTAAAAATTTACTTTTTGTAGAATCAAACAAATAAATTAAAAAAGATGAAGAAAATTTAAAACATTTAAATTTGAAGCAAAAAGAAAAAAAATAAGTAAAAAAGAAGAGAAGAAGTTTTATTAGATTAATATTTATCTTTAGTTAACAAAGGGATATTAATGAATAATACATACTTTAAAAATTCTTCACTGTTCATATAAGTCTGGTTATTACAGTAAATTTAAAGAAACCTATAAACTAACATAATATTCTTTTTTTAAATGAATTTATTTCCCAATTATGAACCATCAATAATAGAACATATATGGAAGATTTTATTTTACTTCTAATAAATTTTTTTAGTTTAAATAATTATTTTATTACTTTCAAAAATACGTTAATTTTGTCCAAAATTATAAATAAAAACGTGTATAGAAAATAAAATATTTGTCATTATAAATTTCTATTATTTTTTTCAAAAATATTGTAATTTGAATTTCAAAAAAATTTGAATTTTAACGTTCCATTTCAGAAAATCGAATGCTCGTCACGTATTGGTCCATTTTATAATTACGGAATATAACCGACATTTTAAATAAAAATTTAGCGAAGTTCAATTGTTTTAACAAATATTTTTTTGTTAGACTATTACTGTTAGTCAAAATATTAATATTATTATTTCATTTAAAATCATGTTTTACGAGCCAGATTTATTAAATCTTTATAAAAATGGACGGTTTTGTAAAAGTTGGCTTGCTGCCACTTCACCATCTATTTTCCGTCGAAATAATTCAAGAAACCAAGTTTCAAAAATTCAAGTTTATATTATTTGGTAAAAAATTCAAACATAATCCTTATATTAATCCTTTATCTTTTGCTTACCTTATTTTTCCAGTACATAAAATGAAGTTTTAATAGTAATATGATAATTGTATATATTTCATAAACTTTTCTTTTAGTGAGGAAATTATGGATGTATGGAACAAAAATGTATCGAAATTAAATTCACAATTTTCTTTATTATTTCTAATATCCCAACTTATGTTTGGAACGGTTCGTATTTATCAACAACAAGTGTCCTTTCTTTATGGTAAGATATGTTTGTTTCTTTTTTTGTTGAGTTTTTACATGTAATTTATCTGCTTATAGAAGAAATATCAACATTAATGATACGCGAAAGTTCTATGATAAAATTGTTGAAAAGGAAATGGTTAGTAATTATTTGAACAATTTTAAAATAACATAAATATGTAATTACTAATCTAACGTATATATTTAAGGAACGAAGATGAAGAATTTGACAGTAAACCTGTGCAAAAAAATAAAAAACAGAGACTAGCACCTGATAATAATATTGTTTGCAATGATTCTGTTACAATGAAAGAAGCGGGGATTATTCAATCAAATGTTTAATTTTTTAATTATTAATGTAATTTTGAATTATAAAATGTATACTTCAAAAAAAATTTAGGAAATACCTGAAGTTGAGAGTTTTCAACAGATGTCTGACAAAGAACAACAGGAATTTCGAGACTTAATGGAAAATCGTAAATCGATTTTTGATGTTTTTGAAGAAAATGATTCAATTTTTGAGGAAGCAGAAACTCAACTCGCGTTATCACGTGAAAAAGTGAGCTTCCATTTCAAGTTGTATTGTTTATTAATCAAAAGCTAATACATATATTGTGAAAAAAAAAAATTATTTATTCATTTTTTCAGCAAATGACAGTTATATTAAGGAGTCAATCAAGTATAGTTTGTTTTATTACTTTTAAAACCGTCGTTCTAATTTTAATTATTTACAGATATGTATGATAGCGTAAATGTTGCTGTTTTTAATATCCAAAAAAGTTTAATTACACTCGCTAACAATACTAATTTATCCCGGTACAATTTAATAAAAATCATTTTTTAAAGAAAAATAATTCTAGCAGTACCTTTTAGAAATAAAAAAAAATCCGACAGATCTGAGAGTCCATTGCCGTTACATGAAATTGCATTGATGAAGAAATTATGTGAAATTGCCGACACATCAAAAAACAAGAATAGACAGAAAGAAATTTGGTGGCCCGAATCATCTCTCATTATGGAAAACGAAAATGAAATAATGCCAACTGCAAAGCCTATGCAAGAGTTTAAGGAGAATGAATGTTCACGTAAGAGACGAAAGCGAAATATTCATTTGATTTGTGATAAAAAGTGGAGAATCAGTGATAAAGATTTTAATGATCAAATATTTAATTACAGAAACACAATGCGTTGTAAAGTAATAAATAACATATTATTATGTTAAAATCATTGCTATAATGCATTTTTTTTTTTAGAATCCATTAGAAGATATATTTTCACGTTGGAATCAAGAGCTTAAAATTGACTTATTCCGATTTCCCGCAACTAAGTATATCCCTAATATTAAAAGAAATAGAGTATATAAGTTCATTTTAATTTTTTCTAGAATATGTTCGACTTTTCAAAAAAGTTATAATCGTAATCTTAAAACTCGTAAAAGACCAAATGATGACACAATTATTTTAGAAATTTTGGGTTTACCGATCATTAATAATAAAGAAGACACGCCACCCCTAGAGCAAATGGAAATACAAGAAAGTATTGGAACACAAAATATAAATGATTCAAATTTTATCAGTACCGATGATTCAAAATTAGATAAGAATAGGAGAAAGCTCGCTGAATCCGTATGTTTTAAAACTTTTATAGAAAATGTTTCCTGTTAAAACCTTTTTATTTAGGTTTTACTAAATGTTGAAGTTCCTGTTGTTGAATTTGAAGAAGATTGCCTTCCCAAAACACATTCCGAGAAAATATATTATAATGATCGATTAATTAACCATAGAGAATGGGGTAGTCAAGCTATGTTTAAGAAATTAGTACCACTATGGGTTGCCAATCAACATCCAATACAAATGAATAATTTATGTAAAAATGGAAATAAAAAAAAAATTGCTGCAATTGCCTTTCATTCGTTGTTAGGTAAAATTTATTTTTAATTTCTATAGTTTCTCAATTAATTTAAACTTCTAACATATTTTAGTTTTACATCAAAATCAGTACATCAGTCTTAAAAAAAAAGATGATTCTCTTGAAATATTTCACATTGAAAAGGGACAAAAATTGATTGAATTATTAAATGATTGATTGAATTTTTAACTGACAGAAATTTATTTTTTAATTTACTGCTATTGTGTTTAAAACCATAAACCAAATTGAATTTAATAAAACATTTTATTTACTTAAAATTAATATTCTATAAATCTATATTCCTATACTTTGGGCTAAACCACTATACATATGCATTGAAAAGACTCCAATGGTACATGTAACAAGAGCTTTTATAGCTAATTGTAGCCATGGACCTGTTGAAATAACTCTTAATATTCCATCAAGCCAAAGACCTCGATAAGTAGTTGCAATCAATAAAATCTTAACAACTGGTGCATATTTTTTATTTAAATCATGACGTGAAAATAGCCAAAGTAGTGTTGACGTTGTTAAATGTTGAACCAAAGAAATATTTGATTCTAAACATTTTTGAATATACATCCAGTGAAATTCTGCACCTCTAGCACCAACCCATAACATCAGACCTCTAGACAAAAATACTTCTGCAGCTGCCCATCCCAAACCCGCCGTAATTAACTTACTATGGGATTTTCCGGGAATTCTTGATAACACAAAAGCTAAGCCGAAAAAATCTGCTAAATCAACACTACATTTTAGGAACTCCTGAAATAAAAAAGGCATGTCAATTATTTAATAGGATTAAGGTTCTATTTTCTTACTGATAGTATATTGAAGTCCGAAGATATTGGAGCAATTGTTTCTGTATCTGGAAAAAATGTGGCTAACACTAACATTTTACATAATTGTGTAAATATATAAATTCCACCCGCTTGAATACATTTCCAAAAAGCACCATACTCTGATCTATAAATTATAATTACATTAAGGTTAATATTTTGCAGTGAGTGTTTCTTATTTTAGATAAGCATGTAAATTTTTTACTACACAAAAACTTAAGATTTATAAATTAAAACTTACAATCCGGAATATTTGTATGTTAAATAATATGGTACATACACCAATGCAACACAATTACCGAAATGATATAACGTCATTTTAATTAAATTTAATAACTAATTAAATATGTTTTCATCAACGATAGCAAAATATGAAAAAAATTTATAAAAAATGATTTTACGATTTGTCACTTTTTTGACATTTGATAATTAGGGTGGGGAGAAAGCCAGTTTTACATGATGTTAAAAGAGTTTCTTTTATTACTTCATAAAATTCAATAATTTGTATAATTGTATAGTAACTTCTTTCAAATTTCTCATTAGTAAATAATAAATTTTAATAATAATAATAGATGATGCATCTAATACTTTCAATCTGTTGTCGTACTTCAAATTTAAATAATTCTTTGTGGTATCTATGCCATCTATTGTTTATGTCCCATAATACCAATGACGATAAATTAATAATTGAGACGACTTCATTATGAATGAGAACGATACGATGTGTCAGTTAAAGTTCAGTGCATTAGTTAGTCACGTCATTTCTTATGATATTTGGTTTTGTAGTTTATTTTTCTATTTCTAATATTAAAATATTTTGAGAAGTTAAACTTAGTGTATTAATATAATTAAAAAATTTGTTTTTATATATATCTTCAAAGGTTTCTACAGTATCTGATACAAACTACACATCCTTTATAATCTCAGTTTCACTTTTTGTAGTTTCACTATTTTAGTGTAAAAAAGTGAGCCCCAAAAGGAACATAAGATTTTCTTTTTTTAAATATGTGATATGCCAGCTCGACGACGATTAACCGGCTCTGAGTCGGATGATACATTTTCAATTGTAATTGGTGGAAGTGAAAAAAAACAAACAACAGAAGAAACAGAAGATAACAAAAAATATTCAAAAAAGTGGAATTTTACAACACATACAAAAGATACACATTCTAATTCTAATTTTGATAATATAAAATCATTTGGTTTAACCAGTGAAGAATTATTGCAATTAAATTCAGGACAAGATATTGAATTAATGATGACGTGTCGTGATAGAACTACTGAGTTTTCTAATGCAATACGTTCACTTCAAGGACGTAACATTGCGAGAGCTGTCAATATAAGAGATCCAAAAAAAGCTAAACAATTGCAAACATATTCTGAATTTATGATGATTGCAAAACATATTGGAAAAAATATAGCAAATACATATTCGAAATTAGAAAAACTAACCTTATGTAAGGGATTAATTGATTAGAATGTATCTTTCCTTTTCTCTTAGTTATTGTTCTTTATTTTTATTTTTTAGTGGCTAAAAGAAAATCCTTATTTGATGATAGACCAGCTGAAATACAAGAATTAACTTATATTATAAAAGGTGATTTAAATTCATTAAATCAACAAATTGCACGACTTCAAGAACTTTCTAAATCACAAAGAAAATCAACTAATGGGAAACATTTATTATCACATTCATCAAATATGGTTGTTGCATTGCAAGCAAAATTAGCTAATATGAGTACAGATTTTAAACAAATATTAGAAGTTAGGACAGAAAATTTAAAACATCAAAAAACAAGACGTGATCAAGTAAGTTTTATTTTGTGTGGGTTTTGAAGATGAGTATATTTTACGAAATGTAAAAGAATTTTTAAACGAAAGAGAGTAGCTAAAACATAATTTCCAGTATTTTATAACTTCAATCATGTTAAGTAAAAATTGTTTATCTTAATTTTCTTTTTATTTTTTTTTAGTTCAGTCAAGGACCAGTTTCAAATAGTTTACCACCATCAACAATGCGTGGTACAGCACAAGGTAGTCTTTTATTAAGTGAACAAGACCAAGTTAGTATTGATATAAATGAATCACAAGCATTAATACCAAGGAATCAACAAACACAACAACAACAAATGTTAATTTATGATGAATCAGATAATTATGTCCAACAACGTGCTGAAACAATGCAAAATATAGAAAGTACAATTGTGGAATTGGGTGGAATATTTCAGCAATTAGCACATATGGTCAAAGAACAAGAAGAAATGGTTGAACGTATTGATACAAATGTACAAGATGCTGAAATGAATATTGAAGCAGCACATTCAGAAATATTAAAATATTTTCAATCGGTTACAAAAAATCGTTGGCTTATGATTAAAATATTTGGTGTCCTAATGTTTTTCTTCATATTTTTTGTTATATTTGTTGCGTAAAAAACAACCAAATTTAAATAATTATTTCTTGTATTGTCCCGGACGCCTCTTTTTGAAGATTGATTTTCAGTTTTTATTAAAAATTTTGTAAATTATTTAAAATTCAAATAAATTCAATAATTGTTGCTCTGGATAGAATAAAACTTTGATGGAATTTTTTGATTACATTTACAAAGCACATTCATTACAAAGATTTTTGCACACATTTACAATTTTTCCACTTCGTTTGGATTTCACATTTTCAATGGAAACAAAGAATAAAAGATAATAAAAGAAATTTATTGAATTATTTCTTTTTGTCTTTCTTTCTTATTGTTTCCTCACATGTAAACGAATCATAATCTCTTTTAACTCTCAAAAAACGCAAGAAAATAATAGAAAATAACTTGTGATAAAGGACAGAAAATTGTTGAATTAAAAAAATGTATAAAATTTTTGTGAAAATCAATCTATCTATTTTTTTAAACGAGTAATTATTTATAGAAAATACTTTGAAATTATTATTTTTTTTTAAAGAAAATTATATTTGAGAAATTATTTTGTTAAAGGTGTAAATATTTAATAAATTAAATCATAAATAAATAAATAAAAATATTGTATTAATAAATTTAATATTTTTTCATTTTGATTATTTATTTGAAAGTGATGTGATTTTTTACGATAATGTGATAATGTCAGTATTATTTTAATTGTAAAATCTCTAATAAGTTATTAGTGCAATTGTTTTATCTTTAGGAATATAAAGATAATTGAAAGATAATCCTATCCTAATTCAAGATCTTAATTAATTGCTAAATAAATCAATTTCTTTTTCTTCATAATTTAAAACGGGGCATTTATAATTCTTTAATACAATCAATAAAAATAAAAGTTAATTTATAAATTTATTTTAATATTCTCAGTGAAATCAATACTTCAATATTTTCTAGATACAAATCAAATTGAGGGAATAAGTATTATTAGTTATTGAGAATAAAATGTTTACAAGAATTAGTATTCATGTTTTTATTGTTTTTTTTCATTCCTCAGCAGCTTCTTCTTCATCAAATTCGTTATCTTCATCAGCTGTTGCTTCTTGGTATTGCTGATATTCCGAGACTAAATCATTCATATTACTTTCAGCTTCTGTAAATTCCATTTCGTCCATACCTTCACCAGTATACCAATGAAGAAACGCCTTACGACGAAACATTGCAGTGAATTGTTCAGAAATACGTTTGAAAAGTTCCTAAATAAGAGCTAATAATAAGAAAGCATTGAATTATGAATTATTAAATTTACTTGAATCGCTGTTGAATTTCCAATAAATGTAGCAGACATTTTTAAGCCTCTTGGTGGAATATCACATACTGCAGTTTTACAATTATTCGGAATCCATTCAACAAAATAGCTGCTGTTCTTATTTTGTATATTTAGCATTTGTTCATCAACTTCTTTCATCGACATCCGACCTCTAAATATTGCTGCTACTGTTAAATATCTTCCGTGCCTTGGATCGCATGCAGCCATCATATTTTTTGAATCAAACATTTGCTGTGTTAATTCTGGCACTGAAATTTTAGGAATATTTTATTTTTTAAGAAGTTAACAATATAAGTTCAAATAACAACATCTTTAAATTTATGAACGTTATTAATTATTAATTATTATTAATGTACTTATAATAATTATGTTTTTAAGACACAAATATTCTAAATATATCTCGGAAAACTTTAAAAATAAATTAATTGGGTTTATTTTAATAAATATTTGAGCTTACCTGTTAATGCACGATATTGTTGTGAGCCACGCGATGTCAATGGTGCAAAGCCAGTAATAAAAAAATGTAAACGTGGAAATGGTACCATATTAACAGCCAATTTACGTAAATCAGCATTTAATTGTCCTGGAAATCTTAAGCATGTAGTTACACCAGACATTGTTGCTGATACCAAATGATTTAAATCACCATAAGTTGGTGTTGTTAATTTTAATGTACGAAAACAAATATCATATAACGCTTCATTATCAATACAATAAGATTCATCTGTATTTTCAACAAGCTGATGAACACTTAACGTTGCATTATACGGTTCAACTACTGTGTCTGATACTTTTGGTGATGGTACCACAGAAAATGTATTCATAATACGATCAGGATATTCTTCACGTATTTTAGATATCATTAATGTACCCATGCCAGAGCCGGTACCTCCTCCCAATGAATGGGTAAGCTGGAATCCTTGGAGGCAATCACATCCTTCAGATTCTTTTCTTACAACATCTAGAACAGAATCAACCAATTCCGCTCCTTCTGTGTAATGTCCTTTGGCCCAATTATTTCCAGCCCCCGATTGGCCAAAAATAAAATTATCTGGTCGAAAAATTTGTCCAAATGCCCCTGACCGTACCGAATCCATAGTTCCTGGTTCTAAATCAACAAGAACAGCGCGTGGCACATATTTACCACCCGTTGCTTCATTATAATAAACATTTATACGTTCTAATTGTAAATCACTATCGCCATAATAAGTGCCTGTTGCATCTATACAATGTTCATCTGATATTACTTCCCAAAATTTCGCTCCTATTTGATTACCACATTGTCCTGCTTGTATATGCACAATTTCTCTCATTTTTGATTTCTTGTTTTTAAATTAAATTATAATTAATTAAGAATTTTAAATAAAATAATTAAAATGATGTTTTAAAAGAACTCAATTGCTTGTTAATGAAAAACCCTTTTCTAAAAGGTTAGAACGGCTTTTGTTTTGTTTTTCAAAGATTGTTGATTTAAAAAAAATTTGAAAATACAAAATGTTTCTCAGTGGATTTTTCTGGGTCAATTTTTTACGAATTTGTTTTCGAATTTTTGTTTACTTTTATGCATAAAAGGTGCTGGTTTTCGACAGACTTGGACAATCAATAATTTAATCTGGACTTATTTATGAAATTTTTAGTTTATCATACATTTATTCATTTAAATGGAATTATACATATTGACGTCATCAATTTAATTAATTGTTTTTACCAAACATATTTTATAAAACATAAATAATACATACACGATACACACATACTTTTAATAAATTCAAAAAGTAATTTGCTTCAATGTAAAATGTTATTCTTAAGAAATTAAAAATTTTAATTGAAGATGATTATTTTATTTAGTAAAATATTTTTTGTTTCTATTTGGACAAAAGTAAATAAAACCCAAGATCGATTAAGGCATTTATTGTTTCTTAGAAACACAAATATTTTGATTTTATAAGTAAAATACAAAATAAAAACAATAAAGGTTTAAAAGTCAGAGAGGACATACCAAACAAATTCGAGTTGGGAAGCAGCAAAAAACTAAGTCTATCTTCCATACTCAATACAGTATTTTCGTAGTTTTCCTGTCACCGAATTACATAACAAAGAAACATTGGTTCTATTTTGGGTACAATCCTATTTTCCAAATATAATTCGTTTCAATGTCGGTCTCGTTCAAACCAAAAATTTAAATATTTTATTGGTTCCGATTCTAAAGATTATTTTTGCTGAAAAAAGAATTAAGTAAATAAAAACAAGTTTTTATTGTGTTTTAGTAATTTATCATTTATTCGACTAATCGACTAGTAATTTAATAACAAGTAATCATTTATTGAAATACATGAAATGCAGAATTATTTAATATTTTTAATAATGGCGCAATAATAAAGTTCAATCAAAAAATAAAAATTGTAAACCATAAACATTTGTATGATTTGTGAGTTTTTTTTTTACAGGAATTGTATCCCAATTTCACTTTCTAAAAGTGAATCAGATTAATCAATCATTTTTGTTTAAGTTAATCACTTTTCATTGGGTAATTATTAAAAAAAAACAATTCACATACTGTTATAGTGATGAATTTTTGTATTTATGTCCAGATTCCAATTTTTACTTTAGTAGATAAATCTATGGCCATAGTTAAGTTGTTTGTTAGTGAAGAGAATGTTATCCATAAAACCTAAATTATGTTTTTTAATATTTTATTTGTTTAAAAAAAAAAAGAAGAAGAAAAGGAAATTTTTATTTTTTTGATTTCTTTTTTAATTTATCTTCATCACTACTACTACTGCTGCTACTACTGCTACTATCAGATGTATCCATATTTTTTATAACTTTTTCTGGTATTTTATATGGAAATTCTTTACCTAATTTTTCCAAACCAGTTTTTAATCTTAGTAATGCTGTCCTGTTAATATTTTCTAAACAAACATCTTTAATAGCATTATCCAGTGCAATTAAACCTTCATCATATTTTTCTTTAACTGTATAAACATCTAATAAACAACTGTAAGCATTACCAATCGCACCTTCTGTTACTTTTGTATTCCTTAATAAATCAATTAATCTTTCAACTAATTTTTCATCTTGTGTATCACGTGCTAAATGTATAATACGTTGAAACATAAGACGTGGTGCTGATTTTAAATGTTTATCCCAAATTCTATTACATTCATTTGTATTCTCTTTTATAAAATAATGTACCCATAAAACATTCATAGGACCAACAATACCACGTGATGCATATTTTTCTGCCATTTGCTCAACTGGAAATAGATTTAAAAAATAAAATTAGAAATTATGTTTTTTTGTTTGTGTTGAAAATCAAAACAGACACAAAAGAAAAATACAAAAATGAATCTGATTTAAGGATAACAAATTACAAAACAACAACGGTAAAATATATGGACTGTTGTTATCACTGGAATAAGAATACTCCTGTTAAACATTCATTGGGACAATAGTCTAGACACTAGAACATGCCAAAATTCTCTCTTAAAGTATAATCAAATCAATAACTTAAACATAACATTGAAAGAGTTAAATATGTTTTAAAATAGAAAAAAAAATTGATGATTCTTAACTAGATACGAACAAAGTACCTAACCTATTCTAAGAAATATATTATTGAGTTTAATTAAAAAAAAAGATTAAATGTTGTAAAAACAATTTTATTTTATTATAAAATTTTTTTTTTTAAAGAAATAAGATTAAATAAGACAATTGTTATCTAAAAATAAAATAGAAAATATTTTCTTAACCCAATTATAAAAACCTTATTATATTTATGCTTGACAAAATTGAGAGAAAAAAAACATACGACTATTTTATAAAAGAATAAACAAAAAAAAAATCTATTCCTACGAATATTTTCTGTTTCCCTGTTGTTATGGTTTCAATTCTCTCACATTCTATATGCCAACCCATTTATTCCTTTTACTCATATTATCTATTATAATATTTCATATTTTGACACAAAAATGAAAAAATAGTGATGACTTCATTAACTTTTGTTAATTATCAATGACACATTTAACAAAAAGAATTCTAAACACCATTCTACACTCCCACAGAATAAGGAAGTTATATGAGTGCAGGATTATAAACACAAAGTATAACTACAAAATAACGAATAAAATTATAAATGTTTATATGTTGCACATCTTTTGTGTTTTTGTCAATTTAATTTAAAATCAATAAAAATGTTTCAATTAGCCAATTAACAAAAAACAAACAAAAATATAAAATTTATATTTGAATCAGGGAAATTTTTGCAAATGTAAATTTCCAAGGAAACAAGAGAATATTATACGTTTATTTTTCTCAGGAATTCTGAAATGAAAAATGAGGACAATAACAAAAGGATATTTTTGTTTTCAGAAAAGAAATATAAACATTTTGACTTGTTGTTACAAATATTTGGACCAATCAAATTTGTTGAAATTATGATTGCATAATAAATTCTGTTTTATCTACGAAAAAGGAAATCAATCAGATTTTATTATTGATTTATTATGTCTGGACATAAGAATACCGAAAGAGAAAGCAACAGTTTGTTGTTATGGGCGTGTGAAAAACAAATTTGAAATCGTTTCTTGCATTTTAAGATGCGCAATAATAGATTGACTGATAAATCTTATCAGTCAGTTTCTTCATATCAGCCGTAAGTGAGTCTCTTATTTTTTTTTTGCTGTGCTTTCATCATTCGAAACTGTGAATTATTGTGATTCTTCTCTAAAAATTAAATAAAAAGGGTAAAAAAAAAATGGATGATGGAATAAATTGGCGTATGATGTTTAAGAGATTATTAGGACACGATACCATACCAAGCCCTACAAGAGATAGAGAAACTGTATTGGATATTCTTGAAGAAGAGTAAGTGACTGTTATTTATTTATTGAATGTTCTTAATAACAAAATCAAAAGAATTATTTAAATTCTTAGTTAAAATAATCTAAAGTTTTAAAATCATCTATTTGTTAAATTTTTAAAAAGTTAACAGAAAAATCCTTAATGAACTAAAAATAAATGCATTTTGTTTAAAGTTTCTCTAACCGAATTCACTTTCCACTTTTCACATCATTTTCGTATTTTTAACACATAATAAAGTTTTAAGTGGATACAGTTAGTTTCATGCTATTATTAATTATATTATGTTGAACATTTTATAGTTTTATGTTAAATTTGTAATTTAAATTTCTTCACAAATATTTCTCAGAAATTTTTAACGGAATTTTACTGAACATTTTTATTTATAAAAATTTACATTTTTAATAAAAAAAATTTCTCCAACATCGTATATTTATTACAACAGTATTTTAGTTTAGTAATTAATCTTTACTTTGGATTAATTATGTCGGACAAAAACAATTTAGAAAAGTCAAATAAAAATAAGAGAGAAAAGAAGCAAAATTCAAAATGATTTCAAATGAAAATTCAATGAAATTCGCATAATTGTGAAACTCATACTGAATGCGATGGATATTGCAGATGATAAAACCACATCCAAAAAATAATTAATTGTGTTAAATTTATTTTTCTTTTATAAAACAGAAGGGTACATCATCAAGAGCTTATGAATTTGGGACATTGTCTTACACAAATTCCAAGACTTAATTTAATAGATAGAATGAATCCATTTAATGTCAGTGAAGAAGAGTAAGTTTTGTTTATTTAAATAATTTTATTGAAAAAAAGAATTTGAGTATTTTGTGCGTTAAACCAATTTATTTTAACAAAGAAAAATTTTCAATTAATAAATGAAATGTCTGTAGGTTTTCCATTTTTTATTTTTTTCACAATAATTTTAATTAAATCAATTAATCATCTTTCTTTAATTTTCAATCAACTACTGGTTTAAGTGGAAAAAATTAGGACAAAAAGAATCGTAGAAGAAATAAAAGTTTCTTACAATTTTACAATACAAAATTTATTTACCAAAAAAAAAGTACTTGAATTTTATTATAAAAAGTTTATTCTCACGAAACAATTTGAAATAATTTTTTTCGTTTTTTATTAAAGATTTGTCCAGCTATATAAAATGCCACAACATTTAACACTTGAATTCTTTAAAGAAATTCTACCATTTTTTGATGATAGAAATATTAATGGATATCCTTTGTCATAAATTTTATTTACATCGGTTTTCACAAAAATCTATTAAATTAAACTAAAAATTATTAATTGTTCACTTCTACGTCTCTTTATTGTGTGTTTTATGAAACTTTAAAATGAAAACTTTTTTTTTTGTAGCTTTGTTACACGGTTTGAAAGTTGCACTTATGTAATTTTTACATTAAACGTGATCATTCGTCCCGTTTTGTAACGGTACAATTGCAACGATATTCCCAATTAAGTCTTCGTACAAAAAAAAAGGGTTATACAATTGTAATTCTGCGTAAATTGATTATTAGTATGGCTGATCCTCTTTCAATTGAAAGTTCAGCGAAGTTATTTTTTTTGTGAAATCCGACTCATATATTTTATTTTATTAAAAACTAAAATACGAATTTATGATTTTGTTTAAAAATTTTAGTGTTTACAATTTTTAACAATGTTAAATTTTTATGTGTGTGGAAGATTTGATAACATCATCTGTACAAAAAATAGTAAAAATGTTGAAAATGCAACAAAACTGATTAAAAAATTTAGTAGAGTGATAGCAATGAGTTTTTCACGAAAATATATTTGTTTCCCATCAAGAGCAGAAGAGATGATACCGATACAAAATAAGTACAAAAAAAAAAACAGAAAGAAATTAAAATTCTTTTTTAATGAAGAGAAATTTCTTTATTTTTTTTTTTTGCAAAGATTTTTAAATAAAACAGGATTTCCAGGTGTTATTGGATTGATTTGTGGTACACATATTTTGTTCAAATCAACCATGGGACATTCAAGCCAATCTACAGCACAATATCTTAATACTTTAGTAGTTTGTGATTATGATCTTAAAATTTTATCAATCAGCACAAAATATGATACAAAATTTACCGATTCACAAGTTTATGTAAGAAGTTATATTTTTCCATTACTACAAGATCTTGGAATATCAAACAGTTGGTTATTAGGAGATTATGGTTATCCATTACATCCATGGTTACTGACACCAATGAGATTAATTAAAGAGGGTAATATATCAATAAGAGATAAAATTCTTTATAATATTAGACATGAAAAAAGCTTATGTATGCATTCATGCACTAAAAAGTCGTTTCAGGTAATATCTGTTAGTCCATAAGTTGTCTTTCGTTTGGAAAAGTATAACAAAAACCGTGCTTTGTTCAATCACTTATGTAAACGTTAGATTTTGTATTCCGGAGAAAATCAAAGTTTATAACTTACATTATGCAGAAAATGTATTTCGATAAAAATTGAACAAATTGTTGTATTTATTTCCATTGAAAACCTACACTATAGAAAAATAACCTTTAATTTTAGAATTTTAAACATTGTATTATTTTTTTTCAGATGTTTACAAGATAAAGGTGTTAAAAAATTTTCAAAATCATCAATGGGTTACATAATTAAAACTTGTGCCATAATTCATAATTTTTTAATACTTAAAGGTTATCCAATAAAAAGAGAATTAAAACAAGAGAAAGAAATAAAAATAATAAAAAAGAAATTTAATAATGATAGAAATCCATTGGCAAAAGAGGGACTACAAAAATTTTTTTCTGTTGTAGAACATTTTAGGAATGCCGCTATGTAAGTTTATAATGGAAAAAATAATGCATGTTTTTACATTTTATATAAGTGACACAAAAGTTGAATTCTGGTGCTATAAAAATTTGATAACATATGATATTATTTATCTGTCTCATACTTGATGATAAAAAAAAATCGGCACCCATTAATATCTTTCCAAATTGTTTGTTCAGTGTCTGAAACTTGTCGTCAATTTACTTAATAAATTTCTAATTCTCATAGAAACAGAATTCATCCTTTAGCACTTTTATTAACCGATATTAACAATCATAAAATTATTAAGTCAATGATGTAACGTTTAAGTAATTTTCAAAGTTCTCTGTAAAATTGGTGCCAATTTTAAAAATGAAACAAGACAAAACTGTTATCGTAAAAACGATTTTATTTTCGACAGTGTAATACGTCAATTTTACCATGAACCATGGAAAATTCTTTAATTCAAAATTTTGTGTAAATCTATTGATGTAAATTTTATGTAATAATCAAGATCATGCAGATTTTATAAATAAAATGTAAAAAGAAATGATTTAAAAATCCAACATAAAATCTTAAGCAAAAAAATTCTCCCAATTTTTGTTTAATTCCAAAATAAATTCAAAAGAACTCCAATAAAAATACTTAAGATTCAATAAATATATTACTAATGATTTAGTATGTCTCGTCAATATTCGTTAAAATAAATTGAATAACAACAAAAATACTGAAAATATTTTAAACCAACAATTACAATTGTTCAATTAATGAAGAAATTTTGTTTAAAATTATTGATACAAAATTTGAGTTTGTTTTTCAATCGTATATTCGTTAACACAAAACTAATATTATTTTGTACCAATAATATTTGCAAACGATCGAATAACTAAATTAAGATAATTAATATTTTTGCACCCTTTAATTTGAATCTGAATATTGAGCTTAAGGAAAGTGAAAAATTTATATTAGATACTTATAAGAGAACACGAATATTATTAAAAATGTAAAATTTAAGAGGTGACCAATACATAATTTATTTAATTTTAGTTTCATTTGTCAAAAATTTTATAAAAAAAAAATGTTCAATCAATAAATTTTTTTGATTGTATTGTTAATTGTATAAATATTTTTACATACAAATTTATATCTGTTATAACGAACAAATAACGTTACAAATTCTATAAAAATTTCTTAAGAATCAGTTTCACTTAAATGTTATTTATAATGTAAGAGTTACAATTTCAGTAAAGAATTGAATTAATTATGAATTTTTATAAAAATTTATGATTGATTAAAAAATATATATATGTTGTCAGATTAATGTTGAACTTACAATAAGTGTATTAAACAAAAGAATTAAATGTTAATTGTGAGCAAAGGAATAAAAGAAAAAAAAAGAAGGAAACTGAAAAATAAAAGAATAAATTTTAAAAAAAAGTATCAGCAGAAGGAAAAATTGGATATTTAATGAGAAAAATTTGTATTTAATTTTATTTTTGCCCATTGTTGAACATCATCATAAATTACACTCATTTAATTGCTTTACCGAATATTTTTTATATTTTCGGTTATCTTGTATAATTAATCCTGCATATTTTCTCTACTTTTCAATATTATTTAACCGGGACTTCTTTTACATTTATTAGTAAAGTCGTTGAGTGAAGTAAGATAATTTTTGGAATATAATAAAATGTTTACTTACATTTATCAGCAAGTTCTGGTCGACCATCTAAAATACCAATACTTCCGCCACGTGGAAATTTCTCAGCAATATCTTTAATATCTTCTGGAGTTGTTGCATTATCAATATCATTCTCTAATTTTGTAAGATATTCTTCTGATTTACCAGAAACAATATTTGCATGACAAATTCTATTATCAAATGAAACAATTTTTTTCAATTCTGGTGTTAAAGTTTTACCAATTTCTTCAAGTGATGCAATATCACCGGCGACTGCAATTTTATTTAAGAAAAAACGAAATACTCTTGGTACCGGATGAAGATTTTGTTTTAGCATGTCAGTAACTAGTTTAGAAGCTTCAGGTAAGCGATCAGATTTTACAAATGATTCAATTAATAGGGATTGGTCTGTAACACTTAATTTATCATTTCCTGATAGATTTTCCTTTGCATTAACTGCTGCATCGATATCACCACGTTTAAGTGCCTGTCTATATGTTGTGATGCCTTCAGATACTGTTGAATTGATAATTTTTGCAGTTGTTGTTGTTGTTTTGGTCGTTGCTGATACTTTCTTTTGCTGTTGTTCAACTTTTGGTTTAGAATTTTGTTTAATGGGTGTTGCTATTGTTGGTGTAGTTTTTGGTACAACAAACGGTACTTCTAATCCTTGTGATTTAAGGAATTCACTTAACTTAATAAGAAATGGTTCAGATGGTGGAATATTTTCATCTTGTAGTTTTGTCCATAAACCTAAAGCTTTTTCTGGTTGTAAATCTTTACAATAACTTAATAATAAATTATAATAAATATCACTTTTATCAATATGATTTATATCTTTTGTTGCTTCCATTAAACCTTCTAATGATTGTATTTTACCTTCTTGTTGATACCGTTCACAAGCCGTATTTATACGTTGTGGACGATTTCTTAAGCCTGGTGTTTCTAAAATTTTCCTTGCTTGCCTTATACGTCCACACTCAACAAATGAGAATACAAGATCATATAAACTATTTACTTCACCATGTATATTTGTACTTAAATCTGTTAAACGTTGTAAATTAGTAGCATCTTCTGTTTGTATTAATTTGCATGCTAGTTCATTTTTCCATGGTGTTGATTGATATTTATTACATATTTCTTCAAATGTATCAACTGCTTTTGATAAATTTTCATTAATTAAATGTACTTTGACTAATGGTCCAAGCATTACATTTGTAACATCAATATAATTATTTTTTACCAATGAATCAAAGACTTCTGTTAATTCTTTCTCTTTACCTAATTCAGCGAATGAATTTAATAAACGCCAACATGTTGTTTGATAATTAAATGTTTTTTCGTCCGTTTTTTTATCATCTTTTTTATTGTCATCCAAAGTCTTAAGGGCAAGATCAAAACGTTCGTTTTTTGAAAGCAATGTCACGAGTTTAATTGTTTTCATATCATCTAATAAAAAGTCAGGTTCTTTTGTTTTTATTTTAGTTAAAACATTTAATGCTTCTTCTAGTTTCTCATGTTGTGTATAAAGATCAATAAGTTGGGCATAAACACCTGATGTTAATACATAACCTTCATCCTCAAGACGTTTCACAACTTCTTCAGTTTTTTCTAAATTTCTTGCTTTAAAACATGAAGATAATAGAAATCGTTTTAATCCTTTTGTATTTTCACCTTTGGCTTCAATTGTCTCAATAAATTTTTCAATTTGTGGAATATCCATTTGTGACATTCCTTGATTTCTGGACGACTGTGAGATGCGTTCCATTACTGTCGGTTCTAATTCTCCAGATGTTAATTTTCCTAGCAATGTTGAAATTTCTGGGGTTAATTCAGCACCAAGATTATCTTGAATTTTTACAGCATAAGAACTGTTCATTGATAATCCTTGTTCAACAAGACCATTCAAAATTTGTGTTAACAATTCAACGCGATTCTTTTTAAAGTAACTACAAACATCATAAATAATTTGTCCTAAAACTTCACTTTGATTAATTGTACCGACATTGACAACATCTTCCGCAACAATTTCTTCATCTTGTTCTTGAATATTCGATTTTGCATGAATTCCTTCCAATCGTGGAATATTATCATAAATTGTTCTTACTAAACGTATATAAGAAGGCACATCATTTGATTTCGCCAATGCTTGAATTAATGGTTTACGAAATAAACCTGGTGAATAATAAGCTTTATATGATGCTGCAATATCAGCTGCCTCTTTTAAATTACTTTTAGCCATAATATGATAAACTGTACATGTGCTTGCAGTTGATGTTGATACACCAGCATTACGTAAAAGTAAAATTAATTTATCATTATTTGTTTCTGTTACATTTGGTATAACATATTCACGTATTGTTTCACTGCTAGGAGTTATATTAAATTCTGTTTGCATTTGATGAATAACATCAAATATACCAGTGTCACCTTTTGATTTTTGTGAACAAACAAGAGGCCAAAAATAATGTTGTCTTATTGGTAATTTTGCATTTTTTGCTTCTCTTAATAATGCAATTGTTGTTTCATATAATCCTTGTGTTAAACCAGCTTCAATTGCAACTAATAATGGTTTTTCATTTAATTGTTCTGATTTTAAATCATTACAAATTTTCATTATTTTTTCTGTTGGTGTACCAATTTTAATAAGTTGCTTTATAAAAAAATTACCAGTATCAACTAATTCTCCATCAGCTTTAGCACTGCGAGGCATTGTTTTTAATATTTTAAATGCAATATTTTCATAGCCTTTATTAGTTAGCCGTAATATAATATTAACAGCATCCTGATTATAACCCGCTGATTTTCTTAAACGTAATAAAAGTGGTTCAACTAATGATTCATGACCATTTGTGGTTAACGCATAGATAACATCTAGTATATCTTTATCCAATAGATAAATTTCCTTTGATTCACATTCTTCAATTGTTTTCATTATAATATCAATATCACCTTTACGTGCATAACCACAAAGTAATATTGTGTATGTATCAGCACTTGGTTCTAATGATGCTTGTTGCATTACTGTTAATATTCCAGCTGCTGATTCCATATCACTAAAATAAAAAAATTAAAATTTTCCAATAAATAAAATACATTTTTAAATATATATTATTTACTCTGCTTGCGAATGCCCCATTATAAGAGCATTAAAAACATTCTCATTTACTGGAAGTTGTTTTTCCCTCATATATTCTAATATTCTGGTGGCACCGTCTATATCAGCTTCTTGACAGTATCGTGAAATTAAACGTTGATAGGTAACACTGAAAATTAAAACAAATTATGAAGAAATTGCATAATTTATGCTACTTTATTCTAAATATACCGATTTGGTTCAATTCCCTTAGCCTCAAGATCGGCTAAAAATTCAGTTGGTGAAAATGGATGTTCATTCTCCAAATAAACACGTAATAATGCATTATAATGTGAAATATCCATAGGTACTTTTAAATTATTTAATGTTTTCCATATTTCTTGAACAAGTGTCGTTCGTACTTCAGGTAATTCTTCTGGAACTAGATTACCACAACATCGTATAACCAATAATGATTGTGAACTAGTTGCTGACCGTTGAGTTCTAATCTCTTCCAGAACTTCTTCAATGTCACGTCTTGATATTCTTCCAGATCGTCTGACATCTTGATCTAGTTTCTTTAAAGAACTATCGAGACTTTGATCTTGTTTGGAAGCTGCAGTGGCAAAACCCCTAAAATAATAAGCACATTTATAATGTTTCCAACAAATTGAGGTTATGAATATTAGTTTATGTATAGTTTTTTTTCTTTTTATGTAACATATATAAATAATTTAATAGTTCATATAAAAATTAATTTTAAGTAACAAAAACTAAAAGATATTGATTTTTTTATTGTTAAATGATACAATAATATATTTTCATTGCGTAAGATGCGGTGTCTTAACAGAGACCTATCACTACACATATATTCAGAAACTTACTGTGAAATATTATTGCACAGACATTGATTTTGTTGTACCAGACTGCCTTCAGCTTCTCTTGTTGTATTAAATACAATATTTCGTGCTAGGCCGGCAAAATATCGAACAAATTTATTTGAACGTAAAATCGATGCCATTTTTACGGATTCAAATTCCAAATACAATGATGTCAAAATGAATGAAACTGACACAAGAAATACTATGTCTTTCTTGCTTATACATCCACAGCTAACAAATGCAAACGAAGCTCCATCTGTAATAAAAGTTTCGAACTAAAGTAGTTTTTATTTTTATAGCTGTCAAAATAACACATGCCGTTTAGAATTGACGACAAATTTTTAAATTTATAAACTTTGTATTTGTTCTCATAATTATTTAAAAAATGCCTTCGACATCAGGAATAAAGTCGAAGCATGAAAAACCAAGAATTTATCTTGAAGAGTATAAATTAAAAGAGGGTGCTCATGATTATGGAATGGCAGATGAGCCTTGGACTTTAAAACGATTTTCCGATAAATTTCGGCTTGTTATTGTAAGGTAGGAGAAATAACAATTTGTTTTCTTGCTGTTGAACTTAGTATTATATCATAATAATCAATAAATTATGTAAACTAGATACAATGATATGGAAATGGAGTTTGATTTAATTGGAATTCATCCGTCAATTGCTAATGCTTTTCGTAGATTGATGCTCAGTGAAGTACCTAGCATGGCTATCGAAAAAGTTCATATAATAAATAATACTTCCATAATACAAGATGAAGTATTGGCTCATAGAATTGGATTAATTCCATTAAAGGCAGATCCAAGACTTTTTGAATTTGTTTCTGAGGACTCAGAAGAAGGTACTGAACACGATACTTTAGAATATGAATTAAAAGTAAAATGTACAAGAAAAAATAAAGACACAAAAGAATCAGCTAATTTTGATAGTATCTATAAAAATCACAGTGTGTATTCTGGACAAATGAAATGGTTGCCAAAAGGTAAACAAGGCACAATCTATAAAGAATGTGACATTGGACCAATTCACGATGATATATTAATAAGTAAGATGCGTCCAGGCCATGAAATTGACTTAAAATTATTTGCGGTTAAAGGTATTGGTAAAGATCACGCAAAATTTTCACCAGTCGCAACTGCATATTATCGTCTCTTGCCAGAAATAAAGTTGAATCGTAATGTGACTGGAAATGATGCAAGATTATTACAAAAATGTTTTTCACCGGGTGTAGTTGAAATTGACGAAAATGATTCAGCTTTTGTTAAAGATGCAAGGTATGATACTTGTAGTCGAAACATTTACAGATATCCTCAATTAAGTGATGCTGTAACAATGTGTCGTGTTAGAGATCATTTTATTTTTACAATTGAATCAGTTGGTGCACTTAAGCCCGATGTTATCTTTATTGAAGCTATTAAATTTCTTAAAAAAAAATGTAGACTGTTTTTAGATGAACTTTAATAAAAAAAAACAAATAATAGTTACTTGTAATTTAATTTTATTTTTAATTATTCTCTATGCAATTTTCTCTTAAGAAGTGATTACCAAAATGGATAAATTCGATGTTGTGAATTTTTCCACTTAAAATTTTCTTTTTAATTTTGAATTAAAATTAACCCCATTATAAAATTACACTTTTCTCCTGAATGCAATCTGATGAGTGCGGCACATAATTCATTCAAACATTAGCCAAATTGAAAACTAATGGTATTACAAAAAACTATTCGATTTTTTTTTTCACACAAAAAAATAAATAATTACGTGGATGTTGTGTTTTGATTCCAAATCTTAAAACACAACTACAACTTTTTTTTAAATTCCCAGTCTTGGATTTATATGATTCAACATATTCATTCCCTGTTGTATTTGTGTTTGCATTAATGGAACATTCGAGACATCAGTTTGAAGATGTGAAATAGGAGTAAATTGTGGAAGAACTTGCACTGTCAGCTGTTTATGTGTCCTCATATGAACTTTTAAAGTACTTTTTTGTCTAAATGGTCGTTGACAAATCTCACAAGAATGGGGTCTTTCTCCAGTATGGGTTAATCGGTGTTGTTTTAAAACCTAAAAATAAAATTTTAATAATTTATTTTATTTTTAAAAAAATAAAATAATGACTTTATTATGAGCAAAAGTTTGTGGGCAAAGATCACATTTATACGGACGTGCACCTGAAATAATAATATAAAATTAATTCAATACGAAACATTTAAAATTAAATGAAATATAGATTTTAGTGTAACATTTGCTATGCAAGGTTTTACTATTTTACGTTCTCATCAGTATAAAGTATGAACTCATTATTTATACTTTATATACTGTTTTGGATGCGATTTATTCCTACCTGTATGCGTTCTGACGTGAACAGCAAGATGGCTTTTTGTTTTATATCTTTTATCACACATTGTACATTCAAATGGTTTTACTCCTACAAAATTTGTATAATTCATTGATTGATCAGACTTTAACAATTTTTAAAAACAAACCTGTATGCGTTCTAGAATGAGTTGTTAATTCAGCTGATGTAGTGAATGATTTGCCACATTCAGAACATACAAATTTTTTAATGCCATTATGACGCATTTGATGATTTTTTAACATTATTTGATTTTTAAAACGTTTATCGCATAAGTCACAAGGAAATGGTGTTTCTGTTGAATGTGACAATAAATGACTTTGTAAACCGTGTGCACGTACAAATGATTTACCACATAAATCACAAACAAAACGACGAATATCTTGATGAACTTTTTTATGTAATGTTAATGATGTTGCATATTTATATGTTTTACCACATTCTTGGCAAGCATATTGTTTTAAATCAAAATGCTTTAATTTATGACGACGTAATGCACGTAAATTATTAAATTCTTTACTGCAGATTTTGCAAACTTCAGGCTAAAATAGAATATTGTTAAATCTTTAAAGGGATAATTAATAGTAAAACTAAATACCTTTTGACCTAAATGTTGTCTCATATGAGCTTCTAATCGTTCACCATTACGAAATGTTTTTTTACACATATCACAACAAAATTCACTTTTAATTTTTTGTGATTTTGTTTGTTTTGTCTCTATCTTTCTTTTCGTTTTTTTTTGCTTAAATTCAACATCTTCATCAGAAAATCTACTACTTGAACAACTGCTATAATGATCCTAAAAATATAATTGTTTTAAAAGTGTAAATTGCATTTAATGTATAAATTAAAAAGAATTAAACCTCTTCATTTAAATCATCATCTAAAGGTGATTTTTCATGATTTTCCTGCTTAAATTTTTCATTTTTTAAGTTTAAATCATTAATATAATGATTATTCGGTGTTTCTACAAATTCTGGTGGTTTTGTTTCGTTATCATCACATTGATTAAACTCTGTTAAATTAATATTTTCACTTTTAACAATAAAATGTTTTCGTAATGTTTTATCTGTTTGTTGACAAAGTTCTCTAAATGAATACCAGCTCTCACATTTAAATATACAATTGGAACAAATATTTCTTGGCATATTATCAAAATCTGTTATCTGAAATAAGAATTTTTATTAATGAAGTTATTTATGCGATCTGAAATAAATAAAATGGGAGTAAAAAAAATTGCAATTTAATAAACCTATTATTCAACATAAAATATAATTGCTTTAATTCTTTGAATTAAACTAGAAAAAAATCTTAAATTTCAAGTAATTCCACTAACCTCAACATTTGTACATAAGTTAAAAATTTCCGCTCTATTTGATTGATGCAAAGACTCAAATGTATCGGAATTATCGGATAAACATCCGCGACACACTTTCTCGACATCAACTATTATTATATCATTCATCTTAATAGTTTTCTTTTAATATTTATACATAATAATAAAATAACTACAAATTTCTAAAACAAAAATAGCTATAAGATTTAACATTTGACATCACTATCCCTATAACCAAAGAATCACAGAAATATTCAATGAAATCAACTCAAGCAGTTTCAATTCAACTTTAGGGTAAGTTTGGGCGCACCAAGCGAGAAATCGCGTCGCAAACAAGAATTAGGCATTAAATTCGCCTACTATCGCAAACCAAATGCAACCATCGCAAAAGTTTGTTTTTATAATTAACGTACCTTTTATTATAAATTATTGATTTTCCTCTATTACAATTTCATCAAAGCTGATAATAGATTTCATTTTTCTATGAAAAATTAAATTCTGTACAAATTTTATTTGGTTATGTTCAAACAAAACATGAAACGTCACCGAATTTTGTGTTCGCAAAAGTGTGGGTATTAAATTAAATAAAATAATTCTTTGCGAACAATATCCAAATTATCTGCTTTGATATAATAGGCCTTACTCCTTCCATATAAGATATATTTTCCCGTAAATTTTTTTCTTGCGACGCGAATTCGCCCTTGGTGCGCGATACCCTTTTAGTTTCTGCAGGTTTTCAAAAATTCATCCAATACACCAATTACAGTTATATGTATTTCTTTGGTACTTTGATTTTTCTATTCATGGAAATATTGATAAATAAAAATAAGGATATAATATATATATATATTTATATATATATATGGATACTAACGATCATTTTAAAATATCGTTCCGCTCAACAACCGTCTTCGCATTATGCCGGTATCATAACCAAGATTATCTTCGGTTTTTGTAGCGTTGCAGTTTTTTTGTTATTCCTGTCCCTCTCTACTCATGCAAAAATCATCTACCATCTTTCTCTGCGTTTTTTGCTCATATGCTTGTTTGATTGAATAATGAGCCAAAAACGCTGGAGGTAATTCTAAAATGGCGCATATTTTGAAGACCGTATGCACCATCGCAATGTAGTTTTCTCTTTTACTTTCATTGAAAAAAAATATTCTGTTCTTTTCTAAAATATTTTTCTAAGAGCGGTTAAATTTTAAATTCAAAAATAATTTTTTTGTCGAGATTGTGAACAATAAATTTTGTTTATATATTAAAATAAATATAATTGATCTTATATTTAAAAATTTAACTATTTTTCAGTTATGTTTTTTATTTAATATTTTTATTTTTTATTATTATTTAATCGAATTTAATATTTCAAAAATTTATTTTAATTCGTACAATATTAATATGGAAGAATTGAATAAATTTTTTATATTTTAATTTTATTAAATAATTTTTTAGAAAAAATAACGTTAAAATTTAAAATAATAAGCAAGAAAATGGCAAGAAAAAGACCAGGAAAAAAAATAGCAAAAAAACTGCAACGCTACAAAAACCGCCGATAATCTTGGTTATGATACCGGCATTAAGAAGAGTCCACCAAGACCTTCGTGCGTCTGCGGAAAATATGATTTACAAAAATCGACCTTATATTCAATTTATGTTACCTTAAAAACTAAAATGGTGTGCAAAAGAATTGGAGATTTTTCTTTTCCCGATACACCTATACTCAGAAAAGGAAAAAAATAATTTGTACAGTTCTCTTTGTGTTTAGTTATAGGGTATCAATTCACTTTTATGTCAAAATAAACAAAATAATTTTGGCAGTAGGAGAAAAAATAATAAAGAATGTTTAAAAAAGGCAAACATCTCCAGTAGAAAAGTGAAAAATAATAATACATACATTAAAATGACAGAAAATAAAGATAATAGTACTACTTGTAGAGCATGTTTAACTCACACAGAATTACAATCATTATTTGAGTGTGATATATTTGAAGTATTTTCTTTGTGCACAAAATTGGAGGTTTGGTTTGTTTACTTTTTTGTGAAATTATTTAATTATTACAATGTTTTTTAGATACATAAAGATGATGGCTTGCCGGGTGTAATTTGTACTCCTTGTTTGTTAAAATGTTATGCATGGGTTGATTTCAAAGAACAATGTGAGAAAAGTGAAGCAATATTAAAACAAAAGAAAGCCAAAATTCTAAATTCTATTCAAACAAATTTTCATGAATATGCAAGAAACGAAAAACAAAATTTAGAAAATTCGGATTTTGATATAATTTTGGATATCACTAAAAATCAAAAAGAAATATATTTAAAAGATGAGAAATTAATTTCTGTAGAAGAATTATTTGAAACGAATGATAGTAAGTCTGAGGATGAGGAAGAATCTAGCTCCGAAGAAAATCCAAAAAGAAACATTAAATTAAAAAAAGTAGTTGAACGAAAAAAATGTGATAAATGCGAAAAGACGTTTAGAAAACAGGAAACATTTGAGGCACATTATAATTTAGTACATTTAGGAAAAAAAGCAGTTACATGTAATATATGTAAAGCTGGATTCTCAAATATCGGAAATTTAAAACGACATCATATGCTTCAACACAGTGAACAAAAACATAGAACACATGCATGTGGGGAATGTAAAAAAATATTTTCATTCTCATCATCACTGTCGAAACATATGAGGATTCATGAGAATATTAGAAGTTTTATTTGTGACAGTTGTGGTAAAGCATTCATTCATAAAACAGGACTTCAAGTAAGTATTAATTATTAATAAGATATTTTGTTTTTAAATGTATTTTTTTATAGAGTCATCTCTTAACACATAAATCGGAAAAACCATTTGACTGTACAATATGTGAAAAGAAATTTAAGACTGATTCAATGTTGAAAATACATTTAAAGCGTCACAATAAATTAAAAAAATTTATTTGTTCTGAATGTGGTAAAATGTTCTCTACATCAGGTGAATTAACAACGCATTCTAGAACACATAGCGGTATTCGACCTTATTTATGTGAAAGATGCCAAAAATCATTTAAAACAATTAGCCAATTGTATGTTCATATGAGAACCCATAGCGGAATTCGACCGTTCTCCTGTGATTTGTGCCATATGTCCTTTACAGGTTCTGAAGTTCTTAAACATCATCGAATGATACATACAGGTGAGACACGCATTCTATAAATATAAATGATTTTTTATTTTTCAAACTTTACAGAAATAAATGAATCGTTTTATTTTTTGACAGGTGAAAAACCGCATCAATGTAATATCTGTAAGAGAAAATTTAGGCAGAGATGCGCTTTAAAAACTCATATGAAAACTCATAATTCTAGACCAGTAAATGATCGGTAAACCGACCGGATTTCTGGTCGCATATTGAAAGAAATATTTTTTTTTGATATTTGAAAGTCTGTAGTTTCCAATCTAAATTTTGTTGATATTTAAAACTAAAGCAATTTAGGTATATTAATTTTTATTGTAAAATACAAATGAATAAAATTAATTGAATTTAAAAATCATAATTTTATTTGCGCCATTGTCTTTACATTTCAATACAATAGATGTCACTTTATCCAACGAGCATGAGTGAGATAGATCGTCATATAAGTGATATCATTTCAATTTCTGACATTTGGTTTTGGATCTTGAATTGAGTATTTTTTTAGTTTTTGAAATAAGTAATTACGAAGATATTGTAGTCGGATTATTTTATGGATTGTGTGTCCTAATAAGAATTAATATTTCAAGTTGTTTTGTTTATTATTTTCCTATTATAATACAGTACTTCAAAAGAATTTAACCTTAAAATGTCAAAATTATTAAATCGGGTGCTCAGTTCTACTCGTAATTTATTGTTTAAACCGACAGTTCCTGTTTTTCAAAAGCCAGTCCGTTTTGTTGCAACAGAACCAGGAAAAGGGAAGGGTCCAGTTTCATGGAAAAGTTTAGGTTTAATAGCTGTTGCAGGAACCGGTCTTCTTGGATTTATGTTGTACATTAAACAAGAAAAGGAAATGGGTAATTGTTTGGCTGTAGCTTGGAAACAAACATTCTGACAATGCTTAAAAAATATATTTGCAGCTATTTTAAAAGAAAGAAAAAGAATGTTGGGCAAAGCAGCGATTGGCGGTGCGTGGGAGTTGATCGATTCGGAAGGAAAAACTAGGAAATCAGAAGAATTTGCTGGAAAGTGGCTACTTATTTATTTTGGTTTTACTCATTGCCCTGATATTTGCCCAGATGAATTGGAAAAAATGGCTCTTGTGATTGAAGATATACGTAATTAATATATCTATCCTTAATTGAAAATTTTATATAATTTTCCAATCATTTTGTATATTAGGTAAATCTCCAAATTCGCCTGAAATTCAACCTATTTTTATAACAGTTGATCCAGAACGAGATACAAAAGACGTTGTTGGAAAATACGTAAAAGAATTTTCACCTTACCTATTAGGTCTTACAGGAACTGTTGAACAAGTAAAAACAGTTTGTAAAGCATTTAGAGTTTATTTTAGTGCTGGTCCAAGAGACACAGACAACGATTACATTGTAAGACTATTTTTGATTAATTCCATTCGAACATAATTACTTAAAATTTTTAAATTTCTCAGGTTGATCACACAATTATAATGTACTTAGTTAATCCAGCAGGAGAATTTGTAGATTACTATGGTCAAACTAGGAATCGTGAACAAGTTACAAGTTCAATTTTAGTGAATATAATGAAATGGGATCAAATACATTCAAAGTCTTGGTTCGGATGATAAAATAAATAAACAAAAAATGCATTATATTACAGCAAAATTGAACCAAACTACCTTCGTTTCAAAAGTTGGCTTTTTTTGTTTTGTGTATTTTATTTTTTAAATAACAAAAATTTAATGTAAAGTATTAATTTAAAAATGAATATTAATAATAATAATAAAGAAAACTTCTAGTTTAACGTATATAATATAAAATGATTTTATTTCAAATATATTTTAAACAATTTTCGTTTCATTCATTATTGGTTCATTGTCTATTAACTAAAATATTTTCTAAAAATTAAAATTCATTATTTACACCTTTTATTTTATTTTCTTAAAAAAACATCATTTTCTCTACAAATATAATGGGATTATGTCATGAGACAATATTAAATCGTGGATAAAATATCTGTTTTATAAGAACACCTGAACATGACGAGTTTATTTATTTTTAGGATATCGGATAGATATGAAGATGAAATTAACTGTATTATAGTTAGCCTTTGTTTAAATCATTCTTATAAAACGTAAATTTTTTACCGATTTAATTTTCGAAAAGTATATAAAATAAAAATTTAATGAAATAAGAGCAGGTATGAAATGGATATTTTTTATGTACACTTTATTAAAATTATTCCTATATTGGAGTATTTGCTATGCAAGATCGTACAATTGTTTTTCAGCTGGTGTTGGTTGTTCACAATCAAATGATGCTAGCATTAGGTCTAAAAATAAATAAATAAATTAGTTTTTATTAAAAGAAATTGTGTAAAAGAAAAAGTCATAAAAATATTATTTTTAAAAAAATTTCAAACCAGATTCACTAATTAGGGAACAACTTTGCATATGACGGCATAATTGTTCGTATTCACCAATATCTGGTAAGGTTGTATTTACTTCAGACATATGTTTTGTAAATGCACCAATGATGGCTGAAAAACGATTAAAAGCTGCTATATTCAAATGTCCATTTGGTAATCTGTAATTAGATAAAGAGAAAAAGTTTTTTAAGGAATTAAATTAAGGAATTTAATTAATTTAATTTTATTCTCCAAATAGGAAAAAATAAATTTTTGTAAAGAAAATATTTTCTTAAAAAGGACAATAACAAAAATCAAATTAATGAAATTAACACTTTATTCTAGCGACTTTCAATTTTAATTAGTCGAAATAATTGTCTGATTAATTTAACAAGAGACAACTTAAGGATTTTATAAAATTATTTCAAACAAATGAAGATAAAAAGAATTAATAAAAAAAGATCAAAAACTTCATTAGATTTTTATTTATTTTCGTTCTTAAAAGATGAAGATGAATAAGAAAAAAAGAAACATATATATATAGAAAAAAACTGACGTAAATATAATAGGATCAAAGTTCAATATATAGCACAAAAAAAAAAAACAAGAAAATAATAATTTATTATTGATTGAGCTTTTTTTTTCTTTACCGCTCTCTTTGCCAAAAAAAAAAAGAAAAGAAAGTTTATATATATATCAAATAATTTGCTACAATTTGCCAATATTTTTGATTGAAAATCGATAAAATCATATAAAATAAAAATAAAAACAGTAGAGGAGTAAATAATGGAAGAGAAAACGGGGGGAAAAAAAGAAATAAAAAAAGAAGGGAAACAACAACAACAAGAAAAAAACACAAACATATAATCACATCATCAACATCAATCATTCTTACATCGTTGAACATTCCTCACGAGCAGTTAAAGCTAATCGAACAATATCTGTGAATACTGGAATTACCACCCAATCACTAGGCTTAGTTTTAGGTATTGATGTTTTACGTTTATCAGTATTATTTTCTATATTATTACAACCAATTGTTTGTTTACTCCATAAATCACCACAACCCTCAGCATGGCGTTGCATACAATCTAATTGTTGACATGTTGTTGAAAGTTTACTCCACTGTAAATAAATTAAAACAAAAGTTTTAAATTAGAAATTTTGTAACACCCAAATTTATACATAAATAAACAGTAGAGAATTCGTTGAGTTTAACAAGAATAAGTTCATTGTAATCAATGAATAATTATAAAACTTTTATATTTAAATAAAATTAAAGTTAGGACTAAAAATTTAAGTTCGCTTTTCTCTGTTTAGAATCAAAATAAAGTATTCGGTTAAACCAATTTCTGTTGTTTCAATACAAATAAAGAATAAACCAATATTTAAGTTCGTTATATCAGATATATATATATATTAAGAAGTCTTCTGATTAACAAAGTTAAAACAGCGAATAAATTTTGTATATTAATTTTATTTATTATTATGACTAAACGTTAAAACCTTAAGAATATTTCTTTTATGGCAATAAAATAATAAAAAGTAAAGAAACAATTCCCTCTAGTTTCATTTTTCGAATTTTCACAAAATGATTTACCTAATTTTATTTTACGAACCAAAATTACATACCCAAGAAAAAAAAAAGATAATGTTCCATTTGAATAAATAAATATAAAATGTTAGAATCTTCTACAATCATTTTGTTTTATAACAACTTAATGAATTTTGTGTGGATAACAAATAGAGGATCATCATATTAAAAGAAGTATTTGTCTATGTCTCTTTAATAATAATAAAACAATGAAAATATAATACGAAGCTTTTAAAAGGAATGTTAGTGAAAATGTTCATTTCTTATTTTGTCAAATTATTTATATAAATAGAGAAGATATTAATTTATCTAAACACTAAAAACATGTTTTAGTTTTTCTTGTTAGTAGAATAAAAGATAATTAAAGATAAAAAATTAAAAATCCATCTAAAGAAATATATCAGTAGGTATATAGAAAGGTGACTAAACTAGATAATTAATAATTTAACTTTTTTTGCGTCATGTGAAAATTATAAATAATTTAAATTCAAAATTTCTTTTGTACAGCAAACAATAAAAAGTAACGAACATGTGAACGATGAATAAATCGTTAAAAATATTTATCCGGATTTTTCAAATTTCAAAATTAAAGAAAGATTCTTTATTCCCTTAAAAAATATAAGTTTAATATATTTTGAATGATCCAACTAGTGAAATGACGAATATATTGGTGAAGCATATCAAGAAATGTGAAATAAAATTATAATTTAGAAGTAAAAAAAAACAAAACAATAAATAAAAATAGAAAATATATTGTATTAAGGTTTTCTGACCAAAGAGGGATTACTCTTAGGTTCAATAATAAATAATTAAATATAAAAAAAATATATTTTGAACGATTCAGAATGAGGTTCCTTACACAAAAAGGTCACAAAAAATCTAAGGAACAACTTTTTCTATTTTCTTTTTACTTTTTATAAATTAATGAGAATATTCATCAAGGACCATGAAATAAAGAAAGAAAGAAAGAAACGACCCATTTTCATTATTGATTTTCGACGACACAAGAACAAAAAAAAAACGACAGAAAAATAATTTGAAACAAACAAAAAAAAAACTCAATAATTTTATTTTATCGAAACCGTGGGAAATTTTTACTTCCTTTCATAAGAAATTCCAAGCATAAGGCTTTTTTTTCTTGTATTTCATTTTTTGTTTTGTATAGAAGAAAGGGGCTACAGTTTGTCGTTCTTTTTTATTTTTTTTTTAACTTCTTCCCTTTTCTTATACCCCATATAGAAAAATAGTTTTCAGACAGAGTGGACGCCTTTATAAAAGACAAAACTGATTTAAAATTTTCACATTTGAATGTGAATTTATGCTAATTTTTTATTGTATTTCAATATATTTTATTTTTATTTACTAACGTGACGTGGCAACAAAATAATATAAAATCATATCAAAATGAAGTGTATTGTTGTGTTATTTTCTATACTATTTATTGTTTGTATTGTTGGTGAAATCAATATTGGATTTAAAGCAATAGGAGGAGAACCCGAACAAGTAAAACAAACAAAAAAAATCTGTTTAGTATTTAGTTGGTACGAAATAATTTTCAAACATTATCATAAGTTTTACTTTTTTTGTATATAAATGGAAAAAAAATTATTATAATAAACTTTGTGGTCTCTTTAGATCCATTTAGTTACCTGCTATTTCTCTAATATAAATAAATGAAGAAGAATATATTTATATACCGATCCGAGAGTAAAAAGCTTTAAAGAAAAGTTCTCACGGTAAAATAATTTTCTTCATACTTATTTAATTTTTTACCATACTTTTTTTTGTGAAGAATATTTTAATTAAAATGTTGATTTTACGGAGGAATTATTGAATTTCATAAATAAATTGATAGTAAAAATTATAATTTTTTACATGTGATGACTTTTATGAATATACAAAAATCATCGATAAGTAATCTTTGCTCGACTTTAATGAATATCTGTCTGACTGAATATCAATAATAATCTTTACATAAATACATACTGTTCCACTCTTATGCTTTACCAGTAATATTATTCTTGAATATACATTTCACTTGATATTTAAAATCATGTCATGTATATAGTACAAAAAAAAAGAAAGAAAACCACAAAAACAAATTCACGTTTTGTATAGCATGTCACACATAAAATATAAACCATTATCTACAAAATAGAAGGAATAATAAAATAATAAATGAAAGAGTTAGAATTTTGTTATTTTTCTTTTTTTTCTTCAAATTATTGTCAATGTAGATTTTATTAAGTAGAGATACAAACAAAGCAAACAAAATATATAATATTTAGGCAGTTACAGAATATAATATTTTCTTCGATCGTAATGGATTGTCTCTCTCTATTACAGCATTATGAATATTATGAATGTTTAACGCTGATATTAAATTAAATCTTAATCCAACAATATACGATTATATTATTTTAACTAAAACATTTCAGGATTTGTGCTTTAACTATTCAATATTGTCATATTGTTGTAAGTATCTATTATCAAATTTATCTCTATTCCGTAATTATTTTTTCTATCTATTAACTAAACAATACATTTGTTAATAAATTCAATTTATAAAAGCTTCTTATATATTTAAACTTGACTGATTTCTATTTATTGTAACTATTCTATAGATTTGTCTCTGTTATTATATTTTCACTTCTTAATTAGCGCAGATTTTAATTCAAGTAATTCAAAATTATACAAATAAAAAGTTTATTAGATTAGATAAAAAGGAAATTTTATTTATTTTTAGTCATCAATAAATTTTGTAAAAAAGGATATGAATTTTCACTAAGTCCTTTTATAATCTATTTAATTTAAACAATTTTAAAATAATAATCCATTTGTTTTTGAAATGATGAAAAATTCAATTAATTTTGATTCTCTGTTGGTTTATTTTTACATTTTAAATCGTGAGGAGTGAAAGTAGCATTTGAACTTTTTTATTTTGACTGAATATTTTTGAGAGGATTTTATTATAAGTTCAACTTTAAACAAAACAAAACATACAAAAAATTATTCCAAAAATTATTTGTTGCATTTTTCCTTTATACAAATAATTTTTTTTTGTTTAAAGTAAAAGCCCGTGTGTCTACCACCCCAAATACATTCATCCAGCTTATTATTTTTAAGTTAGAAGTAATCGATTGATATTTAACAAAAACAATTCAATAACACACAAAAAGAAGAAAACAAAAATTTTAATGGCTTTATTTTTTTCACCGCATCGATGCAAAAAACAAACATATTTTATCAATATCCAGACTGAATCAATAAAATATGTATAAATTTGAAAACGAAAACAGACAGCTTAAATTAAAAACTTGAAAACGAGAAGAAGAAATTAAATTCTACATAAAATTTTTACTTCGTTCTTTCTTTTTTTTCCCCCCAAAGATTTACATTTTCTGTTGAAATTTTTCTAAAATTTTTGTCAAAAAAAATTTCAATTTTCAAATCAATAAAAGAATCACTTCAAATGAATTGGTAATATTGTGGAAAATGTTTTAATTATTTGAGTTATAATTTACTGTTTTTTTAAATATGTTTGTTTCCTGTAGATGATGAACTCAATTGGCCTGAGATAAATTTCAAATTTTAACATTGATTTAATTGAATTAAATTTAAATTAATTAAATTTAAAAATAAAAAATAAAAATTTAAATTTAAACTCAAATGAAAATATCGTGAGTGAATTCTTGTTATTGAAAATTAAGGAAATAAATAAAATGTTAAAAGGAAAATAGAAAAAAATAAAAAAGGGAAAGTTTATTTTCGTCTTTTGCATAATTTTTATCATATTTAAAAAATACCATTGGAAACAACGACAATATAAAAGTGTGCAAAAAAAATTATTCTCTTTAAATTCTATTTTATAAAAAAATAAAAAAAATGAAATAACTAAATAAGTCAGGAAATCAAAAGGATGAACTGCAATTAAATAATGTATACGTGTAGTTTGTCCAAACCATTTAATTAATATTCATTACAATAAAACAAAAAAAAAACTCTGGTTTTGTGTTCAAGTTGATTTCCCGTGTCATTCATTATAATGTGAAACATTTAATGTCTTCTATATAGAGAGACTATAGTGAAATTTATAAATTAAACAAATATTTAATTCCATATTGTAAATCTAAATTAAAAATAAGATGTGAAATTTTTCATGACCTCATAAATTACATACACGTAACATTTTTATTTTGTTTGTTAATAATTTATAGAAGCTTTTGTAATATAGAAACGCATCAACTCAACTGAATGCATATTAATTTTAGTTATAAATTGTTAGTTTATTCAGTGCACAAATGTTTGCACTTGCACTATTGAATTATGTAAATTTTAAGTTTAATCTGTATACTAACCAATAATAATATAGTGTATCTTGATGTATTTACCTTTTGTATGTACGAATGAAAATGTGAATATGAATATGTAATAAATATTCCCATGATTTAACTTTTTTTTTTGTTCATAAGAAATAAAAGGAAACCGGAAAAATTTATTTTATTGTTAAAAGTTTCATTATTTTTTTTAACTAAAAGTTAGTCCCATAGAGAGACCGACGGTGTATATTTTGTTAAACTTACCGTGACTTGCAGTCTCGCTATGGGTGGTGTGTCTAAAGATTCTAATATTGCTGTTGCGCTATTGTAGTTTCCCACCAGGAGACAATATTGGGCTGCCCCACTCCATAATTCAACTGCTTTACTTCGGTCGCGAATTCCGGTGCACTGAAAAGAAAAATATAAGAATTAAATCAAGAAAAAATTGTTACAAGACAAGAAAATCTTAACAAAAGACTTTTTAGTTCGCTTTGTGTCTGTTCAAAGATTTATTGAATAGAACAACATAGAATTTATAACATATAAGTACAAAGTTGTAAAACAAAAAATAGGGCGTGGAAAGGAACCTAAATTAGGTCAAAATAAAATTTAAAATATAAAATACCTGTAATATTTCGTTTGCTACAAGCAGCCTTAATCTTGCTGACCATTCCAAATAACTTTCTAGGTTACATGTTTTTTTTGGATTTAAAATACAAGCACCACCGGATGTTGGTATGTCTGGACTTTTTTGACGATCATGAAAAACATTTTCATTACATTGAACAAATTCTTCTGGGCCAACATGTTTAGCAAGTTTTCTTTCTATTCGGCAAAGTAATTGAGCTAACTGTGACGATGTTGGCCAACTAATACTTTCAGTCTGAAATTTTATTAATTATAATCCAACATTGCTATAAATGTTTTATATAAAATATAAATGGAAAACAATATAACAATATAACGTGTCATAATCAAGATATAAATGAGTGGTTAGGGTTAAAATAAGAAAGAAAAATAATGAAATATGATGGTGTTACCTTTTCAACGGCTGTTTGGCAGGCACGCAAATCTTCTTCATGGCGTTCTAAGTTTGTCAGGCGATTTAACAAGGCACGCAAAAGTTCCGATACTTCATCACCTAATCCTGTATCAGCACATCTGTATATAATAACAATAATAATAATAATAAATGATCTTACTAATAATAATAATTATTTAATAAAATATGTTTCTCTATTATTACCTAGCTACGATATGTTTTACATGACCCATTATTCTTTCGTCACGAAAATCATAAGGAAATGTTTTAGTCCAAATTCCCAATAGATCAACGAGCCTATCTAATGACTCTGAATCAGGTACTGATGACAAAAGTCTTCCTAATAGCTCATGAGGTCGTATAAAAAGGCGGCACGATAATAAAAATGAAAAAATGTACTCCTAAAAAATACAATTTTGATAATATAAATTTTAAACAAAACAAATTTTATAAATCTAACCTGATCCAAGTCCTCAGAGTTTGTTGGCAAAAGAAGATCGACAAGAGGATCTAATGGACCGGACACTACATTTCCATTTTTATACATGATCCCATTCGATCCAAGAGCAGCATTCTAATAATAGAATAGTATTAAAAATTAGTAAAGTTAAATTCATTTAGTATTCCGACAATGGTACTAAATTCTAATCTCGCTAGAAATTATAAAATCGTTAATGTACAGTTTCTTAGCAAATGACAAAAGTAAATATTACTCATGCAATTCTTTGTATATCATCCATTTTAGCCCCTTATTATAATTTCAACAAATAATAACAACTTCCTAATATTTTATTGGAAGTAGAATTATTTCTGGGTATTCATTTGTATGGTTTCACGCGTGTGATTAAACATCACATGTTGCTGGTATATATTTGTGTATATTTATACAACTGCTTGTACTTATTTCATATTTTATATGCTCTATATGTTTATTAGAGGGAGTTCTAAGTGAATACCACTATTATTATTATTATTCGTATTAAACTTTTAATTTATTGTTCGTACACAAAATATCAACTATAATTGAAGTTATGATTAATGGAATGTCTGCTTATAATTTTTTTCTTCTACTTATATTTGTTATTGGTGGTAACGGACGCCGTGAATAAGTGATAAGTATAATGTGCTCTTGTTACTCCTCATGGCTCATACTTATTATATTATAAACATCCTTATAGATATAATTAAATTAATATAAATAATTTAATTACAAATCTAACATTTTTGTATTTTTAAAAATATATTCTCTCCTGGTCGTGCTAATCATTTTTAATGGTCACTTTTATACAAAATAAAATAAATCGTTTTGTATTTTGTCTTTTTTTTAACGTAAATTTTTATTTTATTTATTTGTTGTTGTTTATTTTTGTGTCCTAGTAACATTTGTTACCATTAAAAATAAAATGCTGCGTCGTTAATGAATGTTGAAAACAATTTTTTTACTCTCTTTCTGTTTTTTTTTTTATTTTTAATTTTTTTAAAAACAAAAATAAATACAACAAATTATATAAAATAAGTTAATTAATCAAAACGTAATCCAACCAATATTTCATAACTTACCGGCCTAAAAAGCCAATTTGTCAGTATATTTCATTTTGAATTTACTGACGTGGGCCCACCAATTTTATAACATCATCATCATCTTCATCATCACCATCGTCATCATCATCATCATCACAATAAACATCATCATCATTATCATGTATTATCATCATATATACAGCGCAGTAAGCACAATAAAGTTATTTTAAAGCCAATCAATTATGAATGTAGAAAAGAAAAATCCGTCAACATTTCAACTTATTTTTTTCTTATTCTTTTTCACTAACTTTTATGAATAAATTAATAATAACAAAAAAAATCGCAGAAAAATAAAAATAAATTTCGATTCAGTGCATATTTTCCTCTTTAGGCTTCGCTCTTGTCAAAGTTTTTTTTTTTCATCAGTTTTTTGTTTTCATCCTTCTTTCAAATATACAGCACAGAAAAAATCCAACAAGAAAAATTGAATTTACATGAGTTGGTAGTTTTGTTAAATAAAAAAATAAAACATAAAATTCATGTCATGCTTTTAACAAAAACAAAACTAAAAAAAATTTTCTATACAAATGCGGAATTTCTCTTTCCGTTTCTGTTTGAATAAAAAAAAAAAATAAATAAATAAAAACAAAACGTTCCTTTTGTAATAAAAATATAGATTTTGTTCAAGGATAATGAGAATTAACAGACTATATGTATTTACATATTGGCTCATTACATAACGCTTACGTTATTTATACGAATGTGAATTTTTAATATTTGAAATAGAAAACAAAAACAAAAAATCCTAATATATTATAATAAATATAACTGAAAACAACTTACAGATAAATCACTTGGAGCATCTTTACAGGGAACATCCGGTAATTCTTTTGAACTACCTAAAATTGTTTGAGCACCTCCGTTCAAAATACTTTCCTGATTATATTGCGGATCCTAAAAATAAAGAAAACAAAATCATTAAACTGTTTTATTTAACTTTTAAGTTTTATATAAATAATATAATAGTTCTGAGAGAACTTTTTTGTTTTCCTTTTTCTTTGTATTTATCCCTTATTGAATCTAAACTAAAAGGGTTTTCAGCAAAACAAACAAATTCCCCTTTCCATATTAATATACGAATAAGAACAGAAAATATAAATCTTTAATGTTTGCCCAACATCGAGAATTTATATTAGACCTTTCAACGACTTATAAAAAAAATTATATAAGAATGCTGAATGTTAAAGACTTACAGAATTTTACCATTACCGATAATCATTTGTATAATACAAATGTACTTTCATTGGTACAATAAAATCAATGAGAAGTATAATCCGCAATTTTATTCATTGGTTAAATTTTGGTGTTATTGGGCAATAACGTAAATTTTATTTAGAAAATGAAATGACATTTAAAGTAAACATTCTGTACAAAACAAGAAAAGATATATTTACTTAACTATATATATATATATTACGGTGTCTTATGTCTGTATATATTTCTACAGTATTCATTTAAGAATTCAAATAAATCATCAAACATAAAATATAAAATATAAAACATCAGGCGTCATGTCCTGGTGTTTGTATATTTTGTTAACAAGAGGCTGAATTTCCTTTTAATTCTTATATAAAGTCTTTTAAAGTATAAGCACTATTAAATTACAAAATTGAAACTCCCATACTAAAAAGAACAAAACAAAAAGAAAGAAAGAAAGAAAGAAAGAAAGAATAATGAAAGAGTTGTAAAACAGAAGAGTATAATATTAGTGAATATTCCTTGTTTAAACATTAAAATAAATAAACGTACTACATTCCATGTCCAACAACAGAAAATGTATTTTTTTTCTTGTTGACTTCGTATTTTATAAAAATGAGAAAAGTAATCCTTTTTTATTATTCAATCTTTTCTTTTAACACAAGAAGAAAAAAAAACTAGTAAAAAAAGTAAAAGAATCTGATTTTCTTATTTGTTATGTTCTCATTAGAACTGCGAGTCCCAACAGACTAAAATGTTTATAATCATCAGAAGATGTTTTGAAACAAAAGTCTTGGTTTTCTTACTTTTTAAAACAGGACAAAATAATATGAAAAGAATGAAAAAAGGAAGGAAAGTTAAAAAAAAGGAAATAATATTTTTCTTTCTATAAATCTTATCACAAGTTTATAAATATTTAAAGGGATCAAAAAGGTCATAACCGTAGGTATTAAAGGGAAGTGCGGTAAATAATAGGAAACTGTATAAATGTGTCGTACCGGGTAAAATACGTAAAAGGTAAATTTATAAACTAAAGTTGATCATAAATAACGTGTCTGTATTATGTAAAGTTTCTTAATGGCTATATAATTTATATACATATAAAATATAATGAAAAGGGGTTTATTTTATAATAATATTAGTGAAAGAAAATTTATTATATAATAAAATTCAAATCTTAATAATCGGAGTAGGTATGTCTTTGACACTCAATCAAACACAAAAAAAGAAAAAGAAATTGACGCCTGAAGAAATCAAAACCAGATTTAAAAGAAAAGAAAAGTAATACAGTCCAAATAACTTTATATTTTTATATCAATGCGTTATCTTCAATAAGAAAAAAAATCTACTCCTATTTTTTTTTCTGTTATCAAACATGTCAATTTCTATTGTTGAACTTTGAAGTTTTGTATAAGACCAAATACCACACCATTTTATGTTTTATATTTGGGAAAACTCTTTAACGTTTTTGATTGATTTTCTATAAAACATAAACTTTGTGTATACACATTGGGACGGAAAAATCGATAACTAATTATAATTTTCATTAAAAACTTTATAAATGTTACCCGCACAAGAAAAACTCAATAAAATTTTGTATTACAGAAAGAGTAAACGCAAAAATGTCTTGTGTCTGTGAGAAAAAAAAACACATCAAAAATTTAAAGAAAATGAAAAAATAAGAATCGCGCGAGGATTTTCTTTAATTTATTTTTTGTGTTTCGTCTTTCTTCACGTTTTTTTTTATTTTATATTTTCTTATATATATATTTTGTTTTTGTAATAATATTTACATATTATATGGTTTTGAATTGCCTTTCAACAAAATGTGATAACCTGATAACAATTTTTGGTTAGGCATATCCTATATTATTATTATACCAACTCTTTTAGTATCTAAACTCTACGATAAAAACGATAAAAAAGTTAAGGATAATTTAAGGAGTGGGGTTTTTTTTTCGTTTGTAACAACAAAAACACCGAACTAAAATATTTGTATTTAAATTTAAAATGATCAAGAATTAAGAGCATATTTAGGTAGAAGGATATTGGGTTGAAGAATCCAAATATATGACGGCGTTAAGTCAGAAAAAAGGGATTCTTGTTTAAAGGAAGTTATAGGGTTGTTTTTTTATTCTTTTTGTTGTAAACAAAATATCAATACCATCGTTTAATCGATATTAAAGGCGATATATTGTAGATGTCTATTGACGTAAAGTTTAAGGAAAATGAGAAAGAAAGTATAACCTACGCAATATATTTACACAAAAATAAAACAGAGTATGACGTAGAATAGATTAGTTTTTGAATTATTTACTGTACTGTATGGACAAAATTTAGTTAAATGGAATCAAAAAGGTGTTATAATTGCATCGCAATATCAGACAATGATTCCTTAAATTTCTGACATCTTTTTGTGTTTTTAATTATTTTATATCCACAAGTAAGAAAAAAAAAAACTGGATAAAAAAGATGAACAGAAAAAATATCTATCAAGCGATAATAAAATTCCCGTATATAGCCGGTAAAGACTCAATATAGTTAATAGACTATTTTTCAATTAATTGATAAAATAACAATAAGTCGAATGGCATTTATGACGAAGAAAATTTCCGTAATTAAAATTAAAAAACTGATTAATTTAATTTTAAATGTAAAATTGTTATAAAATTCTCCATTTATTTTACGAACGAAAACTTTTGAAATTTTTTGATCAAAAATTATAAAAACAAATTACTAAATAAAATTCCAAACTTACAAAGCAAAAACCATCATTTTGCTGGGAATAATTACTGAGTGAAAAGTTAATTTACTGTGCAATTAAAATTGTAACGACTAATAAAATGGAATACAAAAATAATTTCGTTCTATTCATTAGTTGGATTATTGTTGTTTTTCGTAAAGCCGAATTTTTAATTAGAATATTCAAATATATAAGTTCTGGCTAACATTAATGAAACACATAATTTCTATGGAATTTAAATAATTACGGCAATTGAAAATAAACATCATTTCAATAAATTATATTTTTGATCATTTTCCATAAGTTATTCTGTAATTATTTTCTTTATTCGTAGAAACATAATTAGTTGGATGTTTTGGTTAGAATGATAAACTTTATAATTCACTCTAATTTGGAAAGAATAAAGAAATTGATAAACTAGTTAGTTCTGATTTTTTACTGACTTCAGAATTGTTCCTAATGTTCTCAATGTTCCTAACTTGGTTATTGACTATTTTACCAATAACTAGAAATGGATAGATTCATTAGATATATCCAGACATGTAAAATAATTTCAATGTACTTTTTTCTTTATCAAAATTAATAAATTTCTTTTTTTATTGTACGATTTTATTCCGTCAACATTTTTAATCACAAAATTGAATTATTATTTTTAAATAACATAAAATTCCCTAGAATTATTGTTCAGCATGAAAATACTTCGTTGAACAAAAAATTAATTTTAAATTTATTCTAGAAGAAAAATAAATAATTTGAAGAAGAGAAAATATTGAAAAAGTTAGAATTTGTTGAAATTTTGCTTGAAAATAATTTTGAATTCATTCAAACATCTCAGATATTTAAATCGTTTCTGCTTATTTAACATATTTTTTCTTTGTATTTGTTACGAGATTTATTAATTCCAAATGTGTTGACTATCGTTGAAGGAAAATTGAAAGAACTTTTTGCTTTTCTATAAGTAAAACTGAAAGTTTATGGGAAATTTTCTAAAATAAAGAATAAAATTAATTTGACTTTGGATCAGAGAAAATAGGCAAATTATTAAGTGTACCTCAAAAGTTCTTCGTCTGCTTTATTGACCTTATAAAACAAAAGAAATATTATTTGCATCATGGATAATCTTTCAATAATCAAATAAATAGTTCTTCGATTAAACCTATTTACTCCCAGTGAGATTATACTGTACAATTTTTATAATTTGATAAAAGAAATTTCATAGAAATCCAAATGAATATTTATTTATCATTTTTATTATCGTTTTTTTAATTAATCGGTTATTATTATTTTTAATGGAAGAACAATAAAGTTTATAACTTTATTTAATTTGTATTAAAAGAAAAACGAATCAGCTGAAACAGCAATCTTTTTTTACTTGCCTTCGAATTTGATTAAATAATTTGTTTTCTTTACTTTATATTTTCTGTAAGTATAATAAAATCATAGAATAAAGATGAGACTTTCTGTTATTTACGCTCAATATTAGAATACAAGAAAACATGTTTACGATTTAAATCAATCTGTAAACTTCCCCAGATGGGCTTTTTTCAATCAAATTTGACGAATAGATTTTTTTTAGAATTGTTTCCCTTTTGTGTCTAAAAATAAAATGCTTTCCCATTTTATACATATTTTTCATTCTTATATTTGCCCGTATATGTTATGTTGTTACAACAAACTGAAGATGAAAATATAAAATGTAAATTTATGTTCTGATCTTAATCCTAAAATGCTTGACACTATAAATTTCTCATAAATTAAATGAAGCATTTAGCATATCTAAATGGAAATTATATAAAATATGTGTATCGTTGTAAAAGAAAAGAGCATTTCATTTTCATGAATAAGAAATTGGTACAAACAAAAATAATAATTTTTTTTTAGAAAATTGTGTGTTTGCCTTTACAGCAAATAAAATTCTTCATTCTATATTGTATATATGTTTAAATGTAAATCGATCCTGTTCAACCCAAAAATAACTCTGACGTTGTAACAAATGTGAATAAGGCATACAACAAATCCATCAGATTTAATAACATTTTTTTTCTTCCTTTATTCATTCGTTTGCGTTTCTTTTCTACTTTACTTTTGTATGTTTTGTCGTGAAAAGTATTTAAATAAATAAATAAATAGAATTTTGTTTTTTTTGTGTGTTTTTTGTATTTAATTTTCTTTTTACCCGTTTTTCATCATCATCTTCATTTTCTAGTGACTTTCCTTTTCCTTTGTGTCTATCTTTTTGGCTGTGCGTTCTATGTGAGACACTATGCTTGCAACGAGTACCACAAGCTACAGCTGATATTTTACTAGCGTAATAATACATCGCCATACGTCAGGATTTATCGTACATTTGTCTGCAGTTGATTTAATAAAATATTCATCATAAACTAAAGAAAAATATATGACAATTATTTTTCACTTCACTTCTAGATTTTATTATTATAAATATTGTTCTAAAACACATGTCACATCAGTTTTTATAATTAAATAATTATTTGAAAACATTGAAAGCTCACAGATCAATTTTAAAACAATAATAATAAATAAACGTAATTTTCTTATCTTTATAACTTTTATTTTTGGAATTATAGAAGTTTTCTTAAAAACTGAAAATTTACACCATAAAAAAATAAAGAATTGTAATTTTTATTTATCTTAAAAAAAATGTTTATTATTCTAATTTTAATTCAAAATTTTTAATCAAAAAAGATACAAAATAAATTAAAATTCAAACATCTGGATAAATTTTTAATTATAATTGCTAATTTAAATTTGGAAGGATTACAATAATTTCAATAATTTATTAAGAGGTTTGCCCTAATTTGTAAATTTTTGGAATTTATATTGAGTACTTTGATATATTTTAACGAGAAAAAATGCAAATAATGTATGGAAAAAATCCCTTTTTCGATTGAAGTAGGTTTTTTAACCATTGAATTAAAAATTATAAAATGATGCATTAATTCATTAATTAAAATATAAAAGCATTTTTATAAAAGCTTTCAAAATTAGCAATTAAATGAATTTAGTATCGAAAAAATGGTATCGGTTTTGTCGTACTGAATTCAATAACGTAAAGTATTTAATTTATTTTAATTATGACTGGGTAGTTTTGGTTGTCAATTGAAAACTTTAATCAATAATTGGTATTTGTTGAAAATAAATCAATTACCATTGTTACGATCTCAATGATTTTTGAAACTTATGCCATTTTACCGATTTATCACTTTTGATTGATTGCGCAATTTGTTATTGTTGTTTAAGAAATAGAAGCTACAAATACTAGTAGCTACTCCACATACGGAAGAAATACAAATACTTTACCCGATTAACGCTTCTGTATTTTATGGTTGTTCAAATAAAAATAGAAATATTCCTCATAAGCATTGTACAAAGCTAAAGTTTATATTTCTCGTTTTACATTTAAATTATAAATGGAATTCTATAAAATGAAATTGAATTAGAGATAATTAAAGGGGGATAAATTAAGAAATCTTGTTCCATAAATAAAACAATAATTAATTAAATAAAATCCTTGTAATTGACAACATAATTAAATTACTCTTTGACTTTTCAGTGTCAAAATCCATTATCACATAAATTTAAGGGGATTCGTAAAAGATGAAACACATTTTACATCAATCGATCTCAATATACTCTTAAGATTCTCTTTCTGATTCTGTTAATGAGATGAGTGTTTTCGAAGATGATGTTATTGGTTTTATTATATTGTATTATTTATTCTACAAAAAAATATATGCGAAAATCAAATCGTATTAATTATGATGAACAGCTGCAAAATTAATTGAATTTGAAATCGCAACAATTAAATAAAATATTGAGTGAATTCTTCTGAATTCAATATCCATAATGTTTAATCACAAAGATTTTCTAAAGAGGATTAAGAATTTTTTATTAAATTTAATCTGATGAATTGACAAAGAAATTCATTGATCCAAGAAGAAAAAAAGGTTAATTTAAAAGTAAATTTTCATTCCAGTTCTATAGAATTGGAACCGTCACTAATAAGTATAATTCCAAATACAATTGAGTGAAATAAGGGATGAAAATGCCTCTTGAGTTATTATGTGAATGTAACAGTTGTGATATTAGTGAATTTGCTGAATGTGTATATATTTTATTGGTCTGTCATTTGTTTTGTTAAAATAAATTCTTTTTGTTTATTACTTTTCCTTCAAAAGAAAAACGGAAAAAGGAAACCGAAAGAAAAAGATTATTGCTATTTGGTATTCCTACAGCAGAAAATATATTGAGAGAAAAATATGAAAAAAGTGAAATTAGGTTGAAACGAATAATAAACTTCTTAAAGAAATGTTTTAGCATTATTAGTATGCAAGTGGAGGCGCCTAATATTTCTTCAGGTTTTAATTAAATCAGCAGAAAATAAACAATTTATTTTTTTGAGTAGAAAAAGAAAAAAAAAAAAAATTACATATTTATCCAATTTGATTAATTTTTGAAAATTAGGAAAATAATTTTTTTACATAAACAAAAACTAAAAGAAAAAAAAAATGGAAAAATTAAGAAAAACCGAATTTTGCACTTTTTTCTTTTTGGAAAATAAAAGAAAAATTAAAACTCTTCACATAATTTTCATTTATTTCTCACAAAATATTATATTCCAAAAAAATGTTATCCAAAATGTTATCCCTGTGTTATCCTTTTAATTATTTTCCGTTAATTTATTCTTCTTTTAAATATTTTATTATTAAAAAAAAATATCACATTTATTTTTTTAATGTTGGTTTTCACCTTCACCTTCACACACACACACTCACACACACACACAAATTATTTTTTTTTCACCTTTATAGAAAATATATTTAAATCACTTTAATTATTAAAACAAACATTTGTTGCATGAAACCGTTTCAACAGAAAACAAAAAAACAAAAAATAATGTTAATGTTCTCAAAGTAATTTATTTTCCTTCTATTTTTTTTTTTTTTTATAATAATTTATTGATGGATTTTTGTTATAAATGAAACAGACTATCTCATTGAAATACTTTAGATATACTGAATGCAATTGAGAAAATGAGAAAATATTCAGTCAGATAAAGGGGAAAGAAGAAAAAGGAAAAAAAGAAAAAATGAAAAAAAGAAAAAAAAAAAACGAATTAGATTTGGATACAATTCAATTTTTTGAGCAATAAATATCTTGGCGCATGGATTTTTGTAACAAGTTCCACAAAAGGGGAATTCAAGTTTTATATAAACAGAAAGGGAATAAATTCATAGTAAGCATTCAAAGACAACGTTCAACGCATGATCAACAATTTTTACCGAAATGAGAAAATTTACTTCTATAAATAAGAAAAAAAAAGGTAGAGTCTCCTTTTTTTATCTAATCCGTTAAAATTCTACCTCATACTCTTCAACAAATTATTCATTTTCAAAATTGGTAATCCTAAAGTATAACCTTTAAATAATAAAGTAAAGAATTGTCATTATGTGTCCTTATGAATGGAAATGTATGAAAAATTCTAACTGAAAATTTGAAACAGAAATTAAATATTGTCCTTGAATTATAACATAGGAGAAGAGTTTTGGCAATTATTTAGTGATGAATTTCCATTTAATTGAAGTAATTAATATTTTAGACAAAATTAAACAATCAATAATTTGTGGTTTCCTTACAAAAATAATTAACAAAATAAAATAACAACAACAAAAAAAACCACAATCCTTTTAAAACATTTCTTAATCTCCTTTTTCCTTGAACCCAAAGAAAATCTTATTCGTGGAAAATTTAAAATTGAAAATGTGAAAGAAAAAGCAATAATAACAAAATCATTTTGAATGGAAAATGTGAAATGGGGAAAAGAAAATGATTTTAAACAAAGAAAGTGTTGAAATTGTTTTATTTTTTCTTTCTTTTTTCTTTTATTAAAGAAAGAGTGGAATAAAAAGTAGAAGAATAACAGTTTTGAAATTCAACACAAATGGACAAATAAACCCATAATACTTAAACATAAAATGAGAAGCTTTTGAGTTGTTTTTTTTCCTTTTTTTCTGTATAGAATAAATGAACGAGCTTCAAGTAGAAAGCTAAAATTGGTGACATTAAACAACACTTACGAACGTTTTGTTAAAATTAAAAACAATTGGCCAAAACTGAAAGCTGTATAAAACATAATCAATTGTTTGTTAGTAAACTCAAAAGATTTTTTTTCTTTCACTCAAATTATTTCAATTAAAGAACATTGTTAAAGTCTGTACAAGAGTGATTTTTCCCTATTTATGCAAATTTTAAATTTAATAAAATAAATTGTAAATTGTAAATCGATAAATATTAATATCGTTCTAATATTGAATCTATAATTGATTACAAAGTAATAAATAATTAATTTAAATAATTTATTAGAATTTATTTCGTAAATGAAGTATAAGTTATGGCTGATGATTCTGGGTAATTTTGTTTGAAGAAATTTTTTTACTAGAATTATTTTTTATCAACTTCAATCATTTTTAGTGCCACCAGAATATTCTCCTGTACCGAGAATTGTGGAGGAAAATAGTTGTATAAATAGGAGGGTTCAAATCTTTTTACTTTAACTTGTGTATAGGTCTAAAGAAAAAAATTTACATCTTGAGAGTTTGAATTAATAAAACATAGAATTTCTTACATTCTTTATTCTTCTTACTTTAAACTTTTTAATCAAAAATTTCTATTTATTCTGCTATACAAAAACTTTAATTTAAAATTGTGTCAATTGTGCTGAATTGTAAAATAGGAAAAATTGGTTTTCTGTCTTTTTATTATAATTGCAGAGTTTCAAAAATACTTTTTGATTAATTAAAAATAAATTGGTTGAATTGATTTGAATAAAATATTGATGAACATTTTTATTTTTCAGTCAATAATTCATTGATTATTATTATTTGTACAGTACAGAAACAATCAAACAAGAGAGTATTGGACGTTTAAATTCATTTATTGATTTTGGAAAATGAATCGCTGTTATGTTTTGTATTTATTTAAAATATAAGCCTAAAACAGAAACATAAAAAATCTTCAAAAACATGGTCCGTGAGGTGGTGACAAATGACTATGTGAGAAATATGAACTCCTTAGCCAACGAATTAGTATTCGTTATTATGTGCCGAATGCCGATGTTTTTACGCATTTATTTTTAATTGTGTGTGTTTGAATTAGAAAATTGCTTTTAGATTTTTAAATATTTTAAATATTTAAATATTTTAATTCCGCTAAAATAAATGAAAATTAAAGTAGGTATGTACTAGGTATGTTTTGTTACTAAATTTGAGGTTTAACTAAATTATTCATATGATGAATTAAGTTTTTAAATGAATTGAAAATTATTTTTACAGAATTAATTAATTCAAATTCCTAAAATCGTTATCTTTAGAAAATATCATCTCATATAACTTTGTATTATTATGATGTGAAAAAGTATCGTACTGGTTTCTATGGAATCTTTATTAAAGAAAAGTTTTATATGTTTTATGTTAGACGAGCAAATGGATAAATATTTGATTCTTAGAAAAAATTTAATACTTCATTCTTTCCTTTCACATAAAAACAAATTTTTTTCTTTTTATTTCACGGAAACAGAAGAGAAAAACAACACCTGAAGCCAAAACAGTATCATTGGTCAATATTTGTCTGGAATCTGAATGTTTAAATAAACAAAAGTTTTATTCTTAAGAATGTTTACGTGTTGATTTTAAATTTTAACATGAAAATTTTATGGATTATGGAAAAAGGTAAATTAATTATTGAAATTTTTCCCCAATAATGTTTTCAAACATTTTTCTTTTTATAATTATAAAAGTTTATAATTGTTAGATATTAGATGAAGGCATAATATCTACGAGACTTTCAGATCCTTTATATTTTCTCATTGACTTACAAAAATTTATAAAAATCATGCCTGTAACATGTTATAAAATTATTAGTAATAAACCTAATATAAAATAGATTCATCAATAAAAATGCCTACACATAATTTTCCTTATTAAAATTTTTGTTTATAATTAATTAAATTGATGTTGTTTTTGTATTTGTTTTAGGATTTTCTTTAAATTTGCGGTTGTTTATTTAAATTTATTGTCTAAAAATATTTTCTATTCTTATTCTTTATGTTTTAGATTAATTACAAAGGGTTGGAAATCTCATCTATGATTTATTCATAATATTCTATTTAGAGCATGAATATTATAATTATTTTTCATTCAAGGCCTTAGTAAAATTATAATAAATTGTTTAACTAAAAAACCTATAATCATAAATTTTTTGTACGCCTGAACGAATTTAATTGTTAATAATTAGTATTGTCAATTTTATTGAAAAGCATAATTGATTGTCCATCACTCTATAATTTCATATTTAATTGATTCTTCTTTATTTAATCATCAAATTAAAACTAAAAACAAATACAAAATGAATTAATTATTTATGAATAAACAATAACGTGTGTTGGTTCGATTACCAATGCCATGGTAAGGTACTGCATATTTTGAACTATGATGACTGATCATGAAAGAAAGACCGATGAGTTATCAACTCATCGCATTTTTTTTTATAAAAAATTGATTCTGTGAAAGAGAAAACTATAAAGGAAATCTTTTATACTTAGCTATAAACACATTTTGTATTTTTATTTGTCTCAAACACAGATATTAGAAACAATAGATTTTCTCACAAAAAAAAAATAGAAGCAAATAATATAGAACAAGAATAATGTTTGAAAGAAAAATCTATCTACCATAATATACAAGCTTCTTCAAACGTTCACCACAAACTTCTAAAGTGTTTCTTTTTTCTCAAACAAATAAAATAAAATAAAATAAATATAAATATAAATTCCATATCTTTATAGAATAGAAAATTTATCTTCTGTCTTTATATGTATACAAATAAAATATATAAAAGAAAGAAGAAATCGTCATCAATGTTTCTGTTTCTGCTTCCTTTTCCATTCTTTCTTTCTTTTTCCTTGTTTCTTGTAAGATTGATTTTTGTTTACAATTTCATATTGGTTAGTGATATTGTTGATATTGTTTCCCATTCTCTAAATGTTTTTTCTGTTTTCCACCATTGTTTCTTGTCAACAAAACAATTCAAATATTCGTAAGATTATATCAAAAATATCTATACCTATTTTTTTTTATTATTTCTGGATATTCTAAGAAAGAAGACAAATTTTATTTTTGGTATGAAAATGAAAATGAAAATGTAAACATAAACATTGTGAAAAATAAAGATTATTTTGAATTGATTCTGAAGTGTTATTGTTGTTGTTATTCATTGTGTCTGTCGTATCAAATATAGTAAAAAGATAAAGAAAAGAAAGACAAACAAAAATTGTCAATAATTTTATGAGGACAAATTTTCTGTTTTGCAAAAAAAAACGACAACATTAAACAAACAATAATAATTATATTATATTTTATTCACTTTATATAAACGATTCGTTCACTTTTTATTAATCTTTAAAATTTTGTTGATAAAAGTTAAACAAGTAAAAAAAGAAACCATCAATCATTTTTCTTCTATATTCAAATTTTGTCTTTTCATCAGGAATTTGTTGTTGAGTGTGGTAAATTTTTTTTTGAAATTGTTAAATGTTGAAATAAACGAAATCCCATTATAAATTCATAATAATTTAAATTTTAAAGCTTTAAGTCTAAGCTAAGCTAGAAGCTGTAATAAATAAACACATAAAAAAAAAAAGAAAATAAATGGGGGAGAAAATAACAAAAAATAGTTGAGAGAAATTAAATTTATTGAAATTCAACAAATATTGCCACAAAACAAAACTTTTTAATAAATTAATTTAATTTTGTTTAACAAAAACGCAACAATGTCAAAATTTATTTCATTTGTAAAATATTCAAAATATTTTAAACAAAAATTAAAAATAAAAATAATTCAATAAAATCTGTTTGAATTTTTTGAATGTAATAAAAACAGAAATAATTAATTTCAGATGAGAACATTTTAGTTTATAACGAAACATAACAATTTATGGGTTTTGAGTTTTGTAAAAATTGGTAAATAAATTATCTGTTACAACTACAATTTGCGTAATTTATTCAAAGTGTAAATCGCAAGCTAATTTTAAAGAACTAATTTTATAAAATTAATTAAATAAATTGCATTATGTCCCTGAATATTTGGTAATTTCTTATCCGAGTTTTACGGAATTTTCATGTTCTATTTAATCTTAACTAATTTTTAGTCTCTTTTGTAAGATATATTCTGCGTCTCGTCAGTTAAGCAATTTTTTGTTCCACGTATTTTGTTTCTCAGAATAAATAAAGAAAAAATTTGTACACATTAAAATAAATACAAGTCCAAAAAATAACAACCATAATACAAAAAACCAAACCCAAAGAGAATCAATTCATTATTGTGTATTGTTAAAATGTACCAACATGCAGCTTAATCATATGAAAATGAATTTATATACATTTTTTTTTGTATTTTTAACGAGGTGAACAATTATTTATTCAACTTGTATTGCTTTTGGTTGTGGAGATTTGTTGGATAAATATTAATTGATTAAATATTTAAGCAACAAATATAATTAAAAAAACACTACAATGTGAATTAAATACAAAAACGATTTTGTTTTTTATTTTGCTAAATAAAAAGAACGATTTATTGTATTCATGTTCATATAAAATCGATTTTTAATCGTTTTATAAATTTTTATTTTACCCTGGATGAATTAATACAGAATTATGGAATTCCAATAGATTTATTTGTACATATTTTTACTCATTATGATTGTCAACAAATTTTGCAGGAAACTGAAACTGAACAAATGATAATAAATATAGTTAGATCGAAAGTTTGACAATTTATAATTACTATTTTTAATAGTGTAGTTATAAATAACAAATGAATAACTTTAGTAAATTTAGAAAAGAAAAGGTAGGTTGGTAATAATATAATCCCAACCAATAACTATGTGTCCCAGAGGTTGATGAATGACAGAGAGAAGTTTTACAATTGTATATAAATAATATAAGTCCATTATAATAGTTATTATAATGTTGAGCTCACTCAATAATAGAATCCATCCATCTAACGTAACCAGTAAAACTTTTGTGAAATTATATTTGAAATTTATCTTAAAACATTTCCTATGTTTCTTGTTCATTCATCTTCATCTGTTTGACAAAGCTTTAGTTGACTCTAACTATAACGTAAAAGTGAGTTAGGTTGAAAGTTGAATAAACATTTCCAAATATTATTACTATTATTATTTTTATGTGAAAAAATTGTACAAATAATAATAACTTTTTCTCAAAACAAAGTGTACAATATTTTCTAATCAAGGAACAATTATAAAATAATTAAAGATATTTTTTGTGATAACATCAAAAAGAAGTATCATAAATTTATAAATTATTATGAAAATTCTGTCAATATTCATTGAAAATTTCTCATATACCAAAATTTAATATTGAAGACACAAACATAACTCACTCCATTTAAATGGGAACCCTTATACCATTATTATAAAGATATTAAATTATAGATAAAAATATATCAAAGGTAAGAACAAATAATTTATAAAATCATTTTTAAATATAATATTTTTCCTCTAACAAAAATCCTTAATAAAAAAAAATCGTATAAGGATATACGAAGTATAAGGGGAGATGGAACGAGTAAGGTTTTGAAGTTAAACCCGAAAACAATAAAAATATATAAACCTATTTTTGTATTTTATGGTGAAAACGAATAAAGATCACGAAAAGAGTTAGAAATTCTGGAATAAAATTGAAATAATTCTTTGGGATTGGGACATTTCTCTTTTTTTTTTGTTGCTACTTATTTTTATGTGAACTATTTTTAGTATTTTTATACGATTGATTTCTACTTTTCTTCTTTGTCTTTTACCGATACGTATTTTTTTCCTTTTTCATCGTCAAAAAATAAATCCTATTGGCTGGTTGAATTAAGATAAAATTGAGTTTAGAAATACTTTGCCGTAAAATTTTTTAGTACAACAAAAAAAAAAAAGTCAAAAGTTTAAAAGCTTTTTTTGTAAATCAATTATTTCATTTTGGCTTCCATCAGACGATTTTATTGTTAAATACAAGAATATATAACATCAGAGAGTTTAACAGAATCTATGAAGAGGTTTAGGAGTAGGTACCGATATTTTTTCTATTTATATTTTTTTCTAGGTTGAAAAACGATGAAAATTCAATCCCCAATCCCAAAAAAAGCTTTCCATGTTTTTTCTTTTTGTTGTTGTTGTGTAAAATATATTCGGTTCAGTTGTTTGTTTGGTATGCTGTTATTTTTTATATTTTTTTATGTTCACAATGTTAACGTGATGTGTGATGATATTCTCATATTATGGTAAAAATCTACCCAGCGACTGTACTGTACTGAATATCAATAGTTTTTTTTTGTACAATGGAAATGGAAAAGTTATATTTTTTCATTTCAGTTTTTTATTATTTTTTTTTTTTGGGTAAAAAATTGTGTTGAATTTTTTGTTTTTGTTTCAATGCAATTTCAATGCTGTACGAGATTATTATTATTTGTTTATTTGAAAATATAAACTAGAATGCAGTTGGGGTGACATTTTATGTTTGTAGTTTTTTTTGTCCTCTTCTTTTAAACATAAGCAAACATAAATTTCATTACCATAATTGATTAATTTATTGTGAATCTTTTAACAACAATGTAAAATAATAACGTTAAACTTTATACATCCAAAATATAAAAGATGATTAAATTTCCATGCTGAATTTACTTCAAAAAATAAATTGTGAAAGAAATTCAGTTAATTATTTATTGAGATTATTTGATCAATGAAAGATCTGAAGATTTCACAATAAAGTATGACGTCGTAGAATATAAAAAAAATATAAATTTTATCAGATAATTTATAATCTCGTAAATTTGTCCTGTGGACATTTTGAAATATATGAACGACTTACCTGATAAACCTACCTTTATTAATTGTAACAAATTGTTGTTCTACACTACAGGTAAATTATTCCAGTTTTTGTCAGATTCAATTAATTAAACTTAAAGAGAATTATTTTCAAAAAAAAAAGAAAAAACGGAAAAACAGAAAAACGAATAAAGAATAAAAGAAAAAGAAGAAAAGTTTTTGTCTTTAATCTAGACTTTTGGTATGTAGAAAATTTTCATCCCTTTGAATGTCCCCTACATTTAGAGATTAGTTGAAATATAGATAAATCATTTCTGTCTGATCTTTATCGTTCGCTTCCGTGTATTCAATACAATATTTTATATTATTCTTGTATTAATTATGTTTGTATATTTAGAGAGAGATAGACAGAAAAATAAAAAATTTTATAAGAAAATTTTTCACACCAAACCATTTTATTCATCCAATTAAATGAAAATATTTTGAAGATAAATTGTAAACACGCATTTATATTTTCAATAAGAAAATTTTGAAATTATTTTTCATTGCCATCAATACAAAATATAAAAAAAAAATATCCCTATTTCGGTTATTTTTTTTTGTATTACAAAAAACTTTTCTTATTAAATGATGAAGAAGATGAAGGAGACGAAGAAGAAGAGGAAGAAGAAAAGAAAATAAGAGATACACGAACATGACTCAATCGCTGTCAGATATTTGAAATGTTATTAAAAGAAATTCCCTTTTTTTTTCATTTATGAGAAAGACGAGTAAATTTTCTTAAATTAAATTCCATAATATTTAAGATAAAGACCAAACAATATTTAATATATTTATTCGACTTCATAAAGAAAAAATAAAATTGGCTGGAATAATATTGTTATTTTTTGAAGTGATGAAATTATAAAGATGACCAAATTTTGGTATTCGAATGTTAATTTATACAATTGAAAAATAAATGATTTATTAAAAACGACGCAAGGAATTATTGCCATTTTCAAATTTGTTTGATTTTATAAAATCAGAACAAGGAAATAAAAGAAGTAAAAAAATAAAGCTTTTTCCAAGAAAAGATTCATTCAATTTTGACATATTTCTAATTATCTTGACCAGAAACCTACATATATTGATATTGTATCGATGGTGAACTTTTTTTTTATTCTATATCATCCTTGATGACAATTTTTGTTTTTGTTTTTTATTATTAAACTTTTTGAACATTCTTAATACGAAGACAGAGAGAGAGAGAGAGAAAGAGAGAGAGAGAGACAGATAGAGTGGAGGATGAGTTTTTATTTTTATTTTTTTTTTGGTAAAAACCAATTCGTTTTCGAATTTCGAATTCAAACAAAACAAAAGAAAAACTGAATATAAAGGAGAGAGAAAGAAAAATAGGTAGGCTTAGAGTTAATGGAAAAAAAAATAAAAATAAATATAATTCAAAAAAATACGATAAGAAAATATTATTGAATTTAAATAACATTTTTCTTTTGTTATCGGGAAAGAAATCAAAATATAAATTTATATATTTTCTTATTTATGACCTAAAAATAATAAATAACAAGAGGAGAGAAGGAGGGGACAACACAACAAACAAAAAACACAAAAATCCTTAAAGCTTTTATTGTTTGTTCGTTGGTTTGTTTATTTTGTGATATCGTTGTCCTTTTCCTGTTTTTTCGTGTCTTTGAAATAAAATATAAATCAACAAAAATTGACAATCAACTCGGATTAATAATTTTTTTTATTTCGTGTTCTAAATGAAGGAAATGAGTTTCAAGTTTCAACAATATAATTTTAATTAAGTTAAGAAAATAGAGACAATCGAAGTTTGTTGAGTGCAAAAAAGATTTGGGTTATCAGATTAAATTCGTAAACACTAAAAATAGACAAAAAATAGACAATAGAATATGTATTGATCCAATACAAAGAAAAAAGTTGGTAGTTAACCAATTCTATTTTTTTACTCAAATATTTAAATTAAGTTAGACAAAAGTAAGTTAAATATCAGATATTTAACTTTTGTTATAAGTTGTTGTTTTTCCTCTTACCAGTATTTGATTATGAATGAGTACATTAGTTTATGGTTCATAAATAATGAACTGATTTTCTGAATTTATTTAAATAAATTATTCCGTAAAAATAAGATTAAAAATGAAATACCAGGTTTTGACCTAAAAAGAATTTAATTCAGAAATAACAAAACGTAGATTCTCATAGCCAACATTTGTCAAAATATTATTTTTTTATTTGATTCAATGCGGATTTAGATTTGTTAATGTTTTTTTTTCCAATTCAATAAATCCACAAGGGACGTGATTTAGGTTAAAAATCAAAAATATATTCATTATGAAAAAATGGCACTCAAATTACTTATTTTTCCATTCCCTTTTTTGTTGTATTTTTATTTAAAATAAAATTCATTGAAAATAATTTTCATAATTTTTTTTATCAAAAATAAAACCACTTTTAAAAGTCGATTTTATTTAATAAATTGAATTCAAGTGGAAATTATAAATGTGTTTTTATTTTACACGCATAAAATTTTATTTCATAATTTAATTAATATTTTCTTGTTCACTAAAGTGAAATTGAAAATCTGTTTAGAATTGAAAATACATCTCGTGGAATAATTAAACGAAAAATAAATAAAACATCAAATAAATTTTTATGAATATTCGATCCCTTTTATTTCCATTCAACTAAACTTTATAAAAATTTTATTTCAGTTCTTTGGAAAGTTCAACAAAAAATACGACATGAGTAGATTAACATTAATTATTAATTAATGTAATTAGATTGAGTTAATTGAAAATTTATTTATTTGACGCCAGATATTTTAAATAAATTGAAAGTTGTTTGGTTTTGTTTGTCTCAAAAAAATCTTAATCTGCAGTGAACTGAATCTATTTTTGGAAATTAATTTTGAAAATGGAGTTAAGGATCTTTCAATTTTATTGAAAAAAAAGTAAAATAATTAATTTCGGTCCTTAAAAATCTCACATTTATAAAGAAAGTTAATAATCGCTTAATATTTAAGTCGTTTTCATTTTTTATTTCTCGACTGTGTCGTAATAAAATAAAACATTTTTCTTTTATTCGTTTTTTATTTCAATGTTTTCTGTTCAGTTTTTTTTTTGTGATTTAGTATAATAAAACACCTTCACCAGACTCAGTTCTGTTTTTCTTTCATTTCTTTTACCTTACGCTCATTGAGCTTTGTTGTAATATAATAATATTTCTTGTCTTTATTACATTTCGACAAAAAAAGAAAGAAAACGGAAAAAAGGAAAAGGAATAGAAAAGAATGAAGAACAAAAAAAAAAAAATACCGACAATTTATTACGTCCACAATTTTTTATTTAGTTTGAAAGAAACATTTCCGTTTTTTCAGTAATATAATTTCTTTATGGAAGTTAATTATGTTACAGAAGAGGAAATCTAAAGAAAAGATGGAAACATTCAACTGTTTTTTGATGAACAAAATATTTTAATATTTATAATATATTTTTTCGTTTTATACAAAATTTTAATTAATTTAATTTTAATTTGAAAAGAAATATTAATTAATTATTATTTGGAAAAATTCCATCATGAGTAGGAGTATGGCGATTGAAGATAAAATTTAACAGACAGTTAATTGATGTCAAAAAAAACCTTTAACGTAATGAATAGAAAGTTTTATAGAATCACCGAACATTACTAATTCTATTTAATTTTTAAGAAATTTCCTTCTCATATTTTCTTATATAAATTATTTCATTATCCTTATCAATCCCTGTTGGATCGAAATCTAAACTTTAAAATAATTTAATATTCATCAATATTTTTGTGGGTTATGTTTCAATTATTACTAATTTCTGATTACGCAACTAATTCATTTTCTTAATTTAATGAATCAGTTATGAACAATTATTGAATTCTGATTACAATTACATAATAATAATTAACTGAAACAATGGAAATATTTAAATACTTTTCTGAAGCAATGATAGAGTTGATTTTTTTCTAAATAAATTATATTTAGGTACATATGAAATTACAAGAGATACCATACCATCATATCATTATAAGCAAAAATATTTTTAAACGTTCACATAATGTTATTCATAAAAAATTGTTACACAAGATAATAATCATAACTTAAGGTTTTTAGGAAAAGAAAACACAATATTTTCTTTTTTGTTAATATAAAATTATTTTTACAGTCACACGAATTTTACATTGTTGAAGTTTCTGCGTTTTAATAGGACTTTTTTTTAAGTACTTTTGTTTGTATATAAATATAAAAAAATAAGTGGTAAAACAGATTCTCTTTAGTTACCCAAGTAAAGTTAATGAAAATGATCGAAAAATATAATTTATTCATTTATGATTTTATTTAGGTTTAAGATTTTGATCCTAATTTTTATTAATAAATTAAAAATTCATATACGGTAAACAATGTTGGAATACTGTACCTCTTGTGGTATTCAATATTCTCTTCAATATTCAATGAAATGAAATTCATATTTGTGCAAAGGCGGCAGTTTCAGGTCTCTTATTGTGTAATAATAATATCATTGAAATTTCTAAATTCCTTTTATATTATGATATGAAGTGAACACATTGAATAACAATACACTATACATAGAATGTTAATTATTTAATTTGTACAATATATACAAAATTGATTTTAAGTTATGCATTAGAAGCAAACAAAGAAAAATAACCTTTCGTAACCATAAATATTGGGTTAATGAAGTCATTCAGATTTTAACTAAAAACAATAAACTTCAATTATAAAAACAAGAAAACTAATTAATATATTCATGAATAAAAATCATGTTATTCTTGTAAGTTAAACAAAATTCTGTTCGTCCTTTCATAAACCAAAATAGAGGCGCCATATTAAAACAAAATATTTTCATATAAATGTAGGTACTCAGATTTATACGTTAAAGAATAGAATTTTTTTTGTCCACATCCAATTATATTTATCGTCGAATTAACAATCTCTTCCAGCTTGTACCTACTCTCTAATTTGCTTATTCTGGATGTAAAAGAACTGACACAAAAGGCTACAGGGTCCATATTAATAATCAAATAGTTAATATTTGATATTAGAAATATATGCAACAAAATTTATAGTAAATAAAATGAATTGATTGAATCAATATTGGATGATTTTAATTGTAGACTCATGTATTTTGAATAGAGGAATAGAGTTAGGACCAATAATATCAAATGTAAACAAATCCATGAAATCATACAAATATTAGATTCCATTTATATTATGTTGCAGTAACAAAATATTTATATTGAAATATTTGTAACATTGTCTATTATTTGGTACATTTGCAATTCTAGTAAATTGATGTTTTTTTTTTGAAAATTATTTGTTACGTATACCATCACACAATGTTCGTGTTACATATTTAAAAGTTGCTTCTATCTGGACTTTAATTCTGAGAAGTAAATACAAAAGGGTTACATCAAATATTATTTCTTGATCAAAAATACAATTGTTCAATTAAAAGGTAGAAAAAATTTTTAATTTAAAAATAAAGATTAATTAATTATTAATGCGGAAGAACTGATTAAAATGTTGCTTAGACCACAATGTGGAAATTGTTATGAATTTTGTTCGTCATTTCATTAATTTTTATGTAGAAAATATTCGATTTTCTTATTTTAATTTAATTAACCCTAAAACAACATAATAAAAGGTTTTTCTTATCGTCTCTGATATACAAACACAAAAAAAACCAAACCTTGTAAATCTCATTAAAAATAATCTTTTAATTCGTTGTCGGAAATGTTTTTCTTTTCTGTATTTAACGCTTTTTAATGTGTCCAAGACTTAAGAATGGACTATACAAGTGTAAAATTTAATTGGGTTATAAAATTAAAGGGACAAAGATTATAATCTTTTTATTTATCTAAATTAGTTGAATCATTAATGTTGAATTTTTAAATATTTTTTATTAGCAACACATACATTGTTCCTCTCTTGTAACATTTAATTTAGTATTCAAAATTTTTACTAAATTTTTATTTGTCTTTATCTTGGATTTTTATTCTAATACAATTTTATTTATAATTTTAATTGAGTTCGATAGCATAGCGCATTACGTCTCTTCATTTCAAATTTTTTATTATTGTTGTATGTCAATGCAAATACTTTGATTCAATAAATTTAAATCCAAAACTTAGTAGTGGATTATTTGAGAAAGTTAATATCGGATTAAATTTAATTAGTTCCTGTCTGTGCTGTAAAAACAAGTTATGAGAACAGATAATTTTTTTATTATCCAGATAAGATAAATGATAATCTAGACAATATTATATTGTTAGATAAAATCACCAACACTGATAATGATAATGTTAGTCGCATTAATCCAAAAATATTTTTCATTGTAAAAAAAAACACTTTATAAATTTTATTTAAAATAATTTTCTGGATTTAACTTTAAAATAATTTGATCATAAAATTAAGTCCTTTTATTTTATATTATTTCTTATTTTATGAAAACACTAGAAGGGGTTATTTACTCTGAAAAAAAGTTTAAATTTAAATAAAGTTTATCGAAAAATAAATCTGTATTTGAGAGATAAAACAAATTGAATTTTCAATTAATTTGATGTGAAATTTTTTAAAAGCTTTTAAAGAAAACGGAAAAGGAAAAAAGGAAGAGAGAAAATTAAATTTTTAAATCAAAGCAAAAGAATAAAATAATAAAAAAAAACAGAACAAACTGATTGTTTTATTTTGTTGATTAATTACTTTTGTTTATACAAATCCAACAGAGTAAAAAAAAAATTAATACTCGTATATATTGGAATATATTCTCGGATTGTTATTAATTAATTAACATAAATGTTTTTTTCTGTATACACAAACTATATACACACATCCATAATATTGAAATGATTAATTTGAATTTTATTATCTATCATTATGCTGATAAATGTGTCTGCATTAGGATAAAGCATATAGACGTTATTTATTCCAGATACGGATTTTAGTATTTTACCTAATACCGATAAGTAGACAATTTCTTGTCTTGTGACAATATATTGACCTTGTGACAATATATTAAAATTTTAAGAGAAATCTTTGGAGTTCATTAGAAAAATTTATTCTAATAATTTCACTTAATAAAAATCACACTGTTTGTTCCAATTTTATTCAAGAAATAATTTATTTACATTTTTCCATTTCGTATTTCTTCTGAAGAGAATGGTTTCTATTTTTATAAATCTTTAGAAAATTGAAGTCATAAAATCATAATTGACGGTTATTTGTATTTCGAATTTGGATAAATACAGGTCTGATATAGAATATAATATTAAAGTATCGATTATATAAAAATTAAATATAAACAGAACAATTATATGTGTCACTTCTAAAAATATACGAATTTTGGTCGAATTATAACTAAAGTAAACACATAATTTTTCATAATTACATCCCTCTCAAACCATATAACAAAAATGAAAAAAAATCATGTTATATGAATTATTTCTGACAGGTTAATGGTATTATAAAACCTATTCATTTGTTATTATTAGAACCGAGATGAGACCATTAAATATTGAATAATTATAATGTAACAAATTTTGTTTTTGTTTAATTTATACAAATAACATGTTAAATTTTATGTAATATTATGCTACTAATAATAATTTATTCAGTTTTAAATTATTACAACGAATTATTAAAAAAAAACAACAATGCATTTTTAATGAATGAAAGTCAACAGTTTGTGACTGATGCAACTAACTAAAATGAAAATTTATTTGTTTTATATTTTTCATACAAAATTTTATTTGTCATTTGTAAAAATTAATCAATATTGATTACTTTTTATCGTCATACAACATTTATTGTTGTGAACTAAACTATTTTTGCCAGTAGTCAGAGTTAAATTTCTACGGTACAAAAATTTATAAATAAAATTTTTACTGTCTTTACAATTTTTACTTATAAATCATTCAACATTACATAATTAAGAATTTAAAAACTGATTTATATAAATAATACCTTATTTACTCTTTCCCTAATTTCAGGCAAAATATAGATACAGGGAATAATAAAATCGTAGAACAAATGTATTTCTATTAGTTTTCACTTGACGTATTTTTTACGAATTGCAAATTTTTTTAATTCTATAAGAAGAACAAAATTTGATGTTCAAAAAAGGATTACTTGTAATGTTACTTCAAAATTGTCGTTGAAACTAAATGATGAAATCCTTTAACAATAATAATATACTTTTATAGTTGCAACTTAGAATGCATCCACAATAATATCTTTATCAGCAAAAATTATGTAGACTGCCATATTGTATTTATTCATGTAAATAATACGTGGATTTGTTAGAACAGAAAATATAATGACGTGCATTTATATTTTTAATTCCAAACTCATTTTGTTTCATTTATTTCTGTAACTTTTAATAATTACAGATAAGAAATATGATCACATTGAGTGGATATTATAATGGATTAGTAACAAACTTTATAATAGTTGCCAAAGACATTATTAAAAACAAAAACAAAAAGATTTTAAAAGAAAAAGAAATATAAGTTAATTTACTTTTAGAAAAGAATTTAATTAAAAACTTTAAATATAAGAGTACAAAGGCGAACACAGAGAGAAAGAGAACGAAATAAAGTAATATTTATATTTAACAATTTTACGATCCTTTACATCTCCTTACATAAGATATTATATAATCTATAGAAAAAAAAAGAACCAACAACAAAATAAAAGAAAGTTTATATATAAAAGAGGATTCATCAAAAATATACAAAAGCAAAAGAAGATAATATTTTTTTTCAATCTACTTGGTGTTGGTGTTGTTGTTTTAGGTTTGTCGAAAATATAAAAAAAACTCTTTAATATTTGGCAAAAGTAGTTTTAACACTTAAAAAAATATTTTATGAAACTAAAATTGTTACAAAGACAAGAAAAACTTTAGTTGATTTTGTAGTAAGAGTCTGAGTTTAACAATTTATAGTGATAACAACAATAAGTGGAATTTTTTATGTACAAATTTGAATAATTTTCCGATTATTGAATTGAACAATATTCAAATTTTTGGTTTTTATGAGCGAAAGTCCTTCTGAAATGTGAAGCCATCAAGACTTAGAATTAATTAAATTAAATCGTCCTCATTTAAAGATTTATATTTTCCTTGGTTTCTGAATAAAAACGAATTATCCAGATTGATAAAGTTTTTAATGGATCAATTTATATGAATTTATTTATTTACTAAGTAATATTGATAAATAGTTGTTTGGATAAGTAATTGCGTGTGATCAATAAATAATTAATAGCGTATTATATAACTACAACTTCAATTTCTTTATACATTTTTATTTCGTTATTATAATTTGATTTCTTGTAATTGTTTAAGTGTAATCAAAGTAAGTGGTATTTTTATGATTTTCGAAATATTTTAGTTTCATTTAAGGTAAACTTAAGTAATTTCTCAGAGTTTTTTTGACATATGGTCATATCATGCCAATGGTTTACTTCCGTCTATTTTGTCTATAATATTATAAATTATTGGATTTTATTATGACAAATGTATAGAAATTCAAAAAAGACGGATGTCTTGCATAATGAATAGTGATCGCATTCAATTTTATTTATTTGTTCTAATTCATTTGAATTCTAAAAAAGGTTGGTAGGTAATAATATTTTTATGTAAAATGTCATCCGTTTCCTGTCTGAAACTAAAAAAACGGAAATTAATCAAATTATCTGAAATTTGTTTCATACATTTCACAGATGTGTTGAATTTCATATTGTGATTTTTAGCGATCGATTTTCTGGTTGTGATCTTAATTGAATTTAAAACTAACAAACTGAATACCGAAAACAGTTTTCCATTCTAATATTAAAATATTATTAAAGGACTTAATTAAGTTTTGATTTAGGCAGATTTTATGCCACGCTATAAACACATAAATACAAAATAATATTCAAACGATGACGAACATAATCTTGATAATAAAAATTTCTAAAGAAATATTATAGAAAATATTCTGCTCACTATGTAAATTATGATACGTGCTAAACATTTATTATATTATTCTTTTGATGAATGAAAATCCGTCCATTCTACAAAGAATAATATCTTTCTTTGTGTTATGTTAGTGCGTGTGTTTGAATGATTGATTAAAGATTTAATTGATGTTTTGAAAATTTCACTTCAGTTATAAATATTTTATATACGATAGGACAACATACTTACATATACTATTTTATATGTTATTGTTCTTTGTTGAATATATATTTTACAAAGGAAAAGCGACAGTTTGAAAAGGAAATTAAATAATAAAGTTACCATATATTTAACCTTTGTGTACAAAATGTTATATAGAAGCAATTATTATCAAACTACAATATGATTATTATTACGATGTAAACGATAGGGAAAAAGCAAGTTAAATGTCTAATTATAAAGTTTTTCAAATATTCTTGTGAAATTCTATTCCTTTTTATATTAAAAATTAAAAACTTTTACATATAAGAAATACTTCCAATAATTAGTACAGAGGCATTTTTTGCCAAAATAAAAATTCAGGGTACAGAAATAAAAGTATAAGATCACGACAAATGTATTTATTTGCAATCAAACCTAAAAATAGATATTATTTGAGTGATTTGAATTTAAAACCAAAATTTGTTATTGTTTGGTTTTGAATTTCAATATAAAAATTCATTAAATTAAATGTGAAAGTTATTACATGAAATTTACATAATTCAAAATTGTTTCTTTTGTATTTTTCCTTTGGTTTTTCTTCTTTTTTCCTTTGGGGAAATTCGTAAATCACATTGAAAATTTATGTAAATGAATTTTTGAGGACCTCATATGCCTATATACTGTCTGCACGACAAGTTACGTTTAACACGGATACTAGATAAACGTGTTTCCATTCCTTTCATTTTAGTAATCTTACATTTCACAAACAGTATTTTTTTCTGACTTTTATAGGGATCAAATCCTTTGAGAAATGAATATCAGAAAAGTTTTCTATACGGCATGCAATTTAATATTAAATTCAGTTTTATATTTTTTCTTTTGCGTTTTATTTTTTATTTTTGTATGAAATATATAGATGAATAATCCTAAGTTCCATTAACTTCAATTACATTTACGTCATCTGCCAGTTTTACCATTTTTATAAGCATAATAAAATTTAAATAATTGAAGATCTTAAGAATTTGGAAAATATAAAAATAAGAAAAGAAAAAATTGATTTTGTGTTGGAAAATAAAAGAAAAAATTTAAACACATAAAACCCATACAAATTTTTAAATGTTTTTATAAATTTTTCGAAGGAGAAAGATTATATTTTTTATTTAGAATTTACTAATAAGTTACTTTTGTAAGATTCATTATGAACTTTAAAGATTATATATCCAAAATTGCTGACTAAAACTATGTGATCAACAAATTTTGTGTGGTCGTAGGCAATTTATTTTCCCCGAAGTATGAAATACCTTTTTTATTATCAATAAAATTGAACTTCAGTAAAGTCTTCAAATTTTCTTTTCTAAGAATTTTAATTGAAAGGTTTGTAGTGTAAGATAATACAAATTATCTTGAGGCTATCAAGCGAAACTATTATTTACTAAACCAAATAATTAATTAATCAATGTATAGTTAAGATTTTAAATCAATGAAGAGTTTACTAATTTAGTTATAGTTGAGGTCGGTTTTTCCTTTTAAATACATAACTCATTACAAGTAGTTCTATGAGAAATTTTCAAATAAGGTTTCAATATTTATTACATGAAGCACGTGATTTTTTTAATTTTTAGGCTTGAAGATTCCTACATTTATCATTATCATTATAAATATAGCTAAATAACATGCATTCTAAATAATTTGAATAATTTAATTAATTATTAAATATGTGAGAAAAAAGCCATATATTTTTAGGTCTCAATCGACTGACATTATGTATACTTGTAGGTAGATGAAACCCAACAAATATTTTTTGTCTTTTCGTTCAACGAAAGGAGAGTGACACATGCTGACCCACGGTTCTTTAAAGTTCTTTAATAAAAGAATGCACTTGATTTAATTGTACGTGATTTAATTACGCAATTATTAGTTTAATAATTGTAACAAGTTCAAATTAATACAAATTTATACTATACTTTATATTTAAACTAATTCACAAAACATTATTAAAATGTTAAGTTGAATAAAAAAATAACAAAACAAATAAGAACATTTAATAATAACCAAAAGCTGCTTATATCGTTTTATTTTCTAACTTTTATTTGGTTTATTTTTCGAAAATTTAAGTTCATAAATATTTTTAATTATTAATTTTTAATAATTAAGTAAAGTTTATAATCTTAAATTGAAATTTCCAATATTATCTGTACTATTTCCATTTTCTATAAAAGTAGGTCAAAAGTTTATCTCTAAATTTTACAATTATAAAGTTACACAAACTCTTCTTTTTCTAAAATTTTGTTTTTAGGGAAAACAACCAACTTATTTTAATAAAACTTTAAACGTCAAAGTTTTCAATAAAAAAATTTTGTTTGTTTTTTTCTTAAAATAACAAAAGGAGGTTATTTCTTTACAGATATTATAAAACAATGTCTAGCTATTTTATGTTCGAACTTTTATTATTTGAAGTTGATTTCGATTAGGGGATTATGAAATAAAAGATCCTCCACAAAATAATACCCCAAATTGTATAAGTTTTCTTTACCAATTCCCAATCTACCTTAAAGTTCTGAAAGAAATTCAAAATTTTAGATTGAAGAATGTGTTCACGATATATATATATGTGTGTGTGTGTGTGTTTGTATGTAAGAATATATTTTTTCCGCAGTGAATCGATTACTTGTTATGCACCTGAGCTCTTTTTACTTAGCCACATTAATCTTGTGTTAGAAACTCGTTCAACCACGAAATCAAATACTTTAAAACTATCTATCTATGTACGTACATCGTAACGTACATGCTACTAATACTAACTAAACTAACACAATGAAATTTATATTAATCGACAAAATGCTGTTTTTTTTTGCATCACCATATCGAGAAATGGTTTCATAGATTGTTCATGCAGAAACCATATTTTCTATCTTTCTTTAAACTAATAAAATATAAAGGATATCGGGATAAATTTTGCAAAAAAAAAAGGAAGGCCCAGACTTCAGAAAAAAGATGAAAATTATTTTAAAAATGGAGTTCAATGGGATCAATTTTTAAATATTTGAACTTTTGTTCAAATAGAAAACAATTGTAATGATTTTTGAATGAATGTGGGACTACATCCCAAGATTAGATTAGATTTTATCTTATTATAACCATGATGAGATTTGAAGCAGGGGCCCTATGTCAGCTATCTTATACTAAAACTGAAGACAATATTATTTGATTTATACTTTTAATAGTTGTTCACAAATAAGTTTTTGTTTAAAAATTTTATTAGGGTAAACTTTGATACTATAATCTAATACTATAATTTGTATTTCACTTCAGTAACAACATTTTTATAATAAATTTAAATATAATTTAATTTGTAACTTCAATTAAAATATTCTTATATACGTCTACATTGGTATATAGGTATAAATAGGAATTAAATTATTATTATTAAATTATTATCTTAAATTTTAAGATTAAGTACAAAGAATATATAAAGTATATAAAGTAGCTTATATATACTTTATAATATTGATGTTATGCAGGAAATTACTTTTATTTTATTTGTTATACATATTTATGAAAGTGTGATTCTCTTGTTTCATAAATGAATATAAAGATAAATTATCTTTTAAAGCGTGACATAAATTTTAAAATAAATTGTGTTTTATGGGTAGACATTTAAATTCTTTACTCTTTTCCCTCCTATCACTTTTTTTTATTAAATAAAAAATTTACTTTCATAACAACTTTATAATAGAATTTTTAAATAAATTTCTCTGATGTTTATTTTTTTTTTTAAAAAAGGCTAATGCATCTTTAGGACTTGCACTTAGGTCCTAAGCAAGTAAATTATTAAATATGAAATAATTTACGTATCCAATCGCATTGGATACTCAAAAAAAAATCACAATTTCTTTGATAAAAGATTTTCATACAATAATTGTAATTATTTTAAATTTTGAAGGTATATGAAATGTTTATGGAGTGAAACAATAATCGGACAAAACTAAACATTATTAATTTTTGTTAATTTAATTTCATTTAATTTTATAATTTTAACAATTTTAGTAAGAAGTTATTTAAACACAAATACAAAGCTGCATCTATATTGCCAGAACGATAATTAACTTTGAATTTTACAAAACTTTTTTTAATGGGGTCAACATCTTAATTGAGTTCATTTCAAGAAATCCTGGAGCGAAAAACTTAAGATAAATTTTTTTAACTTATTTTGTTCAAATGTAATAATATTTACGGACGATTTTTGTTTAGAATTGTTAATTTGTTCCTATACTATAATTACATAATATTGTAAAATCTCAAAGGAACCAAGGGGACAATTCCCTGTATTGTACTAAAACTAATTATGTACATCCACAACTACTTTTGGAAACACAAAATATAAATAATAATAAAAATAAATCATTGGGCATAATTATAATTTTTTAATTTAATTTTTATTGAGTTGTGTTTGTGTAATAAAATTTATAAACCAAAAACAGATTCACCGATATGGATTTTTGAATAAAAATATAGTTTAGAACAAAAGTACTCATCTTTATGTAAACTATTTTACACTTCTGCTAATATTTAATTATTAGCTTTTAAAATATCAAAATAAAAAAAAAAAATGTACTTGGTTTAATATTCTTTTTATAAAAATGTTGTGCATGAAATAACGAAATTCGTGTTTTAAATTTTGCCACAGACAATTTAAAAAAATTAGAAAAATTAGATAAAATTATTACGCTGGATTAAAATTATTATTGAAGTTTTTGGTTTTCCTTTATTCTGATTTTATATATGTATTAATTTGTCATTATTGAACTTTTATTATTCTATTAATAATTTGTGTATTTTTGATTTATATTTGGAGTGGTTTTGTGTGTCGAGCTTACAATATTTTGAAATTATGAATAATAATTGTAATAAATGTGTTTATGGTGTTTTAATTAATTTCAAACATGTATAGCTACTTCCATTAGCAAACAATTAAAAAATGTAAACATAAAAATAAAGGTAAACCACATCAGGTGTTTACTTAATAAATAAAAGGTAAGTAAATAAATAATAATAATAAAAAAAGGACTTTGGATAAAGTGAAAAATTTAAAGGAGATTTTTTTTTCTGTTTTCGTTTTAGCTTTTAGCGGCCAGAATTGTTTATTTTATCAGATTGTGATTTATATACAGAACACGAAAAAAGTATAAAAACTTTATAATGTTAATGTAATTATTAATTTTACGATAATTACAAATACCACAAAAATTCTAAATTTATGTCATGACCAATTAACTTGTATTCAATTTATTATTAAACTCAACTTTTAATTTTAATCATATTCTAGACAAATGATTATAATTTTGATAACTAATAAAGTGTAAAGTTTTGTGCTGTTATTTACAACAAAGGTTACTTATCTAATAAATGACAACTTATTAATTTTATTATTCAGCTACTGCTACATTTCCTTATTATTTATTTGTTTATGTGTTTAGATGTCTAGTCCATTTGATATTATGATCTACAAAATCGTGGATTGGTTTTTATATTAATATTTAATTTGAATTAAATTAAATTCATATTATTGAGCTTAAGTTGTATTATTGATATAGCGAATCATTAGCTTAGGTATAATGAATACACAACAAAAGTTTATTATCATAATATTTAAGTATCAATGCATATATTTTCTACATAAAATAGTCAATAAAAACTTAATTGTTAGTAATAAAATAATACAAAAATGAATATTTTAATCGTGATTACCGTACACGCTTTAATGATAAAAATTTACGTTATATAAAGACAAATTCTATAAATTTTCCGTCATTTTTAGTTAATATTTTTTTACAATAAAGTGCGCTTCCGTTGATACATTTTAAGTTTATTTAATTTTTGTTGGTATTTCTCCCAATTGGGAAATTTTTTGTGATTTTGAAGATAGAATTAGAATTGTTATAATTAGAACCATTCATAATCTATTTTTATACTAATGACACAATTAAAGTCATTCATCAAGAGTTTTTACATTTTAGTGTCAAAGATTTTATAAGATTTTCATTAGAAATTTCAAAAGTAATTGTTCATAAAAATAATTTAATGGAACTTTTAGCAATTATATTTCTGTTTTTGCTAACAGTTTTAACTGCTGGTTATTATTTTGTACGAAAACGTTATTCATACTGGGCAGATCGAGGAATTCCATACATTGAACCAATTTTTCCATATGGATGTCTGAAAGGTGTTGGTAAAAGTACAACTTTTATACAAATTATGACGAACTGCTTCAATGAAATGAAAAATAAAGCTCCTTTTTGTGGAATATTTTTTTTCATAAATCCTGTAGTTTTGTTGTTGGATTTGGATTTGGTGAAAACAATTTTAGTAAAAGATTTTCAATATTTTATGGATCGTGGTATTTATCACAATGAAAGAGATGATCCTCTTTCAGCTAATTTATTAACACTTGAAGGAAAGAAATGGAGAAATTTGCGTACTAAATTATCACCTACTTTTACATCGGGAAAAATCAAGATGATGTTCCCAACAATTAATACGGTTGCCGAAGAGTTAAAAACTGTTTTAACTGAGTCAATAAAAAATAAAACAGAGTTTGAGATGAAGGATATGTTGGGAAGGTTCACGGCAGATGTAATTGGAACTTGCGCGTTTGGTTTAGAGTGCAATAGTTTAAAAGATCCCAATTCGCAATTTTGTGAAAAAGGACGAAAAATATTTGATCAAACACTGAAAAGGATGTTTATGACAACGTTTATGGGAACCGCACGTCGTTTACGTATGAAAGTTTTGGCAGAGGATGTCACTTCATTTTTCATGCAAACAGTAAAAGATACACTCGAATACAGAGAGAAAAATAAAATACAAATGAATGATTTTATGGATCTTTTAATTCAATTGAAAAATAATGGAAAGTTAAATGATGATACATCATCTAATTTAGTTACTCTTTCTGTTGAAGAGATTGCAGCACAATCTTTATTTTTTTTTGTGGCAGGATTTGAATCATCCTCAAGTACATTGACTTATTGTTTATATGAATTATCTCAACATCAAGATATCCAAAAAAGGGCAAGAGAAGAAATTAAAGAAATTCTTAATAATAACGGAGGTATAATGACGTATGAAGTAATGTGTGGAATGAAATATATTGATCAAATTATATATGGTAAAAATCACTTTAAATTAGTATTAGTTACTTAAACACTGGTTTATGAAATTTTTAATTTTCCACTGTGTTAAATTATATATTTTAATAATTTAGCGATTGGAAATTGATTGACGAGTTTTAGTTTCTGATTATTTCTTAGTCTATAGTTATAATCTCATTTAAATATTCATTATTGTTTTCAGAAAGTCTTCGCAAATATCCGCCATTTGGAGCATTGTTGCGAAAAGCTACGACAGATTACACAATCCCTGGAACACACATAAAATTATCAAAAGGAACAACTGTAGTTATTCCTACTTATGCGATACATCATGACGCTGAAATTTATCCAAACCCCGAGGAATGGAATCCAGATCGTTTTTCTGATGATGAAATAATAAATCGGAATCAATACGCTTTTCTGTCTTTTGGTGATGGTCCAAGAAATTGCATTGGCTCCCGATTTGGTATGATGCAAACAAGAACTGCACTCGTCACATTATTATTAAATTTTAAATTCAGTCCATGTGCGAAGACGATTATTCCAATGGAGTTTACTGTAAAAGATTTTGTTCTTACTCCAAAGGGAGGACTCTGGCTTAATGTTGAGGAAATCAATTAGCCATAACACTTTTTATTTTACACTAAATGATTTAATATTTTTAAAATTCATTATACCTATACTTAAATATTATTAAAAAACAAAATTATGATTGTATTTGGTATTTTTTATTCATCAAAATAAAATTGTTATTAATTTTTGATAATATTATTAAACAAATGATATTTTGCAAATACATAAACTAAACAAGGTTAAAGAACGGCACACGATTAAAGTTTGCATTTGAACCAAGTGAACCTGTATAGGGCCAGTCTCTACTTCTGAGATAAACTTTAATAGTCATTCTATATTAATTTATTCCTACTTTACAATTATTATTAGTTTCCCATTTTTCTACTTAACTTAAGGTGTGACCTGCATACAATTATTAATATTATTTCTTATACTACATGAATAAATATTAGTAATTTGACAACAAATGCTTTAATACTATGTTTTATGTAAGATTGAATATGATTCTTTTTAAGTAAAAATAATTATTCATAAGAATAAATCAAATAATAGAATTAAATAAATTTAAACTAATAAAATAGTTCATGGATAAAGATTAAACTAAAATAATTCAATTTTATCATTCAATTGTTACTTTTTACTTTATTAAAAATTACTAAATATTCAACATAATATCGCTAATATTTAAGTGCTGTAAATTTTTACATTTTATATGTATAGAGTAAATAATACAATATAATAAAACCAATAACTTCGTGTTCGGAAACACTCATCGCATTAATAGAATCAGAAAGAGAATCTAAAAAGTATATTAAGATCTGAGGTAAATGTGCTTTATCCCCCTAAATTTATATGATAATGAATTTTGACACTGAAAAGTCAAAGAGTAATTTAATTGTGTTGTCAATTACAAGGATTTTATTTAATTAATTATTGTTTTATTGATGGAACAAGATTTCTTAATTTATCTCCCCTTTAGTTTTCCCTAATTCAATTCGTTTGTTAAAATTACATTAATAATTTAAATATGAAATGAGAAATATAAACTTTAGCTTTGAACAATGCTTAGAAGAATATTTCTATCTTTATTTGAACAACCTTAAAATACAGAAGCTTCAAATAATTTGTTCCGGATGTGATTTAAAAATATGTGGCCTCTATTTCATAAAATAACAACAACAAATTGCGCAATCAATCAAAAGTGATATATCGTATAAATGGCATAAGCTTCAAAAACAATGAACTCGTCTCTAAACAATTGATTTCTTTTCAACAAATAGAATTGGCAGCTAAAACTTTCCAGTCATAATAAATTAAATTCTTAACGTTAAGAGAGGAAAAAACTGAAGTCATTTCTTCAATACTCAATTCATTTAAAATTACAATTTTGAATGCATTTATAATAACGCTGTTATGTTTTACTTGTGATTAATGCATTTTTGTCGCAATTTTTGTTTCATTCTATAAATTTAAATTCAATATTTAAATTATTAAATTATTAACTTATAGTGCTTAATTTTTTGTTTAAAAATTCACAAATATCTGAATTTAAAAATGTTAATAATGGCAAATGTCGAAAATTTCATCAGAATAATAAAAATTGCGTCTCATTTATTGCTAGCTAGATTTATTGAACGCCAAGACGTTCTACATAAAAAAATAAAGTTACCAAAAGTAGATAAAACAAAAAGTAATAACTCATGTGTCTGAACGAATTAATCATCAGTGAAAGTGAATTATTAACAAATTTCAAATCTTTTGTTTTCATTTACTATGGTGAATATTCTTTTATAAAATCATTTGCAAACAAAATATACAATAAATTCTAACGATATTACGCCAATAAAATACCAGATGCAGCATGTGGTGTTCGTTTTTAAAATTATGGTTTAGGGTTTTAGTCTTAGAGTTGTGTGTTTGGCTGCACATAAAATTTTGTTTGAATAAATTTTTAAACAAAACATGTTTAAATTTATGCAATTCATGTGTGGTGTGTGTAGTCGAAACAATAAACATGTTATGTTGTTCATATTATTGATTATATTATACAGAACCAAGAGAATTATTTTCACATAGATTTGTGTTACAAGACAGAATAAAATAAATTCAAATTAATTATTGTTCAAATATTTTTAATTAATTTCTTTTAAAGATTTTCAACAATAAAATCAACGAAACTTTACGTTCCGGTTAACAGTCTAAAATTTAAATAATAGTATTTAATTTTTCCTTACAAATCTGATAACTGGAAACGATTTAAAAAATTAGAAGAAATAATCAATAATTGTCAATACATTTTACATCTAAATAATGATTATGGCCTTTCTACCACCACAGAAAAATAAAATAAAATTTTAATCTCCCTCGTTTTTTTCTTAAACCGGAAAACGGAAGCAACAAGCAAACGATGTTTTCTTGCTACCATAACGGACATTTTATTTGATTTTTTTTTTATAATTTTGAACTTTTTAATGGAAATAATAATTAGTTATTGATTCTCTACAACATTGAAACATACAATGTTTGCCTCTGCTAATTAAAAATCAATTAAATTTAAATGTTGGTTTAGCATCCAAAATTTACAGTTTGAAAGTCACAAAAATCAAACACAAAATATATAACTGTTTCATGTTGCAGAAACAATCATACTTCCGGTATTTGTTTTTTGTTTTTATTTACCAATTTAGTCTATATAAAACTTCTTTAGGAAACAATTTATTTATATCTAGATTGTCACTCTCAATTCTTTCCTTATTAATTAATTTTCTTGAACAAATACCCTTTTTTTTTGTCTACAATTTATTACTCTGCAATCATTATTCATGTTAAATATTTAGACTGATCGAAAAAGGATTAAAATTTAAAAAACACAAAAAATGGAAAAACAAATTTAAAAAATTCATCCGATTTGATAATAAAGTTGAAAAATAAATTTCTTTTCGCTGAATTGTTGATTGCTTATCAGTCGATTAGTAATAAATAATTATATCCATTTTCATTGGGCATTCCAAAATCAGAAAAACAAGAACTAAATTTGACTTTATTACTAAATTATAAATTTCATTTTGGATAATTTGCATACTTTGGTCTGCATAGTGGAACTGGAACAACATAATTTACATGTAAATTTAACGAATCTCCCAAAACTAATTAATTAGATTTTTAGAGCGACGACAAAATCGAGACAGTTCTTGGTTTCTTATTGTACAAGTTGATAGGACAAAGAGCGGTCAGTTGTCAAAGACAAGCCCATGGAAATGTGAAAATATAGATGGTTGGTAAAAAAGGATGACATCAATAAAATAATATCCAATTTATATTGCGACTGGTGTGTAATTTACTAAAATTTTACAAATATTGTGGTTCAATGTTAAAAAATAAATGATCAATTATCATTACAGAATATTTAGGTTATTTTTCTTACAAAAAATAATTAAAAAAAGAAAAAAAATAAAAGCTTCACCAAACGTTTCTCCATTCTATTACATATATAAAATTTGTTCAATAAAATATATTGAATATATATTTTGATGAAAGGAAGTATTTATGGAATAACGAGAACACGAAAAAAGGGCCTCATATAGATCCCTTTGAAAATTATTGATTGAATAAAAAAGGAACAAGAAATAAACGAAAATCTTTCATCTGCTATCAAATTTATACATGAAATCTTCTTCTATAGATTCATGTTTTTCTTTTTCCTACATTTTTTTGTCAGTTAAATTTTTTTTTCTTCTTCTTATTAAATTAATATTTGTAGGTTGGGTACATTCATTAATGTAAGCAATGTAAGCAATGAAATAAATTCAATGTTATTGTTATTAAAGCAACCATCTTTAAGTTTGGATGTATAAAAGCGTAAATAATAATAAATAGTCATTATAAATGGATAATAATTTGTTAGAATATCTTTGTATTTTTGTATAAATGTAAAACCTTTTACAATATTTTCAATTATATATTATTTTCAAGGGTGTTTATTTGTGCGAATAGAATATTTTGTATACGTGAATTTATTTTCAGGTTTAATAAAACATGAGCACATATACAGAAAAATATATAGATAACCGAACATGAACAGTATATGTTATTTATGTAAAGTTTATTGATATATTCGTTCATGTAAGAGTCACAGATGTTATCTTTATTCTGTTTATACACTTAGGAATGGTAATTTTCAAAATAATAATAATCGATTATTCCAATTCGATTAATTCGAAATATAGAAATCAATTCTTAAAATTATTAATCAAAATTAATTATTTGTTGATATTTAAACATTTGTACAATAAAAGAGATATCATTTTTATTAAGATCCGATGAATATTGTAATTTCAAAAATATTAGAATGTAAAATAAACGTCATAGTGAAATTGTTCATTAAAAAGATCCAGTGAATATTTGTAATTAAGAATAATAAAATATTGCCATATATCCATTCCAAAATTATATCAGAACTCGAAAATAAAGAATAAATGAATGGAAACAATAAAAGAGTTGTCCAATTTTGTGGGATATAATCGAATTATCAATTATACAAATTTCCAACCCTATAGATACTGACTCTTTGTTCATAAAAGTATAATATTTCATTTTTCATTTTACAAAATTGATTCAGTTTGCCGATTTGAGAAAATAAAGTGAAATATTATTTACAAATAGAAAAAAATATTCTTTAAAGCAATTACCATAACAGCTTTTTTAAAGCTTAAAAAATTCCTTATAAAATTTTTATACATAAAATATGATGAAGAGAAGAAAACTTTTTTGACATCAAAATAGCATCCGTTTTTCGTTATTAAAGTCATGCCTTCAGATGTGGCAACCGTAAAACTTTTCTGAAGGCAATAATATTATTTGTTTCATTCATTAGAAAAAACAAAAAGTTTGGTTTATTTAACGTTGCTTAGAAAAAAAAATAACAATTTAAAAATCCATTCATAATCTTTGGACACTTTCAAAATTGAAAATCATCGAAGCATTAATTCTTAATGTTATGGTTTTTCTCCATTTTCATTTTATTTGTATTTTTTTTTTTTTTTGAAAATAATTCTGTTAAGATAAAATAAATTATAACATCAGTGAACGACTAACTTGATCCATTATCACAAATTACTATGGAATAATTGTAGATTTTTAATAAAAGCTTCATTGAATTATTAATTTGATTATATTTTTCAACATAAAATGCAGGACATTATACGATTAAGAAGATAAAATAAAATTAAATTATAAGATTTTTTACAATATTGTTTGTTTGTAGAATATTCTAAAAGCGTTTTTCCTCTATTAATTACGAAATTCAAGAAATAATACGATCAAGATCAACAGAAGATAAAATGAAAATAAATTATAAGATTTATTAGAATATTGTTTGTTGATAGAATATTCTAAAAGAGTTTTTTCTCTATTACCTAATTACGAAATTCTATAAATTGAATTTAATTATTACATCATTGCTTTTTGCTCCAACGTTTAACTTATCCACAATTCACAATTTAATTTATTTCAGAAACTGATGTAGAAGAAAAAAACCAAATAAATTATTAAGGAAAAATGTACAGAAAATTCAAATAAAGAAAAAGAAATAAATAAAAGAAGCTTTGCCAAGTTACTGCATCGTAATTCCATATGTTGTTCGAAAAGCTTTAACTGCTCATGAGGAATTTTCCATGAATGATTGATGTTGATGTATAGATAATTGCGATGATTATGTTGTTTGTTGCTACTGATATATTTCTTTACAATTTCATGTTTCAATTTCAACTTCATCGATTCTCAATGAAAGCGAATTATTCTTTTGTTTTATTTCAAAAGTAAAACGAAAATGAAAATATTTTCTGAAAAGAAAATTCAAATGGAAACTCTGAGAAAAGTCTATAAAAAAAAAACTTACCAAAGATCCCGTTTAAAAAGGTTTCAACAACCAAAAAATAAAACAACCAAAAAATAAAACAACCAAAAAATAGAAAATTTTGTGTTGTCTTCTGTCGATTTAAAGTAGAAAGTACGTGTTCTTTTCTATTAAGAAAAGAACGTCTAATTCTTAAATGCAAGAAATACCATAACCCAAGAATATTATACGATCTTCCAACAACCTTAGCTGAATATCTTCATAATTCAAAGTTGACTTTAGAAACTTAATAATTTGTTGACTTTATAATCTTAGCTTTTATATTTCTTAGATAAAAGATTAAAATGGTAATGGAATCATAAGTAAACTTTTTGTTAATAGAAAATAATGAGTGAACAATTCTTTTACAAAGTTTTTGTTTTCATTAAATTCTAAATGATCGATGAGAAGATAAAGTGAAAAGAGATTAGTGCAGACACAATACTATTGGTTAAATAAATAACGAATCTCAAGATTCAAGAAGACCTAATATTTAATGGAGTTTTACTAAGTTTAATTTCTATTGATTAATTGTTCTTACGTATACAGTTAATTAGAATTTCAAGTGGACGACATAGATAACTGAATATTGATTTTCTTAAATATAAACTGAATTATAACAATTAAAAAGGAAACCAAACATCTTAGAAATTCCTTTAAAAAATAATTCTTTCAAAACATATTTACTGATTTTCACAAATTTGTTTGATTGTTCTATTTTACAAACGCCATAGTGAGTAATACTTCGGTTTGAAGGAAGTATTGTAATTGAATTGAAAAAATATATAAATACTATGAATTCTTTTATATTTGAATTTAACAATAGAACAATATACATTAAATATTAAACAAAATTTACTTAATTTTACGCATCACAAGTTGCCACTTCATCAATGAACTAAGACAAACAACATCACAGTTCTATAATTTCGTTTCTAAATTAGCAAATGTTAAATCATAAAATGTAAATAATTTGATCAGAAATGTTTTGTGTATTTTGAGAATAAAAAGGACATTTAAATAAATAAAAGGAAAGTTTAAAGAAGTCTATGGAAATGAACAAAATAATGATAAGTTAAAAGAAAAAATTCTCTGTATAGGACTAATTTCCTTGAAAGAAATAAAAAAAGTAAACAACAAAAATTCTATTCCTTTTTCTGTTAAAAAATCAGTTAATTTAAAACAAATAAAATGTTCAAAGTTCAAACTTTAAAAGAAAGCTTATAAACTTTTAAAGGTTTCTTTTTTTTTTACTTTGGAAACCTTTATTTTTACTGTGGTAGAAAGGAAAAAAGAAAAAGAAAAGAGAAAAGAAAGAAAAACAAAAGAACTTCTTTCTTTGTAAATAAAATAAAACTTCGTGACAACGACATTTTAATAATATTTGAAAATAAGGATTTCACTGTTTGAAATAATATTTGATGACTCAACGTGAATGGAAAAGAAAAAGAAATATTTGGCTTTACGATTTTTTTTTTCAGTCAGCTTTGAAGATGTGAAAAATGATCAATTTAAAAGAAGTAAATTCATGTCGAAGTTTAAAATGTATAAATTTGTTATGAAGCATTTGTTGATGTTGGATTAAATAATTTAACTCTTTTGATGACATCAATTATTCTTGTTAAGATCCTTTAGTGATGGAAGGCTTACCATTTTTTTCTCTTATAAATCAAAATTATAAAAGAGGAATCATATTACCCATATCGGTAACTCAATCATATTTAGTTTCAATTTTATTGCCAATATTTAAAATAATTAAGAATGTTTGATTTACGTCTTTTGGAATTTTTGTATAAGAAATATTGTAAAATTTTCATTAAACTGAAGCAAGCAAATTATTGTTCAAAAGCCACGTTAATATTTCTCAATATGTATCACAAGCAAATAAATTCAAGGCTGTAAATATAGATTATTGAAATTTTTTATGATCACATATTAATTTCGTATGTTGGTGGGATTTCGCTATTTTTTTTTTTTTTTTTGCTGTACAAAAACATTATTTTTGTTTTTAAAAAAAAATCTCACTAAACATAAAAACAAAGCTTCGATGTATTTATAGTTTAAATCGATTGATAATGATAAGAACAATCTTCTTCAAATATTACCTCAATCGGAATAATTAAATATCAGGGATCATATGAGTTTGATAATTTAAGTCCTTATTTCATAAAACAAAGGGAATAATTATAAAATTAAAGTTATCTTTAATTGAACAAAAATAGAAATAAATATTTAGACTTTAAAGATGATTGATTTGTGTTTGATAAATGTTAATCTAAAATTTATACTAGTAACTTTTATATTTTATCCAAAAACATGTCTTCCTCCAATACCAACTTGTCTTTGTAATTTTCCTCCTTTTTTGAATAAAGTTAATACATCCTCGTTTGAGAAGAGATAAATTTCTTATTTTTTTTTAATGAACAAAAATTTCTAAACGAATTTTACGTATTCCCATTGCGGATTGTAAAAATTGAGTTTTTTTTTATATGAAACGTAAAATATTATCCACTTTTCCACTTTATTGTCAGATTAAAAATAAATTTTTAAAGAAAAAGAATTTTGTAATTTTCAAAGATTCCCATTAAAGACTTTAGAATTTAATTTCTTAAAAAAACAACAGAAAATTTTTATTTGAAAGTAGAACTTGATTTTGATTCATGATAAAAAAAATGAATGAATTTACAACACAAAAAAAAACAACTAAAGTCATTAGAATATTGTTAGAATTTAAAATGAGAATGAAACATTTTTATATTTTACATTTCACAGGGAATTCTTTGTTCTTGTTTTTTTTTTTTAATTTTGAAAATAAAATGCGATCCTGACTTTTGTATGATTAACAGAAGAATATTTTTAATTTTTAACTTTGTATAAAATTTTCTAATTGTTTTTCCAAGACACAACAGATATAAAATAGATAAAAGAAAAAAAAAGGAAGAAAAGAAAAATAAAAAGGGGAATAAAATGATAGCGATTCAAAAATAAAGAATAATAAAATGGTTTTCTTCTAACCAGAACCATAGCAATTTATTGATGTTATTTTTTGTGTTGAGATCAAATATGAACCAAATGAAGGAAAAAGAAAATGCCTTGGGGAAACGAATGTTTTATCAAAGAAAGAAAAAACCAAAATAACCAATTATTTCTTATTGAATTGTAAATATTTTCATTTCATTTTCATTTTATTGTTTTATTTATACAAACCCAAGATTGATGTGAAAAATAAAATAAATTGATTTACTTTGGTATCATATTCGTGAACTTTGCATAATAAATTGGATTAAATAATGAATTTTTATAAAAATTACACCTTTTTCACGAGTTGCCTCAAAGACATCATAATTGAATTGGATCGAAAGAAAAGTACGAAATTATTGCATGTTTGTTGTGAGTACGAATTTAATAAATTTTAAAATTGAACGGAAATTTATCCGAGAAATATCAATTAGAAAAAAAAATCGGAGCAATTTAAATAACTTTATTTTAGGTCTTTCCTTAATTTGAAGAATAATTCTTGTTGAATTATTGATTGAAAATATTTTAATATCTATTAAATCATATTTTTTACATAACTTTTAAATTTATTTATGAACTATTTTTAATTACTTCACTTCATTATAAATTTTTTATGAGTAAAATGACACACAAAAGTTATTTATATTTTATTCTTTGTAATTATTTATTGCTTTCATTGTTAATTCGAGTTTGCTAAAATTCAATAGACAAACAAATATACAATAAACAAACGTACAATATCCATTCGTTACTTACACGAATACTTTAAGTCTTACTGCATTACAATAGTTTTCTAATTATTTATTAATTAATATTAATTTTTAAATTAAAAATAAAGAAATATTTGCGTCTATATTTTTTTTTGTTCACAGATTTTCATTATTATGATCCTGTTGTTACATCAATAATATTAGTAAAAAATAATATGCGTGCCGTGTCATTAAATCAGTACGGATATACAACAAAAAAAAAACCTCTTGTATATATTTTCGACATAAAAAATAATACAAAAAATACACTGTATCGTTTATTTACATATTTTTTTTAAACATATTTCCATATTTCCATTTGATTTTAATATGTTTGTATACAGTATTTGTTTGTGTTTTACATAACTAGAATCAAAAAGAAAACAAGGAATAAAAAAACGGACTCAATATAGCATATAACGTACATTAAATGAAAATATTTCATAAAATATTTAAACCCTGTAAAAATACAGTTTTATTTACTTTTTAATTGGATCCGTTTTATTTAAACTTATTTATTTTTATTATAAGTTTAAAATTTAAATATGAAAATATGATAATTGTTATTTGATAATTTTTGAAATAATTAAAACGTATACTGCTTACAAATGTAATCAGTAATTATTATCATGGGTATACGTGATCACTTTGAATGCATATATGACTCGAACTGTTAAACATATGACAATTGATTTTGCTCTACAATTTTAATATTTTATTCCGTGATTGCATATCAAATGATAGACTAAAGTATTATATAATCATAATATTATTATTAAACCAAAATTTGAGTACCCAAAACTCGTACACATTTACCATTACTCTAAAATTCAAACAGATGAGCGATTACCGATTAAAACACATATCTAAGAACTTCTAATTTGATTATCAATCATTTTTATGAGGGTGAATTTTTGCCATTTGATGGATATTTATTATATTATATGAAATTAAATTTATAAAAAGGTGATTTAAATCTTGTATACCAAAAAATTGAATTGGATTAAAACTATTCCAGCATTTATTTATATTAAAGTTTCGTCCCTTATTTACCTTACTTACTGAAATCTATAAAAGCCACTTGAAAACGAATACTTTCCGATATTTGATTAAAAAATAATTAACGTCTCTCAAATATTAATGACGTTATAATAATAAATGTAATCGGTTTCATTTTAATTATATTAGTGCAGAGAATATTGTTAATAGAAACAGTAAAATAGAGTAAAACATTGTAAAAGTGTGTGTAAAATATACTTAAATAAATGTGTTATGTGTAAGATTTTTCCACCTTTGCTATATTAGGATATAAAAACAGGAAAGTGCGTACGCGCGTAAACGTTTTCATGTTTTCTCTTTCTTTTAATAATATTTCTTCTCTTTTTACATAAATTATAAGATATTTGAAAGTTTCGCTCTTTTATGTTAAGACTTTTGTGGAAATAATAATCCAACAACAAAAAAATTGTGTTACATGTCAACGTTATGTTTAATGATTTGTCATGCCATGTAAATTTTATCATTTTTTTTCTTTTATATTTCTAGAATTTAGAGCAATAGGATTTGATCTTCAAAAAAAATAAAAAAATAAAATTAAAGAAGAGAACTACACAGACATATACCATCTAACATATGTTTGATAAGTATATACAAACATACAAACAAAAAGTACACTTGATGACAGGTGTGAAAAAGAATGTGTGAGTGATTGTCTTTATACAATCTAACTAAAGAACGACATGTGTTGTATACAAACAAACATAATGTCATGTGTCACAAGTCTGTCACAAACTTACAATAAATTATTTAATCCAGATTACGTTGTTAAGCCCTTTTTTTTATTATCCATCCTTAGAAAAGGTAAAGACAATTGAAAATAATAAAGCATTTTATACGTTTACTTTAAGTATGCAGCAAAAGAAAACTGCGAAGTTGAAGACGTATTTTTTTTTAATTTTCAACATATAATAAATAATTCTTAAAAATGTAAGTACGCTTACATATTTTTTTCCAGTAAAACAACATCATTTTCTGATTCAAAAAAGATTTTCGTTCATCCTACGTTTAATTACGTTGAAATCGGATCAGACGTTAAAAAATAAAATGATCCCAATTTTATTTTACAAATAAAAAAGAAATTTATGTTCCCCATTAAATATCCAACTCAATCAATTAAAATTGATAATTTCACAAGAATTTATTCTTTACTTGCCTGAACATTCTATTTCTCTAATAAAATATCATTATTAACAAATTAATAAAATTAAATGTTAGACGAATGTAAAAATGTTATTAATAAATAATATTTAATTGAAAGATGTTCGTCCTTGAACATGTTCTCGACCAAAATTTTTCTGTCCTGTTTTTTTTTTATATCTACTTTTCTATTGAATAAAAAAACTGTTGAACCGAATTGAGATTACATGAGTTTGTAATTTTGTCTTTCGCTTTTTTTTTTTTTATAAAAATTCAAGTCACGATTCCGATTGTCGTATTAAATTTAATAAACTTTTTTTTTTTCTTTACATGTGAAAAATTTTCATTTTTAAAAATATCAAAAAGGCTGACAAATTGTATGGAGGGGGGAAAATATGAAAAATTACATTTTTTTGTTTTTATTTTTATCTTAGAGAAAAATAAAATTAAAATTTTGTTTAAAAACGTTCAAACATTTTATTTCATAGTTTCTGTTAAGTTAAATTTAATTGCTAATGTTCGAACTTTATAAAAGTCTAGGTAGGTACATTAAATTTTAAAATTGGTGACACAAACATTATACAGAAAACACTGACAGAAAAAATAATGTCACACACAGTTGTCATTATAAGAATAAATACCTTTTGAAATTTGTCATGTACAGTAGAATGTCATACAAAAGAAAAGATTTTATACAAATAAAATTGGCACAAGGTATAAGATTTCACTTTCAAAAAATCAATTTGAAGTTTCATTGTTTAGCCATTGGCCTGTTTTCAACATCTTTCATTTTATTATTTTCTTTTTTACACTTTCATTTTTCTTATTTCACAGACTAAACACACAAAGCACTGGACAATCAAGTCTGTTACAATTTTTTTCTATTTTTCTTGTTGCTGTTGTTGTTGTTGTTGTTATTTAAAGAAAATACAATTTACACATTTATATTTTTGAATTACCTTTAGTCAGATGTGCGAACATTTTCTATATTTATTGTGTTTTTGTTTTCTATGTGACACATGATACGATCACCCTTTTTTCTCCTTTCTTTTGTTTTCTTATTATTCTGTTTTTCAACCATTAGAACATAAATATTCTTAGAGATTGATAGAATAAATTTAACTTTATATTGTATAAAAACGTAAGAGAAATATTTAGATTCAAAATTTGAAATTTTATGATACTTCCTGCTTTAATGAAGAACGGAAACACTTTTTTCTGAAGAGAATATAAGAAAAGATATCGATTAAATCAATCTTACTGAATAAGAAAGAAAGAAAGAAAGAAGAAATTTAAGGTGTGATTGATGGGAATTTCTTAAATTTTTACCATAAATGGCTATATTTTTAGGCATTTATGGAAATTTATCCCATATAAAGTTCATTGTAAGATAATTTATCGACTATGTAAAATTGATTTCTTTGTTACCCAACTGACATAGTGGTGAACGTTAATTTGTGTCAATATGAATGATAACATTTAAAACTTAACCAAAAGAAGAATAATTATTGAATTATTGAATAAATATTAAAGTATCATTTCATTCAATGAATTTATAATATTTTACTCAATATTCTAGTTTTACTCTATTTGTCATAAGAAATGAAGTTTCAAATAAACAAAATGAAAATAACGTAAGTCAAAGTAAAATTTTCTCATCTGTTAACCCTTTCCAGGCTACTGGGTCCATACGGGAACACGTTTTTGTTTAACGTTTCTTTATTGACAAACTCTATATATATATCTTTAAGCGTGGATTTGTGAAGTTCAATGTGTGGTTAACGGGAAAAAAATATCATTTGGTTGTAAATTATTTTTAGTTGTTGTGTACTACTGGGCATGCGTCGACGTGTTTGGACAAAAGTGAAAATTTTGACAGGTGAATATAAATAATTCTATAAAATCAAATAAAACAATATTTAAAATAGTAATATTAGTTTAAATTATAGTCAGAACATTACTTTATATTAAACAATTAAAACTTTCTCTCTAAATAGTTAAATTCTACTGAAACCAAGTGATCAAAAACGTTGTTCCCAAAAGGGAACATTGGTAATTGAAAGTATGAATAGAAAAGGATTGACAGATGAAGAAATTATACGCGAATTGGACTTAGAAGGAGATTTGTCTGATATTGAGGAATATAACGAAGAATTTGATGATGGAATAATTGAAGAAGATATCATTATTGAATTTATTGAGGAGTATAGTGGTAAAGAAATTCCGAATGAGGCTGTGACTGAAGCAAATATTGTTCCAGAAATTCCAAATTACGATGATTCTGATGTTCCCGAAACTGAACGATTTTTATGGAAAGCCAAAGATCTTGACGACGTAGAAAGTGATTGGTTAGATATCGAACAGTATCCCGATACTCCTGATTTAACTCCATTAGAATATTTCAAAAAGTTCATTGATGATGATATATTAGAAAATTTTGTACAGCAAACAAACCTCTATGCAATCCAAACGTCAGGAAATATTCTCAATTGCACTAAAGCAGAAGTAGAAATATTTTTGGGAATTCATATTCTTAGTGGTATCATTAAAATGCCAAGTTATAGAAGTTATTGGGACACTGAAACCCGATATAATACAGTTGCTGATTCTATGAGTCGAAATCGGTTTGATAAATTACGAACAAACTTTCACGTTTCAAACAATGAAAATTTAAAACAAAGATCTCATCCTGATTACGATAAATTGTTTAAGGTTCGACCATTTATTGATGCTGTTAGAAATAATTTTTCAAAAATCCAGCCCGAAGAATACCATTCAATTGATGAGTTTATGATTCCTTTCAAGGGACGTACTGTTCTGAAACAGTATATGAGAAATAAGCCCCATAAGTGGGGTATAAAGGGTTTCTCCAGGGCTGGGAAAAGTGGAATTGTGTATGATTTTAGTATATACACAGGAAAAAACACTACACCATCGACTTCCAAATTAGGCATTAGTGGTGATATCGTGATGCATTTAGTAAAAGAATTGCCAAAGGAACGAAATTATAAAGTCTGTTTTGATAATTGGTTTACTTCTTATAAATTAATTAAAGCCTTAAGACGAGACGGTCTTTTGTCTATTGGAACAGTAAGACCAAATAGAATTCCAAAGATGAAATTTAAAACTGATAAGGAAATGAACAAACAACGAGGTTCCATGGATTTTAGAACAAATGATAATATTATAGCCGTCAAATGGTATGATAGTAAACCTGTTCATCTTTTATCGTCTTATGTCGGAATAGAGCCAATTACAACATCAAAAAGGTGGTCTAATTCAGATAAAAAATATTTAAATGTTCCTACACCAGCTGTAATAAAGGAGTACAACAAGTTTATGGGTGGAGTGGATTTGAACAATATGCTAGTTGAGTTATATCGAATCGACATAAGGGTAAAAAGGTTTTATTTGCGAATCATTTTTCATATCATAGACATTGCCATAGTAAATGCTTGGCTGGTTTACCGACGCGAAACCAAAAAAAATTCCACCAAATCTTTTACATTATTAAAATTTAAGTCACAAATTGGACGATCACTTCTTACTGCTGGAAAAATTCCTACTTATACTCCGCGAGGAAGAAAATCAAGTCCCAGAGTAACACCAACTCGACGATTGTTGACGCAACTCCCAACAAAAGATTCAAGATATGATCAGCTTGCTCATTGGCCTGAAACTGGATCCATTCGACAAAGATGTAAAAATGAGAAATGTAAGTCAAAAACACGATCCAAGTGTTTGAAATGTAAAGTTTATTTATGCACCACGAATAATAATTGCTTTACATTGTATCATAATAAATAAAAAGGCTCACAAGGATTATATGAATTTCTGTAATATTATTTTGTAATTATTTTAAGTTGAAAACAAGGCTGTATTTTATGACCAAATGAATTTATGTTAAACTATTATTTAATTTTCATGTGATAATAAATTTTTTTTTAATACATTTTTTTTTTTTTTTTTGTACCTATTTTTTCCCAATGGGTCCATATGGGAACGCGTAATATCTCGCGAGGGGGTGATATTTTTTAATTTTTTAATTTTTTTTATGATATAAGAAGGCATAAATATCCAAAAAAACATCACTTCAAAATAATTGTCTGGCAGAGTTTAATGCAGCCCGGAGAGGGTTAAATCTAGTCCATTGATTATAAGAACAGTGTTACATTTTTTTTTATTTGACTGCACTTTCCTATTCATTTAATTTGTACAATGGAATTTGTGATTCAACTTTATATTCTGTAACAATACTAATGAGGAAATTTTTCTTCTTTTTTTTTTACATTCTGAAGAAATAAATGTTGAAAAAAATAAAACTATTGAAAGACAATTGAATTGAAAATATAAATCTGTTTGAAGTCTTTGGTAAACATACCAATTTATACATTAAAAGGAATAAAAAACAAAATGTGGGACAAATGCGAGAACGTGACAAACATTTTCAATTATTTTCCATTTCATTATTTTTTGATTTTATTTTTATTTTGCTTTCAATTCGGAAAACCTCAAATAGATAAAACCTAAAATAATTTATTCACCAAATTGCCTTAAAAATAAATTTGATAAAAATACAAACAGAATTCATAATTTAAACATTGAATTTTTTTTTTGTTTTGATCCAACACCAGATTTGAAGAATTATAATGAAATTTGTTTAAATTTTATATTATTTGGTCAATTTAATGATTGGAATTTGGTTGTAATTGATCATCAGTATCCTGATTAAATTTTGACCAATTATTGAATTAAAAAACAAATCATATAAAAAGGCTTTCGTTTGCACATTTGAATGGAGTCATATTATTTATTATTTCAATTATTCAATTTAGGGTTAGAGATTGATCCAGATTATAAAATAACCTTTACTTTAATGTTGGATCAATTTAGGTCAAACAATTATTTTTAAAAAATGTGAGACAAATAATCCAGTTGGTTCAGTTCTAGTTGATTTATTTTTATTTTAACTTCCTTTTGTTTTTGCTTCATTAAAAATAATTTTAAAATTGCTTCATTTGTTTCCTGTAATGATAATGAGGTAATCTGGTTGATTCATTAATAAATTATTGATGTTTTAACATCCCCTTTTCTTTAGAAGTCGTAATAAATTTTTTATTTCATTATTCATAAAATCTTGTACTAGAAATAATTGAGGAAAGTTTCACAATAAACGTGAAAAAATTATTTGAAATTTTGAATTGTTTTGTCAAAAAATATGGACTTCTAGAAAATATCATAAAATTTGTGTTATAACTTAATCATTATCTTATCGTTCACAACCAACGACTATGCAGTAAATAAAGTTCAATAAACTCAATAAAGCGAACTCATACATTTTATTTAACGAAAGAAAAAATAAAAAAGGCAAAGAAAAAAAGAAAAACAGAAGCGATACAAGAGAACAATAAAATTTCCATAAAAACCTAGGAAAACCATTGAACAAAATCAGTGAACAATACGATTGTTTAAATCGCTTCTCGATGTGTCTTTTTATTATGTACAATAAAAATATGAAGAAGGAAAAAAACCAAATAAAAAGCACAAGAAAAAAAAACAAACGAAACAAAAAAGAAAAAGAAAAACGAAAAAGGGTTAAAGAATGAGAAGAGAAGAGAATGTGAAAGCTTTATATAAAATTGTTTACATATTTAGATCATAGACTATAAAACCGCACTGTCGAAAAAAAATTATATTGGAATAATTTATAGGCGTTCCATGTTAATGTCCTATTTGCGTATATATTTAGAGGAATAGAGACAAAAATATTGACAAGCAACATTATTTACAATCACATCAAAATATTTGCTATTTATTATTTTTCCAACAAATTTATAACAACATTCAAAAATTTAACAAAAGCTGAAATAACAAATTAAACAAAAAAATATTAATTGCAAGGAATTTTTTATTTCATAACAAAAAAAAAAATCTGTTCAACAATTTGTTTAATTAAAAACATAGTTTAGAAAATAATAGAAATTGTTCAATGATTTTATTTTTTATAAAAACAAAAACAATTGAATACAGTATTTTTATTCTTCAGTTATAAATTTTAATTAAAAAAAAATTGTTGGAATTTTTTTTTAAAGAAATTGATGAAATAAATTAAATAAGTTTTCTTGCATTTATATACTCTGTGATACTGATGAATCTTATATAAAATAATGAATTCTTATAAATAAATAGCCTCAGTATTTTGTATTCAGAGAAAAAAAAACAACAAATGATTAATTTTTTTTCTCTAAAAAAAAAACATGGATAAATTCTTTAAAGCAAAACAATTGGATTTCCTTTTTAGTATTCATTTATCTTTAGAAATAAATTACCACCTACTTATTTTGATTGGGTTAAATTACTCAACATATACAATATTTGTTCATTTTTATATAGGATGTTAACATTCTCTATGGTACAAAATACATAAATCTAATTTATAAATAATGTGGGTCGATCATAATTTTTCTTATATGAATGCGGAGGATAAGAATAGAAGCCCACATTATTGTTTATAAATTAGATTTTAGTCTTTTGCTCCCAATTATATTTTGCAAAAGATTTTCATGTCTCGAAGGAATTCATAATAGAAATATTCGTTAATATTTCATGCTAATGTATGAACGGCATTCCCTTTGCCTATAATTTTGAATCTTTAAATTTCTTGTGATCTGATTAAATTCTATTCTAAAATAATTTACAGAAAGTTTTGTATAAATATAAATATTGAATATTTTTGATTTATTTATTTATTAACATAATTTCTAATTTTAACTTAACAATATTGGGAATCAGAAATATTATATTGAATAAATTTTATAGTTCTTTGTAGTTTCTCAAAGAAATAATAAATGGTCAACAAAATTGTTCTTTCAGAAAGTGTGCAATAATTAAAATGAATATCAAATTAAACAATACATTTAATTCTTCATTAACATTTATAATAGAGTATTATGTCCTTATAAGAGAAATTTCCCAATTTGTTCAACAAAATTTCAATATAACTTTATATGCTGGTCAATATTGAAGTTTAGTTATAAATTGTTCTTTTATACAATGAAATTTATATGTTCAATGTAAATTTTGTAATTTGCTGGAAATCAAATTTTGTGAAAAAAAAAACCAAAAGCCCAGCAATTTTTGGTGAAAAATTTAAAATTTAAAGTATTGTATAATGTTAAGTCAAAATGCAACATTGACGTTAAACTAATACAAAAATTCACACAAAATCGCTGAAATAATAAAATTTGATTGTTATTTTGTCAATTTCAACGACAGATGGTGTTGACGTCTTTTTACATTTTTATTTCAATTTAATTTACTTGCTATTTTTTTTTTTTCAAATGTGAAAATTGTATCTCATTTTGAATGTGTCAAAAACACCAACACCAACAGCTACTATAATACAATTTTCATTTGTGATCGATCATTGTCTTTGAAATTGATTATTTTATAAATAAAAATAATCTTTGCAATTTTTTTTTATTTTCCTTTTCTTTTCCATGAAAATTTTTATTTTATTTTGAATTTATGCATGCGCTCAGTTGAAAGTTCACATTAGGTCATGATAGGATCAGTGAAAAATTCGATATTTATTGCACATTGTTTTTGTAGTTATATCGACCTCTGTTTAATATTTCGCTTTCATTATTTGATTTAATTATAAATTATTTCAATTTTATCAATTTTCCGTCAATTAATTTAAAGAGTTTTTGATTGGTCAACATTTCTTGTTGCAAAATAATTGCTAAGAGGATCAAATGTCTAACTAACAGTTTTGTGTTAAAACAATAGATTTATGATTTCTTGGTACAATTAAAACTATTAAGATAATCCTGAATTAACGATTATAATCACACAACATCTGCATTGACAATTTATTAATTATAGATTCAATTAATATCAACTGAGTAATTTCCCAATAGTCAAACTCAAATGTAAATTAAAGTTTTGATTTTTCCGTGTAGTCAGTCAAAATTGTGAGTAGAAGAGACAAATATACTTTTCCACTAAAAAAATCAACATAATTGAAAACAACAATTTTGTTTACATTAATTTAATACAACTTTTGTTTTGGTTTTGAAAAAATTTCCATTAAAAATAGAATTTTTCCAGTAACCTAAAATTTATAATAATTTGATTATTAGATTATTTTGATAAATGGAACTTTTTCACTACAAGATATTTTGAACGTTTTTTTTTGTCTTTTTGTAACCTTAAAGTAAATAAGAAATATAAGTTAAATAGAAAGTCTTTTGTTTGTATATATTTTTGTTTTTTCTATTACATTTCTTTTTACTTTCCTCTTTGCTTTTTCTAGAATGAATTTATTTTTCACCACAGTCAGCAATATTTGATTTTATTACCAAAATTTAACTACACGATCAATATGAAGAAAAATAAGAAGAGGTAGTAGAGATGAAAAAACATCATTACATTCTAAAAGAAAATTGCTTATAAGAAAAAAGTATATAAATCTTTTACTATATTTAGACTTTATTGTTTACTTTGTTGTTGTTACTAAACGTTGAATATTTTAACTTATTCGAAAGATTTTTTCATTGTTTTTTATTGAATAAATATTATTGCGATATAAAATATTGTTTACTCTTCAATCCAATTAAATGTAATGTACCACAATACTAAGGAATTACATTAAAGGTTTATTTTGTTGTTCTTTCATATTATTAAGTTTTTTTTAGGAAAATTTAATTCAATCGTTTTAGGAATGGAAAATTGCATCGTTAACTTTTTATTACGTTATTGAAAAGTGGAGCGGAAATTTTTTTCAGTTTTGAATTTAAAAATTTAGACAATAACTTCTTTATATTTTTTTTTTACTTAAATTTAGTAAAATACAATTCTTACGAATTATGTTTATAATTCATGAAATCTTATTGTCTTTCTCGATGTCCATTTTTTACAACAATAAATATTAGTTATTATTTAATCCGTTTATTAATTGTATAGAATAAAAATAATTTGTATGAATCTTAAGGATGTTACAAGAACATTATGATTCATTGGATATTCTGATCTTTAATTCAAAGATTAAATAAAATAATTACAGATTGTTTGAAAACATAAAATTAATCTACACGTTGACATGATAAGAATAATTAATCATTTCGTACACAAATTTTATATTTATTTACATCGGATTTAATTTAAACATTTTAGTTACAATTTCACGGAAATGTCGGAAATTTAAAGATAAATTTTAACACAAAACAAATACAAATAAATTTATAGTTTATTGTTTACTCTGTAGTATATCTAAATAAATATTAAAAAAATAAGGATTCATATTTTTTTTCCTTTATTTTTACAATTTATTACAGACTTTACCTAAAACAAAAAAAGAAGATATTTATAGAGCAAGAATAATAATAAATTCTATTTTATCTAAAGGAAATTATGAAAGTATACCTTTTTCATATTTTATGAGTTATCTTTTTGATTGTGGTTAGCATTAGTAGAAATAATATTATAAAACTTTTATTTACAGAAGAACCAATTTCATTTTTATTTTATATTTTTAAGGGAAAATCTTTGAAACTTTTGCATTTTTGTTACAATTGAATTGTTTTTGTTATACAGAATGTTCGAATTATAATTACAGAAGGTAATGGAAATAAGTACCTGAAATAAACATTATTAATATTTTAACATTAAAATTTCTTTTGTCTGTCAATAATTCTGATTAAACAAAACCTAAGAAAAATACTAAAATATTAAATATTAATAATATTGTAATAGGTCCCGAATTACAACTCTTCTACAGTTTTTAAATCGACTCTCTGAATCTTTTTGAATCAGAACTATTTATTAAGTAATTCAAAAATCCATCATCAACAAAAATCCCCAATTTGTCTGGGCAATTTCCCCAGTTTAATTAAATTTAGTTTAATTATTTTCATTTCTTTGTTCAATCATTATTCGGAAATATAATTTCGATCGATAATTAGGTAATCCATTGTTGATGTTGCATTTTTACTTTTTCATTAACGTAACTTTTAAATTCTGTATTAAAAACCTACTTTTAATTTTTTGTAATCATAATATTTTAATCATGTCAATATTTATTATTTCGTATTTAATTAATATTATTTTTGGAATTTATTCTATGTTGTAATATTTTATACTGCAATTATAGTGAAGGTTTTCAATTCCAATTGTCTAACTTTCGGAACAACTATAAATTCAATTTATTTAATTATATTTATTTTTATTAATTTTGAGTTACGGTGCGTAAATACAGGCACAACAGACTGTGTGTCACTACAAATAATACATTTCTGTAATCTTGTACAGTGCAAACAAAAAATTGAAGTTTTTATTGATTCCAAATCCAATCTACAGAAAGATTTTATCAAATATTATTTATCCATTTCTTTTTTATAATTTTATTTCAATTCAATTGAATTTCAATAAATAAAATTTAATAGAATGGAATATGAATCCTTTTTAGAATATACTTTCAGTAACAATTGGATTTCAATAAGTTTTTTTTTATATAAAAGAACTTTCTTGAAAGCTTTCTGTCATAATTCTAAAACTTTAACTTTTAAACTCTATTCACAATTTTATTTATAAGAAAGAATAGGTAAAATTGAATAAATTAAATTATTTAAAAATATCGAAGTAAAAGTTTTCCATTATAGATATTTCTGATTAAATCAAACTTTTCAAATTGAAAAATGCAGAAAACTTACATTTTACTTCTAATTTTTATGTTATTTTTATTTTGAGTTATTAATGATGGTGTGGAGGAAAATCTAAATGAAATATTTGTATGTGACAAAATAATAAATTCTATTTAAAGAGTCAACACATAAAATCTATTGATTAATTCTGTAGATAAAATCTATTTATCCAAATTTTGAAATTAATTTGTAATTTTACATTTTTTGAATTGTTTTGAATTTGGATTAAGATATTTTTGTGTTTTTTGGTATTTCCTAGGGTATTATATTTTTCCTTGTTTTATTGGATATACAAATAAAATTTTAATAATGTACACATTGGGTTATGTATTTTGTGGTTGAATGAAAATCCGTATCTTCTATAAACTTGAGTAGAAAATATAAATATATAATTAAATATAAATATAAAATTGAGTAGAAAATATGTTTTTTTTATTCTCATTTGAATTGTTATATTTCTAATTAGGATTTAATTATTTTTTATTTTTGGCAATGGTTTATTTATTAAAATACGGCAATACTTTATTTTACATTTCTTAAGTAAATTTTAACAAATTCTAGTATATTTGTAGAGTTAAAATCAAATATTTGTTATTTGATTTTTATACATTCATAAAATATAAACTCTGATTCCAAACGAATATCCTAAATTTTCATTAGATTTCTTCATTCAGTTAGTCCATAACATTTTAAAAATGGAAATTGAATTTCTATTGAAATGTTATTATCAGCCTATAATAGAATGACAATATTCCTATTTACTTTGCTTACCACAAAAACTTTCAATTTAGAAATAATTATTTACTTTCTTAATTTATATGAAAATTCTTAAAATTATTTTGCAAAAGAACAAGAATACAAATTTATTAAATTACCCAGATTGCATTCTTCAAATTTCTTTCTTTTCTCATTTTCAAAATCGAAAAAAAAAAAACATGTGGCAATTGAGATTTCATGTTATTGTGCAATGTCACATAAATACAAACCAACGTAAGGAGTTTTATGGTAGACTGAACAGTAAAATGTAATTCAAATAAAAATGTAAAGCGAATGAACAAAATCAAAGAAAAGAAAAATTTAAATAAAATTTTCTTGTGTTATCAAAGTTAAATCAAAATAAATTTCTTTTTCGTTTCTTCTACACAGATTCGTTTATTTTTCATCTAGAATAATAAGAAAAAAAAAATATTCAAAACCAAATATTATTTTATTTTATATAAAATTTGTTATGGTCTCCGATTTGAATTATTTTATTTGTATGCATGAATAACTTATAATTGAGTTGTTTCTTTTTTTTTTATTTGTAATGATTGGTTTATACCTATGTAGGTAATACCAACTTATCTAAGTTGAATAATTTAAAAATGTATTCACAAGATACAGATAGCTGATATACTTCAATTTATATTTCAAAGAAAATAAAGTTACAAGATAAAGAAACTTTGTTGAAATAGAAGATACTTTTTGTAAAATAGAATTTTCATGAATTCTTTCTTGAATATCTGATGCTTTTTAAATATACAGACAGATACATTCTTTGCACACGGTACTTTTTTTTAGTTCCCTGAATCGCACAACAGAACTTATCAAATGGTGTAAAATTTAAAGGTTTTTAGAACGAATTATAAAAAATTAGATATTTTTAATTAGAAAAGTTTCCACATTATGTATCTTTTAAAAGTATTATCTTACGATGTCTATATTATGCAAAAGCAAAATACGAAAAATCCTTCAAGAAAACTTGAAAGTCTCAACATGATGCGTCTAATGACTTACTGTTGAACTATTCAACATATTCAACATAAAGGCTATGACAAAATCTGGTGCTAATTTTCTGAGGAAATTTTTGTCTAAAATTATTATTTAGAGCGCAGAAATTTTTTTCTAATTTCCCAATTATTATTTTACGTTTATCAACGAATCCTTTTAATAAACCATAGATAAAATAAGACAAAAAATATTTGCCTAAGGTTATTTCATTACAAACAAAAATTGAAAATCATAAAATGTGATAAATAAATATTATGATTGGGAAATGAATAAGAAAATCAGGGTTATTTATTTATATGAAATTTAAACAAAGTTTCCAAGAAGAAAAAAAAACCCACACAACAATTATCTTTGAAATCTTCAAATCATTGTTCACATAAAATAATATATTTATTTGTATTTTGGTTATCGTAATTAATATTAAAATCTTTTCCGTTTTGTTTCTTGTAAATCAAAATACGGAATATAAATAAAAATACACCATTTGTTATTATATTTCGCCCTGGGTCGGTTGGTGAATTTTTCGGTACCTTTGGACCTGATCGAATTATTCGGACCTTAAAAGTTGAGTTCTAGTTTCAACTGCAGAATGTTCAATAGGAATACGGACCCTGTTTTTACTGTTTACGACGATTTTTTAGGTTCAACAAAATTAGTTTTATTTCAATTAGATGACAATTTTTCCAAACAATAAACAATAACTTTCAAAAGCTTCAACTTTGAAACAATCAACTAAGTTAAACATTACAATTATTCTGTTTAAACTCTAAAAATCTATCTGAATAAAATTCTTAGGATTACTAAAAACACAAAATTCTGTTGCTTTGTTTTGATTTAATATAAATACAAATTTTCATTAGGAAATAAAAGTTTTTCATTTCCTTTCAACGAAATGCTAAACAAATTAATTAAAATTTTGTTGTAAAAAACAACATTCTGTCTTTGAATGTATAATTCAATTATTAATTAAATTTTCTAGTGGACAATTTCATTTAATGTGAGAGTCAAAAGAGAAGTTTATGATTATTGAGAATTAGTTTAATTAGAAAATTTGTTGATATTCTTTGAAATAATAAAATGAGTTAACAAAGGTATTTTTCAAATTCAGTACTGAAATTCCAGGAAAGCTAATAATTTCATCAAATAATATTAAACAAAAATTTCTGCTTGATTTTACAAAAATCACTTTTCATTTGTTTTGTCAATTTACCTAAAATTTGTTTTAAACTCTAAATAAACAATTTTTCATCTTTAGGTTGCAATTCAATAGGGAATAACAATTTTAAAGTAATTTGCTATCCATTAATTGGGTAATGCTTTTCATTTTTATTCTTTTCTTACTTTTCTTTTGTGCACTTCAAATAATTGTTATGCGAGCAAAATTTTATTTTTGTGTTTATTGTTTGAAAAACTTATATTTTAATCGCTTATAACTAACTAAACTTTTACTTCGACATTTTAATGTGACAAAATTAAATCAGACAATTAATTTTTCTTTGTTTAAAAAATTAAAAAAAAAAATTAATTAAAATAATTTCCCAATATAAAAAGAACACAAGAAAACTATTAATTTTATTACTTTTTTCTTTCTTAAGAAAGTTTTAAACAAAAAACTTTACTGTTTGTTCCATTGTATAAAACCTAGTAAAGTTTTATAAAATTCAGAATGAATTCGTCAAAAGAAGTCGTTAACAAAGAATATTTTTCAGAGAGAATATTAAAAAAAAAAGTTGTAATGAAAAGACTAAACTCTTTTGTTAATCAAAATTATCAAAATTAAATAAAAAATTAGAAAACTTTCTTTTCTTATTTATCTATAAATTATTTCCACACACCCACACACACACACACAAGTACAGTTTATAAATTATGACTCTATTAATTGAACATTTGTTGAAACCCTTAGACTGAATATGACTTATTATGATTTGTTTCTATTCGACATATTCGGATATCCCTACTTCGAATATGGAAACTCTGAATAATAAAAAATAAAACTAAAAATCAATAAAATTTCTAAAGGAATAAATTGTGAGAATGAATTTTTATTGATAGTGATTTATTTATGTAAAATTACAATTTTATGTTTATTTTTGGAATAATCAAATAAAATACAATTTGAGTCATATATATGGGGATTTCTAATTTAATTTATATTGATATATTCAGTTAAATATATTATTATTTTGTATTTGTTGACAAATCGTTATTATAAAAGTTAAACAAAGTCTGAACCTTCAAAACAAAAGAATTATGAATCGTTTATGCCAGCACATATTTATCTTACTTCTTTTTTCTATGAATATTTTTCATCTTACAAAACTTTTAAAATATTTGAATTTACGCGGATACATAAACCATAATTTTTATGCATGTTTTTCATAATCAGAATTTTTATTCGTTAGTTTTTCCATTTAAGCAAAATGATCATTATTATTTGATTAAATCGTAGGACCGTCACAAAATTTCTACAATTCGATGACTCAATTAGTCAAAGATCACGTATGTAAATATTTCTTATTTAATAATAATGTTCTATGAAATTCAATCTTTATCTGTTAATAAAGACTTCAACATCATAGTATCTACCTTAACCTTTAGTATTCAATCAAATAAAATTGATGTCTTGGTGGTAAAATATACGTGTTTTATTGATTTGATATCTCTTATAAACATAAATTGAATAATTCATTTCAGCAGTAGATAAAATGCATTTCATGACTAGTATTTTCATTTAATCGTGACGTTAACACAAATTTGATTTTTATTAGACATTTTTATTAAGTTTTAAAGTTGCATTAATTTTGATATTTGGTTTTAGAAATTTGTTTCTGTTCATTTATACAAGAATAAATGGTACATATTTTTAGTTCAAAAGTATATTTGTCTAATTAAAAAGTGTTTTATAATTTATTCAGTCAGCAACATACGTCAAATGCACATAATTTTTATGTTGAAAAAAGTTACATTATTTCATAATGATTTTAGTACCAAAAAATTCAACAAATATTCACAATTTCTTGAATTTTTTGTTACTTTCATATATAGAATCATAAGATATAATCATAAGTGCAAAGTAAAAGTTTTTCGTCATTTTAAAAGATAATTATGCTGATTAAATAAATCAATAAAAATGTAACTACATATAAGAAGTTTCAACAAATTGGTTGAATATTCTAATTAATTTATTGAAAAGCTTCAAACATGTGAAAGAAATTTTGAAACTGCCAAATAATTTCTTTTTATATTCATTATTTATAAAGTTAGATTTAGAAAGACTACGTTACGTAACAAAACTACGTAATTAGAACTTTATCTAGAAGTTATCAGTTAAAACGATTTGAAATTCCTTCGTAAGTCAAACAAAGTGAATCGAATTGAATGAAAAAATTAAAAGCTGATTTGTTGTTAATATTATATATCTATAATTATTTATATTTTATTAATATTCTATAGTAATTAATCACCGCAACTTTTGTAAATATTATTTTTGGAAAGAATTTTATAGAACAACGGTGGCAGTAATTGTTCTTATTTATCATAAATAAGTGTAATAAATTATTAACTCATTTTGATATTACAAAATAATTGTATCAGAATTTTATTCATTTGATTTCTAATTTGTTATTTACACCAATTTAAAATCCACTGGTACTTGTAACATTTGTCAAAATTTATAGCAAATTCACGTCCGCAGGATATTATTGGTGGAAAAAGAAGAAAATCATCATGATTTGGTACCAAAAGATTATTGCACATTTATTCGATTATAATAATTCACTGTAGTATATTATTCTGACTTTAATTTCTTTATTGAAACCAATACCACAAATTTATTGAGCTGATGTGGTGTAGTCGTTGTGTCGTGTATAAATTCAACACTATCAGTTGAATTGAGTATAATTGCGTGTCTGCGGTTTTCCAAATGCGATCCATTCAGTATATTTATTATGCGTTTTTATGTAGAACAATAATTGTATAACACATTTTATTTCTATAAAAAGAATTTTAATTAAAAAACCTCAGATTTTTCATTGAAATTTTTTCCCTTTGAAGTTAAAAACTTATTTATTCAATTTTAATTTGTTTAATTATATTACAAATATTTTAAAGAAAAAAAAATAGTCAGTTCAAACGAATATAAAATCACAAGAAAAATAAAATATATTTGTAGTTTGTAGTAATTTATTTTATATTTACATTTTTATAATTTACTTTTATTGTACCCAACAGCAAATCACATTAAATTTAAATTGCAAGAATTTACATTTAATGTAATATTTTATGATTATTTTTATTTGTATTATGAATTTTATGTTTGAACATTTATTTTATTTTAATTTAACATTTAAATTGTACTTTCAGTTAATCTAACAACATTTAATTGTATCTGAATTAATTCAAATAAAATAAATTTAATAATAAAGAAAGAAATTATGTTTTTAGTAAAGGAAATAAAAAAATCTTCAGGCAAGAATTTAATTTATCAAAAAATTCAGATTTTATTCAACTGATAATAAAGTTGAGATTTTTATTTGTTTGGTTAAAATGATAGCAACAATTTGTCTTTCTTTAGATAGAATTTATAGATACAGAATGTTCATAATAAAATATTTAAATTATAATTAAATTACTGACTACAAGATTTAATCGCTTGTTTCACTGTAAGAAGAAATTTAATTCACTCTATTACATTTCGACATATATTCTTTATGATTATCACTTGGTTTGTAATCATAATCAGCCATTAGGCTTTAAATACTTTACTAAGATCAGAAGTTGGGACGATGAAAGTGTTAGGAAAGGTATAACAAACTATTATCTAAGATTCAAAATTTAAGTTTGAAATCTTCTAATTGTAAACAATAAACTAATATTTCGTTTAAAGATTAAATAAATTTAATTAAAAACAACCTGTAGTAATAATTGGAAACAATTTGAATTGATAAAGATAATTAGTAGGAAATTTGGCCAATATTATTACTGTTCGAAACTATTCCTAAACAAAAAGTCATTGTGAATACAATCGAATATTTTATATTATTTCCTTCTCCAAAAGGGGTGATAGTTTGAACTTATGATTTTAAATGAAAACAGTTTCAATTACAAAATTAATTTTGTATGGAAACTTACAACAAAATCAGGAAAATATTAAAGTTACGAAGTTGATATAAAACCACACAAATATCATATAAATTGTGATAATACAAATTCTAGTCAAATTGGTTTTTAAAGGTGAATAAATTTTATATAAAAAACAAATAAAGTTACCCTAAATAGAAGAAGGAAGTAGCCGGAAGGAAGACTATACGATTCTTTATGAAACGACATATAAAGTAAATACAAAAGAAAAAGGGATGTTTAATGCGGTGTAACAGACATAATACAGATTGAAGAAGGTAATCAATGAATCATTCCATTCCAAAATCTAATAGAAAAAGGTGAAAATAAAATTGATTAATTTGATTCAAATCAATTCTAACAAAAAGGGATTTATATATGCCGATTATTAAATGTATCCCAAAAAAAAAGTGTGAATAAAGGTTATTGGATTAGTTATGATTATTTCCTTATCGTAGTGATAAGTCTGTGTCATATATATAAAAGGGTGAAAAAGGTAACAATATAATAAATTTTAGGTATTTATTGAAATGACGATTGAATATTATTTACAAGAAAAAGAAGAATATTTATGATTGTACAATCAAATTTAATTCCTGTATATTTATCATTTTATTATTAATTACGTTTATATATAAAACCCACACAACAAATTTTAAATGACGCATTAGTGAAGAAAGAAAAATGGAATAAGATAATAATAAGTTGAAGGGATCCTTAATTATAGAATAACTGAAAATTGTTATGAAACCCGACATTTATGTTTTTTTATCATTTTTTTTTTGTTTCGAAAAAACAAACTCAAATATTTAGATTGGCTTCTTCGTTTCCCTGTAGTTTGATAAAATCAGGAAAATAACAGAATATAAAATGAAAAACAATTTACTTATTCTCTTTATTTTTTTCTTAAATAAATAAAAATTTTATTATTTATTTTTTTATAGTCACAAATGAAACAAAATATAAATAAAAGTCTTATGAGAAAAATCCTAATAATAATATTATTATTCTTTGAGAGTTGACAATAAAGTTTATTCAAAAATATCTTTTCTTTAAAAGATTGTCTTTTATTGCAGTTCATAGTTACAGTTGTTAATGTTTCAAAATTATTGGCTTGATGTTTAAACGTCAATTCGTATATTCGTGAATATTTTATGTTTTTATATTAATTTTTTTCAGGTCAGCATAGATTCGTTTAACAACCAAACTGAAAATAAATAAAACAGAATGTTATATATTAAATTTAAATTGCTAATTTTTTCTTGCATTCAAATAGGATTACCATGAATGATGACTCATTATGAAAATAAATGTCCCTTTAGGACTTTCGTTTTAATTGGCTATTGGTTAAGTAGAATAAATTTTAGAAATTTCAAACAGAATTGAAAAAAAGATTTGAATTTATTGTAAACTTTTGATTATTTTCTTACAGCATCAACATGGGAAATAGAAGCTTTTCCAGTTTCCTGCAAGTTTTTCAAAAACGTTAGAAAATTTGTAACATTAAATGTTTTTTTTTGCCTTCAAAAAGTGCTTTTTATTAATTATTTTGTTAAATCCAAATTTTTCCATTCTCTCACAGAGAAATATACACACCTAACACATTCTGTTATTTAAATATTTATTTATATTATTCGTTTGTTGTCTAATTTAAATTATTTTGTTGAATTTTATGATTAACAAATTGTCGCCTAATCACATTTCCTTAATGTAACCAAACTAAAGTAATTAAATTTCATCGTATTAATTAATAATCAAACTGATTCTATTTAGAACTTAATGTATATTTATTTTTGTGAAATGTCATTAATCTGGGTTATAAACTGGGTACATATTTACGTCTGTTAATTCTTGTGATAAATGTTTGTTTTTTTTTCAATATTTTGAAAGATAAATTAATATTATAATGAATGTAAGTTAAAATTATAGAAATTGTCAGATAATCTTCAGTATATTATTTGCTCCTGTATTTTGACACCCAAACCCACTTAACAATTTTAAACTTATTTAAGTTTATAAATCTTATTTACTGTTAATCGATTATTATGTTTATCCTTATATGAAAGGGAGAGATTAAATATTATCGTTATCATTAGTCACATGTGTTTACAGGTTGTATAATAAGAATAAATACTCCGTTCACTTTCCTATTATTATTTCAATGTTTTCTCTCATTTCACAAAGATTTAGAAGCTATAAAAATTGCTGAATTTTTCATTTCAATTCCTCATTATTGTTCTTTATAGTTTTGTAATTATAGAGAATCAATACGTCATACGAGCTACATACGTCATACTGAATATTTGTGTGACAGGGTCTTATTACGTTTCCCTTTTAATAAAAATGTAATAAATTTTATGAAAGTTCAAGTAGAAAAAATAGCAGAAAGAAAATGGAAAATCCATCTGTGTTTTTTTAAAACGTTGAAATTTTTATTTTGTTTGTTTAAAAATAAATCACAGTATGATATTATTTTATTACAATGCAAACTGTTTTGCTACGGTTTCTATTTCAATTCAACAATGAAAATTCAAAATAAAAATACAATATTTTTTGGTTTTGGCAATTATTATTTTGTTGTTGTGTCTCAATTGTATAAGAATTGTTATTATGTTTGAAATTTCCATTATGTACTTTTGTTCATATCAAATATTAAATATCGAAGTATTGCGCTTGGAAAAATATTTTCATAAACGCGTTTGGCATTCTTTGAGAAAATAATGTAAGTAATACAGAGTAAGTGACTTTAACAGTCAGTAATAATTTTGAAATTTTAATTAATTTAGTAAACGTAAATTATATTAAACAGAAACAAATTTCTTGCTTTGATTTTCATGTCAAAGGAAATTTTATTGAAACTAAAAAGCAAAATAGAAAAGAAAAAACCTTTTTCTCTTCTGTAACGAATTTTTGCTTCTGTGTCTGTCTATACATGAAGTTTATTTTAAATTAATTTAAATATTTTAAATTTGATCGAAAATAAAGTGCCACTATTTGAACAAATATTTTGGTTTATTATTCAATTTAAAAGTCATTAAACACTGTGGTTTCAAAAATTCTGATGATGATGCTTTAATGAAATTATTGAGAATAGTTGCATGCACGATGTATAAATAAATTATATTTTATACAATTAAGTGTAATATTATGCTTTTGATCTTTAGCAATGGCTTAATTTGATTTCTTTAATTACATAAAAGTTTTCCAATTAATCAGGTCAATTAAATCAACATATTGTTGAGATCTGCACAGTGTACCGTGTACACCAATGCCATTAAAAACATTTAAATTTATTATTAACTTATGTGCCTTTTTATTTAGTTGAATTGAGAACAAATCTGTGGATATTATAAGGGGTCACAATCCGATATTCCATATTTTAGTTCACTTTTCTTTCCTTTGTTGAAACTCATGTAATTATTTGTTTAAAATAAGTTTATAGAAATTTTATTTAAAGATTCCTTAATTTAATGCTAAATAACAATTATTTAAATAAATGTCAATATATTGGTTTACGATACAGATTCAATAATTTATTTAAATTTCAAAGCATTTATTTCGTGAATCATTTTCATATCCTTATTAGGATTTACCTTGAATCGGATAAAATTGAATTTATTCGTATTTGAATATTATCAAGCAAACTGAAATTCCAATTTATAAATTTTAATTGCATACTATTAATTACATTTTAATTGCATTTTTCCTGTTCATTCTATGATATGATGCATTTCGATAGTAAAGGTAAATAAACTATACACGTTATTTTCAAACTAATTCTATTTCTTCTGTATATGACAATTGGTTTTAATAAAAAAACGATTACAAATTTTGTTTTGGATTAAAAACTGAATTTATTCATTCTATAAATAAGACTAGACCCCTAAAGCTAGAGAATAATGAATTAAGAAATAAAAAACGAATGTGTGCAAGTTATCTGGGATGTTAAAGGATGGATCCATTTCAGCTCATATCTCAAAGTCCAGCTGAATAAATATGGATATATTCCCATGTGAATTTTTTTTACATGTCATCTGTGATAATAAATGCTTGATAATTTTTTTAAATTTTTTGACACAGATTTATATACGAGATGCTTGCGATTAATGGAAGCAAAAAAAAGAAAATATTTAAATCTACAAAAAAAGAGTTAACAAAAAACAGTGTTTTGTTAATCTTGAATATTCTGAGTTTCTTTTGTTTTATTTAAAAAAAATATTATTTTTTAGCTCATATGAATGTTTAGGTCAACAAAGCACATTTAAATTGTTTAATTGAAATAAAGATACCTGCAAGAACGTTATTCTGAGTGTGAAAACTAAAGATGATCACAATTGTTGTATCGATTAAAGTTTAAAGAAGTTATATTGAAACTTCAAGGTAACATTAAATAAATAAAGTTGAAACTTGTTTCAACAACAGAAAATATAAAGATGGAAGAAAAAAGGATAAAAAAATAAATGAATTATTTATGAGACAACACTGACAATCCACACGTTTTCACATGGTTTTTTAGGTATCTGAGTGAGATTATTTCTTTTTATTAAATCATTTATATTTATTATCGTATTATTGGGAAAGTATAAAACTGGATCCATAATTGTTGAAGATAAAATTCTATTTTCAGTCACGTAAAAATGAATTTCCCAAAATAAAGGCAAAAAAAAATAAGAAAATTAAAATAAAAAATAAATTTTCTTTTATATTTATATTTTGGATTATTTTTAAGATTAAACAAAACAACATTACAATAATAATAGAAATTCATTCATATTTTACATTATTAAAATTTTATTGGAGAATTTCAATTTCTTCACAAATTACTTCACAAATAGAAAGTATTTTTAGTAAAAGTCAAGAGAATAAAATTTGGGCTAATTTATGTTGAATTATGTTGTGGGTGTTCACTTTTGGAGAAGAATTTCATATTCATACACAAATTCTTAGAAATGCGTGACATTAAACTGAAAATCAAATCTTATTAAAAAAAGCTTGGAAGACTAAAAGTTATTTCAATAATTTTGTACTTCTACAATAAGAACTTAATTGACATGGATTCTTTGAAATTTTTCAAATTTAAATAAAAGTGTTAACAATCTGTAAAAATAATAGGTTCACTTGAGTTTTAAGCTTTTAATGTCGACTCATCAAATTACGAAAACTTAAAATATTGTTGAATTGAAATTTGGATTCTTTGCAACAAACAATAATCCAAAAAGGGAAAAGTTTTATTACATAAAAATAAACAAGAAATTGAATACCTACTCGAAACATGATTACCATTAGAATGGTACGGGGCTACAAATTTCCATGGTTATTCAACATTTAGCCAAAAAATTTATGATTGAAAAATTTAAATAAAAATTTATGTTGAGCAATTTTTATTTATAAATCCATTTAATGTGAACAAATCCCATTTAACATAATACTGTAATTTGATTATACCTACTGATAAATAGTTGTTGAAATACACAAAAATTAACATAGCAAAAAAAAAAGGTGTTTTCACCATTTCTACCGAATTCTCTTAAACATTACATTTTGAAATGAAGATAATTATTTATCACTGCAATTACAATAATACAGAAAATGATTAATTGATAGAAGCTAAATTAGCTATAACTATGCTATGAATTCAGTGATTCTTTTCTCACTTGAATTTTATTATTTTGTTTTAATTGTTCACGGTTTTCAATATTTATTAATTTATTAATTTATTAATTTAATTTGACGTCAGACTTCAGACTTCGCTGTAAAAAAATCTTAAAATTTTAAATTTCTTACAAAATAAATTTCTTTTGTATTTTAAATGAGTAATATTTACTTTTATAAAATCTGTACAGTTTTTGAATTTTATTATTATTTCTACTATACAAAGACTTTTCATTTTATTGTTGTATATCTTTTTATAAATAAGATTATGAAAATGTAACAAAAGAAAATATGAAGAAAAAAAACCATTGTACCAAAAAAATGACTAACAAAATCCTTTCGTTCTTTCTTTGTTTTGTTAAAAGTAAAATTAAGGAATTAAGATTAAATAATAACCAATTAAAGGCATATGCAAGGAAAAAACAAATAAAAATAAATAACCATTAATTTTGCGTTTACTTTTTTTTTTTGATGATTGATTACAGACTTAATTGTTATTATTTTTATATGGAAAATGTTGGGAAAATTTAAATAAAAAATTTATATACAAACGAGTTGTTTTTTCTAATTATTCTAATTATTTTCAATTTTGTAACGCCCAACAAAATTAATCGTTTTTCCCAGTGGCTTTTTGAGAATGAATGAATTTTATTTCCATTACGTGTCTGAACAAAAATAATAAATTTAAAAAACAAAATTTAAATTGATAGAGTCCATTATTTGATTGAAAATATAAACATAAAAGAAAGAATTAGAAAGAAGTTGATTAAAATTAATTTTTACAAACATCTTAATAAACAAGATAATTGAGTTCTTTCTTTTTTGAAAATTATTGTTAAAAGTTTCAACGATGTTTATTATATTCCATTATTTCAATTAAGTTATCTAGCACAATAAAAATATTTATATTTATATTTATCATTTACAATAAATTTTTCTCCTTTTAAAATTAGAAAAATTACAAATCAATAATTTTTACAGCCAAGAACCAAAATATTACTGAATTTAATAAAATCCATCAAGAGAAAATAAGCTTAAATGAAAAGTGATGAAAATGCATAATAAACCGGGGATTATATTTTCATACGATGTGACTGCACATTCATTGATTAAACTTTAATCAATGCATGTGCAGTCATTTAGCTTTAATCATTATATCAAACAAAAGCATTATTATTTTGATTAAAATGAATTTCTATTGATTACATAATAATATTTTCTATGAAATTTAATAATATTATTTGTTTCTGTTGTGCAGAAGTGCAAAGTATTAAGGAATACGATAGGAAATATGTAAGAAGTAAAATTTTTGTATGAGTCGACGTTATTAATTCTATTGATTTATTATGAAAAAATAATTCTTGTATTAAATTCTGTATATAGAATCGGTCTTGGAATGGAATCCGTTTAGATCTATATTCTTAGACATACACAATAAATATAAATTCTATCACGTTAAACTTATGTGAGAGTATTTCAGTATTTGACTACATTTATTTCTATTTTAATAAGAAGCTTAAAGTAAAATCAATTAATTAAAAGGAATATTTGTATTGTTGATGACATTGCAATGTTTGAGATTTTGTCAGTTTTCTTTTTTTTTACTTTTAATAAAAATGTTATGAACCGAAAATTATTACTTTATTTCTGAAGATTTTTACCGTTCTTAAGTAGCAATGTAGCACTATAAAACAACAAACATGATTCTTAAGAAATGAATTAATTACAGAATAATAAATAATAATAAATTAATGGAAAAAAATGACACAAACAAATAAATCAAGTAAAAATCAATCTAACAACAAATATGAAGATAATTGCTAAAAATGGATGATTTGCCAAATGTAATTTATTGAAGATTATGGCATCATTAATTTAACTAGGATATTTCTTATTTATACCAAACTATGATCTCAAACAAAAAAAATTAACGGATAAAGAAGTCGGGAATAGGGGAAAGTATTCATGCTACTCTGAAGTGAATCACTGTTGTAACATGAATTTTTATTAGATTAAAATATTTGCAAACAGAAAACACAAAAATTAAATCTTCTTCTCTTTAAAAGGAAAATTTGTAATTTTGAAATTCAATTATAATTTAGCCTATGGAGCAATAAAACAATGCTTCAACGTAACGTAATAAAAATGTAAAATAAAAAAACACTGTTGATCAAATTATGAATACATTATAAATTTTGTGAAAGCTTTCCCATCCTATTATCTTAAATTTTCTACGTAAAATGCATATAATGAAATATTTTAACACAATTGAAGGATTTATACGATGAAATAAACCTTTTAATACCTACAAAAATGGAAAAAGCTACCAAGAAAAAAAACAACAGAAAATGGAAAATAAATTGAATTTGTGTCAAAGAAAAAAAAATCTCAAATCCAAAAATTTTCAATTTCGTTCCTTGTTGAAAATGTGTACAGTGGGAACAGTGATAAAGGAAAGGTCGCAGTTATGTATGTAAACATGTACTGAGCAGGAGGGCAAACGATTTGATCTCTTAGTCATTGAGATGGTAGAAAATATGAATCTCTGAATAGGAATTTTTATTTGGATTTAGTAATGGATTTTATGATACCTAAACGGCTTCTAAAGTAATAGAATTGGTACATGAAATCAGCTTGAATAAATTGATAATTAAATGACGAATTATTTAAACAATTTATAAAATTTTGTTTTATTTTCAATTAAATATTTTACATTAGTGTCTTACTTTTGCTTATAATTATTTTGCTGTCTATAATTCGAATTCTATCTTTACTTTTGTATTTCAAACATGGACGAGTAAATCTACATGTTCGTATTTATAGGTTTTTTTGTCTTGGATTTTTTTTACGTTAATTTTATTCCATACAAAATTATTGATAACGTCTTAGTGTGTGATTTCAAATCATGAATTATTTTACGTTTTCTTTTTTGGAAATTTTTCGTTCTATAAAATAACACGTCATTCTTTTCAGAATTTAATGCTTTTTGGATTTAGTGAAATCTTAAACTCTACCGAAGATATAAAAGGTATAATAAGATTATATTCATTCTATTTCTACAAAAGCTTTGAATTGAATCCGTTTTTTTCTTTCATTCAGTATAAAATATAAAAAAACGAGTAATATTTTTGTATTGTATAAATAAACGGAACTATAGTAAAATCCATTGTTCAAAAAATAATTTTATGAAAGGAAAAAATTTTTATTTTTGTATTATTAATTAAAAAATAATTTAATTTATTTTCTTAATAAATAACATAAATAACATAAAATTACCATTAACTAATCTCACTAATTTTAAATAAATAGAACAAAACTTTTTAATTATTATTATGCACATTTTAAGTTTTCATATTTAACATAAGCTAAGCTTGAACTTTGACTTAATAAAATTAAAACAGCAAATATAAATAAATTTAAAACAGCAAATATTCATATAATAAAATATAAACTAATGATGTAATTGTTAACCTTAATAATAAAGTATAAAATAACAGTGTAAGATTGGAAATCAAATATTTCGATCATTTATATTTGGATGCACAAAATAATTGGAGGTATTAGGTTTCATTTTCATTTTGAAAAACCTTTCTATTTAGTACTGTCTAAATAATGTTATTATTTTCAATAGTATAATTTTTACTGTCGTTTAATTATTTAATCCAAATAATATAATTGAATCAGATTGACATAAGATTCTTGAATCGTGCTTTGTGATATTAATCGTAAATTTTCTTTGTTTCGAATTCAGTTTCTAATTCTTCTGAATATAGGTCAAAGTTTAAATTGTTTGTCCTTGTCTTTATACAATCTTGTATAATTACTGACTATTTAAATGACCCTTGAGAGTACAAATTACAAATCATTTCTGAAGATCGTCTTAAATACATTTAATCTGTCATGAATAATTAGGTTTCAACTTATTTTATTTGCCAAAGAACCATCAGTCTTCAAATGATGTAATTAAAAGAATTTGATTTTACACATGATTGATAATCTTAAGATAAAGATAAATACGTTTTTGTGTGGTCACAAAAATAAATTGATTGGTTTACAAACAGAGAGTCAGCGTGCGTCATAATTAATTGTTATCAATTTATTATTTGTCTAGTAATCCAATGGTTTCAAGATATCGAAATGTGTCCATTATATAACGGCTGTCAGTTAGATGATTCTTCAAAAAGAAAAAAGAAACATTTATAAATACATTTATTTGTGTTTTTATTATATAATCTTTTTGGGTTTTCTATAAAATCTTTCTAGGCGCCAGAATATGTCTTGTTAGTTGTGTTTCGTCTCCAAATGGAAATACATTCAAATATGGAAATGATGTCGATGCAGATTAAAATTGAAATAAAATTAATTATATTTTTCTATTTTTTCTTTTTATGGTTTAAATTAAACATAAAGATGATTGCCTCAATGCCCGATTATCATTTTTGTCAAATCTTATTGTGTGTCAAATTCATTATGAGTAAACACATTATTGTGTATCGCAATTATCTTTCAAGTATAATTTTGTCTTTTCTTTTTTTCGTTACAAGATGGTTTTGTTTAACTGAAAATTTAGAAAACAAAATACAAAAAAGTTTTCAATTTATAAATAAAAAACTTGTAAAGTTTCAAAAGAGAATTCTATTTACTTTTTGGATTGTTATTTTTTTGTATTAAAAGTAGAAAAACTTTTCTTTATTTTCTGTAGAATGGCATTTTGTGATAGCGAAACTTTTCTTTATAGACAAAGTGTGAAAGTAATTTAAGTAAAATTTGATGACTCAAAGTAAAAGAATCATGTTTGGTCTATTCATTTTATTCAAAAATAAAAATTGTATTTAATTACTTTGAAAGTTTTAATCAATTACTAATATTTTTAGAATATTAAAATGTAGAATTAATTTAATTAATAATTCTTTTATGTTTCTAAAAGTTGAATAAATTTACAATAATTGGCCCAATTTCTATTTTACTGTTCTACTTTTCCTTTTTTTTTGTATTAAGCATAAAGCATAAAGATTTATAAAAATATGCTCAGGAAGTTCTTACAGAAACTCTTCTACATAACCCTTTTAATTCAAAGTATACACATTCAATAATTAATCAAGAATCTAATAAGATTCTATAAGGATATTGTTAGATAATCCACGGTAATATATACTTCTATGTTTTACATTTGAAATAAAGAGATAAATAATTTCCCTAAAACATGCAAAATGCACGTAACAATATGTCTTGTAATTTTGTATATTCATTATTTAGTATACCTCTACATGAATAACAATATTATCTTTGTTAGATAATTTATATTGAAGATGAAGGTATCGAGTAAAATGGGGAAAGTGAAAGAAAGACCAATTCATTCATTTATTTAATTAGAGATAAAATATCTAAGTAAAATATTTTTCATTGTTCAATTTATTCTGCTTTTGATTAATTTCTTATTTCCATTGAAACTAATACTACAATAAAGTAATGAATAATAAATATTACGTTTTTATCTTTATGTTAAGTTTATTTATTAAAAATTTAATAAAATAATAAAATTCTAATTTAATTTTAACAACTAAAGAAATTATCTTTAATTTGCTGCAATTAGTAAATTTAATAAATCCTCTTTTAGACTTTAAATTAAAAGTTAAAATGACTTTCATTAAAGTTATTTAGTTCTTCTTTGTCTATGTTGATGCGTGTCAATTAAAATTCATTTGTTTTAATAAAACAGAAAAAGACTTTTGAAATTATTTGTCATTCAGAAAACTTAAACCATTTACAGAAATTTATTTGTTAATTCTTACTTCGTTTGAATAAAAAATAATAATATGATTAAAGTATCAAAAGGTTGACGGTTGACGCATTTATTTTATATATTTTAATCAAAAATGGGATTTAAAAGATTTTTACGTGTGCTTTTGATACACTCGTAAACCTTTAGTAAGTTTCTTGTACAAATTGAATTTTGTTCATTAAATAATTTAATTTAATTTTTCCGTTGTTTTAGAAATATGTCTCTTACATTGAGTTGTTATATTTTATTATTATTATTATTATTATTTATTATTTAAGGAATATTAGTGTAATTTGTTTTCTATTAAAGCAAAAGCAAAGTTTAATAAAAAAAAAGATTTATAAATACGCAAAGACTATTCAAGAATCGATTAGTTTCATAGATTCTTTTAATTTAACGTTAGAAATAATTAAATAAATTGTAAAGGTTCATGATAATATTTTGACTAAGATGAATCATATTAATTATTAAGACTTAATTAAAATTGAAAGGACGATTCAATTGTTGGTAAAAACTGCGCAATGAAAGTTTATTATTGAATTTTATTTATGTGACTTTTAGAGGAATTATTACATTTGATTGTTTTTCAGGAAATAATTGTAGTGTATCCATTCCAATAAATTGATTTTCTTCTAAAATATTTTAGTTCATTTGATAATCTTCTACAACTTTATCTCTATTATAAGTATTATTGTACGTTGAATCACCAATATTATTCTCAAAATATGTTACATTCTCTTAAAGAATTTAGATTTTTATAAAAATGTGAAATAAAATTTATTTCCGGTACTTTTGGTTTATCTTCTTTTTGAAAAATATCCTTAGATTTAGAGAATTTATATTTATAGCATTTTATCTGTTCCTGAGGGCTTAGCAATTGTTTCACTTTTCACCTGTGTTATAAGACTTTTATTATTTCTAGAAATTTGTAACAATTTTATACGATTGTTGTTTCTGTTCTAAATGATCTCGTCTATAAAATAGACGTTTTTTTTTAGAATTTTATACAAAATATGATCTACTGTAAAACTATACTCCTTTATAAGACTGTCTAGTTTAACATTTTGTCAATTCTTCTAGAATCGTAATTGGCTTCATTTAAATTTCATTAATTTCTTTTTTACAATCCATTATAAAATTGATTATTTAATAATTTCTTATTTACTTTAGAAGCAATTTCTATTGAGAATTGTTAATTTAATGAGTTTAATGTAAAATGATTATGTTTATAAAATTTTAAAAGAAATAAAAACATGTCAATTATTCTTTTTAAGAGCTTGATGTCATTAACTAGAAAAGGTCAAGAATCCTTCTTTTTTTCTTTTTTAATTTTCTTTTGTGCCAACCTTAAGTTGAACAGTATTGTTTTAATCCATTTATATAAAGACGAAGAAGAAAAAAGTTTTAAATTTTAAGTAGAACTGATTCCATAGTCTGTTAAAAGTAAAAGAAAAAAGTTCATTTAAGTTCAGAATAAGACACGCCCTCAGTTCGTCTCGTTCATAGACTGTTAAAAGCTCTTAAACAAAAAATTTTATATTAAATTGTGAAAAAAATCACAGCAAAAACTTTTTTGCTAAAAAGATTAATTCAAACTGAATTAAATCTCAAGTGACAACACAATTTGCATGTGCAATAAACTATTTTCATCGTACATATTTCTTAATTCAACGTAAATTTAACGTGTTAAAATTTAATCAAGAAAATGCTAATCTTGTTTCTTTTTATAAAATTTCATTCATTCATTCATTCAATAACTTCCTGAACCCCATTATTTGATATTCCACAATTTTCCATATTAATTGCTTTAATCCAAACATCATCTTTTAATACTTCAGTTATTAATGTAATTCCTTCATCTTTTATTTCTATATTATTATTTAATGTTAATCTTCTTAAACCATCCATTTTATCTGGATCAATATCGTAAACAATCTTCCCATTCTTTTAAGTATCTTGCTATTTTTTCAACGTGAAATATTTCGTAATAGATTAATTAATTAGAAAATGTAGCTAAAAAAAAGAAGAGGGTTGTGATTGTGAAACACATTTCCGTTTTTAGAACTGATGACAGTCTAAACATTTTTCTTTAGAAAACTTTTCTTTTTAAATTAACTTTATATATTTTGTCACTGGAGAAAGACTAACGTAGAAAACAATTGGTTAAATTTTACACGAAATCTTTTATATAAAAGTAAATTGGAAAAGAAAAAGTAAAACTCCCTTATCTAGAAATTAAAGAGTTTTAGTAGATTTTTTTTTTGTATGGCAAAATTTTTCTTCCCCCAAAAAAAAAAAATGTAATTTGTAAATTTGAAAACATTTTACAATCTTTTAACTTCGTTAATAAAATAAAAATGTATTAATTTAATAGAATAATGTAAAATACTTTGATTAAATGTGAAATAAACTTTGCACCTTACGATGTAACATTATGACAAATTTATATTTTCAATGTCTGGTAAAGGTTTTATGGTTAAACATATAATTTGACAAGATTAGTTTGAGCAAAACTTCCATAAGTTTATATTTTTGTTCTATAATAATCCCCAAATTATAATTTTTTTAAATGTGTAGACACAACAATTTGATAACTTTTTAGTTGTTCAAATTTTTAATCAATTCTGATATCAAATCTAAAGCAAAGCTACTGTATAAAATTATACGAGAAATAAAGTATTGTAACAAAGTGAATCAATTTATTGATTTTTAACAAAGTAAAAGTAAAATAAAATGTCTTTTTTCTGTAAGACCTAATTTAAAATGTTATTTGATATATTTTAGGTACTTATGTTCAGGTAAAAGAAAATAATTTCAATAAATGTTATAAATTTTTTTTTATAGAACAATTTTCTTTTTATTATGAAATAAAATTTACAAAATACAAACAAAATAATATTACTTTGTTGATAGCAAATATGATGCCCGCGGATATCCGTTGGCAAGAGTAACAAGCCAATTTATTGATGTTATATTTATTTCTGTATAAAAACGATAAATATAATAATGTTATAAGACACAAAAAAAAGAAGAAAACCCTGGGGTAAAAAAAAAAGAAGAAACTATACACATTCTATTGAAAAGGGCCAAATTACCAATTACTTCTTATTGAATTGTAAACATTTCCCATTTAATTTTATTTTGGTTATTTCGTCTTATCTAAATATTGAGATTGGGTAAGATAAAATTTGAAGAACAAAAAATGTATATACACAAAATTTGACCCAATTATTCTTTGGTTTATTTGAGGAATAAAGCAAAAAAAACGGAAAAAACATAATAATAATTAAGGAAGGGTTAAAAAGGAAATGAAAATTAAATAGAAAACTGTGTTTTACCATTCAGATAATGTGTAAGCAAAGATTAAAATTCCAAAGAGGATTTAATCAAATGTTTTAATATTGTGCGTTCTTGGTTATTGGTAATTTTATAGTTTCCCAGTTTTCGAACATTAATATTATAAACATATTTTTAGTTAATTACAAAATTGTGTGAAGTTTCTTTACCGATAAATTATAGATTTGATCAAGTGAACACAAACTAATGAATATGAATGAATTAATAAATGTTCACTCAAATAGCAATAACTCGGCTCAGAATAGGACACAGTAAAATAACTCACAGGCATCTAATGAACCAATCTAATCAACATATGTGTGAATGCTGCCAAACTGAACTTAACGTAGAACATCTAATTTGTAAATGCCATAAATATGACCTACAACGCACACAACACAAACTACCCGTAGCAATAAAAGAATGCTTAGCATGTATCACTCACGAAACTCATTAACTTCATAAAACCAACAAACCTGATAAATTATCTTTATAAAGTTCAATTGGTACTAATAACTCTATAGTTGAAATACTATAAATTAAAAAAAAAAGAATAGTTCTATGGTTTTGAATCTCTTCCTTTTCAAGTTGAGATTAATTTATCATGTGTGAAATCAGAATCTTTGAAATGGAAGGTGCAAATAATTTTGTATTTTAGAACTAAAGTAAACAAAATTATTAAGTGTAATTAATGCCTCTTGTAACACCATCTCATACTCATGTGATAATATATTGACCACGTTCTGAGTACGTACTTCATTGAGTGTCTATTTTAATGTAACTTTAGGTATGATACTTGAATATCATTAAACCATTAAATTAATATAGTTTCAATTAGTAAAAAAAAAAATGAATAAAAGTTTATTTTATTTATTAATTTGATAAAGTTTTACAATACGAAAAAAATAAATAAAAGTTTTTCTTTTAAACGACTTTTGTCCTTAAGGTTGTTATCTTTATTAGCCTTAAACACCATCCCGTAGGTAAAATATTACATATTTCCCATTGGCCTTATTAAGGAATTATATGCTTGTTTGGCAAAAAGTTAAGCTTTTTATATACTTCTCATTTTAGTCAGATGTAACATACACACAACATTTTTAATAAAGAAAATACACGACATGTTTATGTGAAGAAAGGACTAATTCACTTTCTAAAAACACACATTTATAGATTTAATATAAGACATGTTATAAATAATCTACGTTTTTACACAAAACTTTCTTTTACATTCTGTTTAATACAATATGCTAGATACATGACACAATATTAATATTTTCTTTTTTTTAGTGTTCTAATAAACTTAATAAAATTATTGTAATAAATTATAAGAAGTTTTGGTTCAAGTGATTTGCTATAATTATTAATAATTAATAATTAATTAAACTATTTATTAATTAATTAATAATATTAAGTATTCTTGCGGTTATATTTTCATCGTTCTAATGAAAACTTTAAGCTTTGCATGAACATAATTGCACTTTGTGCATTTGTTATTTTCATTATGCTAATTACATTCTTGATAAGATTCTAGACTAAGGTTCTTGATAAAGTATTAAAACACAAATTTAATTAGTTTAATGTATGACCTAATTTCTGACATCACTGCTTTACATCACTTACTAGATTTTTATTAAATTCTGATTCATAATTTGAAAGAAAAAAAAATAATACACTGGGTTGCTATAAAAAAATATTTATAAGCTTTTTCTAGTATATGTTATATATTTTCTATAAGCTTCAATTCATAAGTGGAAAATATGAAATTTATCTTTATTTTTATTTTACATTTTTGATCAAATATTATTCAGTTTAATTTCAAGTATTTTTTAAAATCCCAAAACACAAAAATATTCAACGTAAAATGTACTCATAATTATTTTCTTTTTCGTATTTGATTTTATTATTCGGTTTTTTTTTTATATTTTCATGTTTGCAAAATAAAAAATCATCAAATACGTTGTAATTAGAGTGGAATCAAAATCATAATAAAAAATATTAAACCTCACATCATAAAGTAAACTGAAATTTTTCAAGTACATTGTCAATTAGTAAAAGTGAAATAAAATAGAATCGAAACTAAAAGATTATAATCTTACAATCAATCACTCTTCAAAATAGAGAAAGCTCTTGTAGGATTTAATATATTTCCGTATTCTTGGATAGACTTTGTTAGCGATTGAAAGTTTCTATATAAAATTCATTTGATTGTATTTGTAATTTGATTGATTTGTATTTCGTTTCTTTTTTTTTAAAAACTTTGAATCATTGAATTGATGTGAAAAAATCGAAATAAAAAGACAAATAAATTGATTTAAAACCAAATTAAAATAATAATGTAAAATGAATTGAGTTCAAATAGGAACTAGACTAAAAGTATTCAAAGAGGAACTAGACTAAAAGTAAAAAATTGAAAGAAACAAATTAAGTAAATAGGAAAAAACGCTCATTTTATTTATAAAATAAAAGACGATTGGATTCGTTCTTTTCATAAGATTAGATGGGATACTCATTTTATACGTTTATAAGTCGGTAATCTAACAATTGTTTATATGAGAAACAAAAGTAGCATTCTGTAGATTAGACTCAAGTGAAACGATTTTATAAATATTGGAAGGGAATAAAATTGTAATGATTTCTTTTCTAAAATTTACATACTTTTATATTTTATTATTATTTGACAATTATCCTTTCCAGAATCTTCTACAGTGATTTTTCAAATTTATTTGTCGAAGAACAATTGGTAGAAAATCGAGATTTCAATATTATCAAATGTTTTTTTTTTTAAAAAAATAAACACAATGAACAATTAAGAACAAAATATTTTTATAGGATTATTACAACATAAGTACATAGTTTCTTAGAAAAGTTATGCATTGTTGCTAACAAAACATGCAATCTTAAGAATTAATTCAACTCATGATGAATAAATTAAGAACGGAAATCGTTTACATGCATAAGTACGATAAACAAAATGCACATGATGTTAAATTTTATGTTCAATTAATTAGTAAAGAAGAAGGACATTCAAAATTCAGTTCATGAAATTATTTTCCTTTTTCATTACAAAAATTAATTAAATAAAATTTATCAGGCTCTTTTACAAAAATAAATAAAAATGTCAACCATTTAAAGATCCCGTTGTTCTCTGTAAATAATGTTTTCTTTTGTTTTTTTTTTTCAATCCGTTGACGTCCTCGTCTGCATCTCGTTATTATTTCAACGAAGTATAAAAAAAAAATAGAAAATAAAAAACCAATTTACAAAACTGAAAAAGTACAACCCTTCAGAACACTTTGACAATACCGTGATGACAGGTATAAATGAAGAAAGCATGTGAGTTATTGTTTTTTTTTTTTACTGTTTGTCATATAAATGTCAGAAGTCAGAAGAAATGGTTTATATGAAAGGTTGATATTATTTCTTAACCTTTTCTGCGTTCATATATAAATATATCAAAGATAATTATTAATAATAGAAAGTTCTTCTAGGTCCATCCTTCACAATAAATAATATAGTCTATGTTGTGTTCATTTGATGACCCAATTTTATAATTAATTATAAATTCTTGTTGCCCTTATCATAACGGAGACATAAATAGCTATAGGTACATACATTGATATGAAAATGTCTACATCTGAATTATTAACTATAGTCTGTCTATTTGAAAACTTTGAAATATATTGTAATTTTTAAAAATATTTGACAAGAGTAAATCAAATATTAGTTATAATTTTGTTTGTTTTATGTAAAGACATTTTCTTCTATACATGCATACATAAATTTCATATAATGTGTGTGTGTATGTGTGTGTGTGTGTTTGCATGTGTTGAATATATGCAAATGATTATTTTCTATCTATATGAACTTTAATGGTTTTTTGTGTATTTTGGGTACAGTAGCAGCGGCAATATAAGCAGTAACAGCAGCTGTTATATCTCTAATATATATTATTATATTGTTTGGTTTAGTTAAATCATTATAAATTTTACCAATTAATCAATTAAAATTGATAAAATAGAGTAGGAGTAGACAACGTCAAAGCTCATTTGTCAGCTTTCTTGTTTCTGTTTAGTCATATAAATCTATCTAAACTTCTTATTTTGACAATGATTTAATGGTTTTACAGTATGCCCAATCAACTATAATTTAAATAATCAATCATACGTAAATATTAGAACGGAATTAGTTTAATTTTACAATAAAAATATTATTCTATTTAATTATGATCAGAGTAGTGCTCACCTCCTTCTTCATGTTCACGTCAAAAACGGAAAAAATTGTTGAAATTATTTTCTTCTTGTTGACGTTTTGTTAACGTTTTGTTCTTCTTTTTTTTTATTTGTTGTAGAAACTTTGTTCGCTTGAGCTTTTTTGGACAACATTGAAATTGCATGACTCTGTACTTTTTATTTCTCCTTCATTTTGTGGGGTTTTATGTGGATGCGTGTCTGTTTGTGTTTGTCAAAAGAGAAAAAAATACAAGCCACACTTTTGGTTATAATCTTTTTCTTTTTTTTATTCATAGTTGGTGATAAATTAAAAATTTAATTAAGTTTTTTTTATATGAGGAAAAAAGGAAAAATTTAATTATTTAAAAGGATAAGGATGACTCTTCAATATAAATCATTTATATAAGAATTAACAACTTTACATTTTTTTATATTATCAAGAATTATCTTTTTTTGTATTATATTATTTTATATAAGAGAAACTTGCTCCGAATTAAGAATAAAATTTATTTAGCTTTTCTAAATTTAAAATCCAAAAATTTTGTAAGAGAAAATTATTTAAATTTGTCATTTACAATTGACAGGTAATTGACAGGCAAATCATTTTCTTATTACAATTAAGGTAAAGAAGACAATCCAACAGACAGTAAATTATTTAAACAAATTAATATGACAGACAAATTAAAGTAATTTAATAATTAAAATTTTTAAACAAAAAAAGAAGAATTAAAAAAATGACAAATTAGTGAAGAAAGAAATTTAAAAGCGACTAGGGATTCGTATATAAATTCAAAGTTTAAATGTCCATAGTAAGCAAAAGTGATTTAGGTTAAAAGATTCAGCTTTATCTTTTAGACTACACCCAAGGGATGATTTTTTGGGCAAGGTCATGGTTTTTTGTTTGACTTCAATTTCATTTTCCCTTTTATATAAAGTATTCTTAAATTTTTGTTTTTTTTTCTCCCCTTTTATTTTCTATTCCCTTTTTCAATCTTTTTCTTTCTCTTTAATTTTCTTTATTTTATTTTTTTGTTTTCTTAAAAAAAAACGCTTTTATTCAGTGAAAATGATGTACAATTTACATATTTTATGTAAATCTGAAATTTTCCTAAATTATTTACGCTTTATTACACTGTATAATACACATAAATAAATAAATATACCTATACTCGTAGTCAAATGTGCGCACATTTACCATATTTATTGTGTTTCTTCTGTGACACATGATACACTACTTCACCTATTTTCCCATTTTTTTCTTTATTTTTTCTTTATTTTCTGTTATTAGATTCTACGTTTTTCAACTCAACATTAATATTTTTTAGAGAACGTAAAGAATAAATTTAATTTAAGGTATTCACGTTGTAAAATGTTAAGAAAATATTCAGATTTACATTTTTTTGAATTTGTATTTTGTTTCTTATATTTTTGTGCCCTTTTTCTACTTCTTTCTAGTTGTTGTAAATAAAAGCAAACTTTTTATTTTTGGATAAGGATATAAAATCGATGAAAAGAAAAACCTTTACGCTTCTATATTTTTTGAAAACAAGGAAAATACATTAAGGTGTGGTGTGATTGATGAGAATCTTCAAATAAAACATAAACAACAACAAAAATAAAAATAAAAAGAATAATAGGGTAAGACATAGGTTCATCTAATGTTTTATAAAGACATGTGACAATTGAAAATATTTAAATAATCAGAAAAAAGGTAAATGAATAAAATGTATTTTTATCTTATTGTTTCATTTTCTTCCTAATTCAATTAAATTTGTTTTTATGAAAGGATTATTGATTGATTGAAAAATTAAATCATACTTTAAATATAAAAAACAAAAGTAACAAACACTAAATTCCCAATAAAAATCACCTGCAAAAAACACCAATTTTTATGGCAAATTATTGCTACTTTACGTTTATTACATTTTTCATAGCTATGATCTGTGTCATCATATTCAGCTACATGATAATCATCCACGCCTGTATCATTGGCTCTGTTATCTGAATTTGCACTGAAACACGTTTTAATTTCTATTTCCAGTTGTAATTGTAAAAACAAAATACTCTGTCTGACCATAATAAATATAAACATAGTTTATTGTGTTTCAAGTCTTCACTCTTGACTAATACATTTGATGTTATTTCTATTGAAATTTGGAAACCAATTCAAAACCACAAAGTACACACTGACAAGTATAAAAAGAAATTTAAAACTCGAATACAAAAATTGATTGAAAATATAAAAAGTAAACGTTTATATTTTGGAATTGAAATCAGTGATTTGTTACATTGTTTGCCATTTGATTTTCTTGAATATATAATAACATACGTAAAACGTGTAAAACATTTTTAGTTATTGAATTCGTGACGTATGGTTTTTCATTTTACAACTACCAAAAAAACGTAACAAAAAAAAATTGTAACAAAACGTAATTAAAAACTAAAATTATTAATTAAAATAAAATTTTACCAAAAATTAATTAAATTTGTCACTCGCCCATCTTTTTTTTTAATAAAAGAGGAATATTTATTGATTAAAACATTATTCAGAATAAATAAACAAATTGAATTTTTTGGAATTGAATATTTTGGTTTGTGTTACGATCGTCTAAAACCAAAATATTACTAAAGTTTATTGTGATTATAAAGCGAGAATATTTTTATAAAGCTTTTTGTGACAATAAAAAGATAAAAATAGAATTTAATAATTCTCTGAATTGTTAGCCGAAAACAAAAATGCGAGAAAATATAGAATAGAACAGAGTTATGTGTAGGTGCCCATTATGTTTCAGATGAAATTTTTCCCTTTATTAAATTCTCTACTTTAATAAATTTTACTCTCATTCAAATAACTCATAAATTTAGTTTGTCCTTTACATAAATAAACAATAAAATTTCATTTTTCACACTAATAAAGACAAAGCTTAGTGCAGTTAAAAAATAAGGGTTCAATAAAAAAGTATAATAGCATAGACCAAGAGCATAACTTATGCATTTTATGTTTGCAAAATAAAGCACGAAAGGAAGAAAAAAAAAAAAAAAGAAGTAAAATAAAATGGTGCGACCACAATAACATTTCCATAAAAACCAAAGGAAAAACCATTGAGAGAACAAAATCAGTGAACAGCACAATTACTTTTTTAAATCGCTTCTCTATGTTTGAGTGTGTGTTTGTGTGTTTTGAGCTGTTTCTTTTATTACAGCAAAAAGAACCAAAAAGGAAAAAAAAAGCCAAAAAGTGATACACACACAAGCTAAAATATAAAAAACAAGACAACAGAAACAAAAAAAAAAAATAAAGAAAAAGAGGAAAAAAAAAACTTTTTTTTATTTATAAATAACGTGAATTTTAAAATTGACCATAAAACCACACTGGACCACAAAAAAAAACAATAACAACAAAAAAGCGAAAGGATAAAACATGCTTTTAAAAGGTAATTTAAAGAAATTGACGCATTCCATGTGAACATTATTTTCAATTACAAACTCTGTCTTTTTCTCTTTGCTTTTTTTTTTTTTTTGGGTATTTGTCAATTTTTTTGTTGTCTCTTAGCCTTAAATTTTTTTCCACATAAAAAATGGGGCTTTTGTTTATCAGTGACAGAAAATTCGGTAAAAAACTTTCAAAATTTTTTCTTTCATAATAAAGAACCAACTTTATTCAATCTTCTCACTCACAATTCTTTTTATTTCATTTTGGATTTAAATCTTGAATTCAATTCAATTCAATAAAATATAAAGTAATAATTAATACAATTTACCTTGAGTTCCATAATTTCGTTTGGTATCATTTTATTTTTTCTATTAGCCAATCAACTGTTTTTAGTAAATTCATATTAATTGTGTTAATTGTTTTATCCATTTATTTTTTGATTCATTAATTTCAACTTTCCGTCTTCAGTAAAATATATTTTAATTTTAATTTTCTTTATGTTTTGTTTATAGATTTTAAAATTTTAATGGACAATAAAAATTTAATAGGGAATTTCGTCTCTATTAAATATTCTTGAAGTTTTTTTTGCTATAAAATTAGATTATCGTTTATTTGAAATTTTATTTCGTAATTGAATTAAGAATAATTAATTGTTTCGAATATTCAGAATCATGAGATACAAAATTATATATGTGTGCCATTAAATTACATTTACGATTTCCATGCACTTTTTTTTTTAGGAATTAACGTTGCTGTTAGAAAATATAGAATTGGTTTTCTTTTTGGAGTGAATAAATTTTTTCCCTCTTATTATTGTTTTGCCCAGCTTTATTTTATGACTATGGCTAGAGATCCTTAGTTAAATTAAAGAGAGAAAACAGACGAATATTTAAGAAACAAAGAAAAATTCTTTTGAAATGATTTAAAAAAATAAAACAAAACATGGTCCGGAACGGCGTCATCTGTGTTTTATTTTAACCCTTGTCAGAATTAATTGAACTTAAAATCTGAATTTCAAACAGTAAAGTTTATTTTATTTTATTTGTATGAATGAATGGATTTGAATAAGAATTATGAAACGTTTCTTAAATTCATAACTAGCTGAGCGTAAACTTAAAAAATATTTTATGCAAATAATTAATTAATGAATTAGTTTAAATTCTTTGTTCTAACCTAGTGTTATGAAGTTGTTCCAAAATTATAATTAAATTTTATAGTGAACATAATAATGCTTAATGAGGATGAAATAAAATTTTATGATAAAAATAAATCCATTAACCAATTAAAATATCGTAAATTTTTTCTACATTAAAACTTTGTTCAAAACTACATTTAATTATTAAAAATTCCATGAACTTGGTAAAGGACATTTTATTTTTCTGACAAAACTCGTATGTAAATTTTATCTTTCTGGCATTTATTTCTCAATCATGTTCTTTGTAATTTAATTATTTTATTTTAGTAAATTAAATGGAAAACTTTAAATTTTAAAACATTGTATAAAAATCTGCAGGAAGCCAACCGTTCAGGCAATTAAAAATCTAATGGAAAATTTCATTAAACAACCAGGTTGCTTGTATTTTAAAAAGAATCAAATCAAGTCGTTTAATGTATAGAAAACAGTAAGTCTTTTATAGCTCTGGCAAGTCCATCAAATTCCGCGGAAATATTTATGATTTAAATGAAAAATAGCGACATCAAATGATTACAGTAATTTTCTTCATCTTTCTCTGGTAAGTAAATCATTTACAAAATCAATAATTTACTACATTATTTAAAGAAGAAAATTTCTGACTGTGTATATGTTTGTGTTTGTGTGCGTGTTGTATTGAAATAATATAAGCAAAAATCAATTTTTATTTAACGTAGATTATTATTATGATGTTTAACAAAACAATTTTGGTTTTTCTTTAGCACAATTTTTCTTATTATAAAAATTGAAAATGAAAAGGAATAGAAAAATATAATAAAAAGTACAATTTTCTTTCTTACGTCAATATTTTTGATTGAATGGCTTCCAATTTTTTTTTTCCTTCTTCTTTATTTTCATTTCTTTTCTTTTCGTCTGATTATATTGACTTTTGGGTTTGTTCTTCTTATATTTATATAATATCGGTTATAATATTGATTTGAAGTGAAATAAACAAATATTCAAAGATTCTTTATTTCTCCATACTCTATGATGCCATCAAAATATAAAATATTATTTCTTTAAGAATATTTTTATCCACTCACAAAAGAACAAGAAAATATATATTTGTTTGTTTTGTTTTCTTTTATTTTATTTTGCACTATTTTGAATATAAAATATTTTTGTTTGTTGATGTTTACGTTCAAATATTATTGATTTAGATGAAAATAAAAATTTTTGAATTGTTACAAAAATAAATTGTAAAATTGAATTTGTTGAATGATTTTTATTTTTATTTTCGTGAAAAATTAAACTGAAAATTTCAACTAAAATATTCACGTTTAGATTTGAAAAGAATTTTTTTAAATTTTTTATAAAATTGTTTTGTATATGAGAACAAAATTTAACACGTTCAAAAGTATTTTGTAGTGAAATTATTAGCTTTTGTAAAATCATAGTGATTTGATTATCACATCAGATAACAATTAAATTAATACAATTACCTGAAGCTCTTTTCATCAATATTCTACCACTGGGACTATAAATTATAGTCCATTAAATAGTACAATAGGAGATTTAAAAGGAATAACTAACTTCAGCTTTCGTATCTAAGAAAAACTAAAGGAAAATCTGAAATCAAAATGTAAATTCAGATTCCTGAAGTCTTCTAGTCTGAAGTCTACTAGTTTTCTTTTGTATTCTTCAGAATTTATAATTAACTTCTGACAAAATAATAAATAATTTTATTAGAACAAATTTTAAAAGAAAAATCTACATAAAATCGATTTCCTTTCTTTGATTTTTTTTCTTTCCTTTCTTTTATATTTTGATCAAATAAAGATTTTCTTTTGTGAATTTGTTCATTATAATTGGGGAGGGAAAAAAAATATTATGCCTAATACTATATCCTGTTCGGAAATTAATTTAACAGAATAAAAATTCATTGTAGAAAATTTTCTTTTCTTTATTTTTATTTATGAATATATTTTCTTTGCCTTATTGGATATTTGGAATAGGAAAAACATGACATAAAAGAAATGATAATATACGTAAGTAGAATATTCAGAATGATGTCAAAAAATATTATACGACAATTATGACAGGGGATTTTACCAGATTATTATTATTATTATTATTATTATTTTCTTCCTTTCAATATTTTCCGCTTTTCGTGTTAATGTGAAAATACATTCAATGAAAGTTGTAATCTATTTTTGGCTTGATAATAAAATTTTGTAATTCAGGTGAAATATATTTCCTGTTCCGTATATTATTGGTACATAAGGAAACCTGAAGAACATAATTTATTTAGGGTTAACGTTTCGCAATAAATATATCGAATTAGAGACTAGAAAAGTACAGGAATATTTTGTTTTGTAATGGTTGTACAAGAATGATTTCGCCTTCGGAAATTAGATTTGATTCTCAGTTAAACACCTGTGATTCGAAAACATCGTTAGTAGAAAAATGAGATCCAATATCTATGAGTTTCCTTGAATAACTTTGCTAGGAAATATCTTAAAGTAAAGTTTACATAAATTTATAAATTCTTGTGACGATTTTTAATGGTGTTAAAATTTCAAATTTATTTTTGGATAATTCTAATGAGAAAAAAATTCCTTAAACCTAAGAAAATTTTTTTTTTTGTTAAGAATTGGTTTTTATTTTAATTTTTTTACTTGATAAAAATGAATTGATTCCGATAAAATTTCGCACAATAAAAAAAAAAAAAAATGAGAGAAAGGGAAAAATCGGAAATATTAAAGTGTATCATAATAGCCGAATATTCTAGTGTTAGAATATAATATAATGGTTTACCATTAAATATGTAAATTTTGTCACGTCTTGAATAAAGTATAACGTAAACTGTGACTATGGATGGATATAAGATTTGGATATTGTTGCACAAGTACAATATAAAATGCTGAATAATTTTAAATCTTTAGAATTCACCTTATAAAAGAGAGAAAAAAAAAATACACACCCTTGTCAACACAATATTTTTACTCCCTTCAGTAAAGAATAAACTAAAATTGTGATGTAAACCCAATTGTTATACGACATGGCTGTAAACAATTTTTACGTTTTTTTTCCATTCTATCCAGAAGTTGTAAAAATATATAAAAATTGTTATGTGATATCGTTTTTCTTCTTATATATTTATATACATAATAAGGGTTTGTTATGTATCAATGTCCCTCTTCTATTTTATATGTCACAAGTCATAACATTTATTATTGACTTTTCATTTAGAAATAAATCTTAACTCAACGGAAATCAATTTTGTTTTCTTCTTCTTCTTCATTCTGTACAACAAACACTTTTTTCATTTTACTTTTGATTGGTGTACTGGTGTAATAGATTCACGTAAATTTATATGCCAAATGTGATTTATGTGAAAATTCTAAATTAATGGTCGTATAAAAGATCTTTGCCATATTGAATTTTATTCAAATATATTCTATTTATAAGCTGGTGTGAAACTGATAGAATATTTACCGGAAAATGAATATGATTTAGAACATCTTATTAATACCATTTTTTTTAATACACATAACATACGATGTGGAGAATTCTAGTTTTCAAGTAAAATTATTCCAAAGTACATAGAGTTGAACTTTGGAGATTCTAATGTCCGTTGATAATAAAACTCAATTATGAAAATTTTAATTGTTCGTTTATTATTCATAATTTCAAATAAAGTTCATCAGAAATAATATAAACATTACGAAATACTTTCCAAAGTTTCAATACAGAATTACGCAAAAATAATAAAAATACAAAAATTTAAAAAAATGTTCAATTTTTTATATTGAGAAAAAAAAAAGTTCCACTTCATAATTTAATTGAATTTTAAATTCAGTAAAAGTTAGTTAATTGTTAAGAAAACTGAAAATGGAAAAAGTTTTCTGGTTTTGACTTTCTTTTCTTTTCTTCATAATTTTTATATTTCTCGTGTTGTTGTTGTTTACTTTGATTTATATTTTATGATGTTGTTATTGCTTCTGGAAGAAAATTAATAACGAAAGATTATTTTATAACAAAAGAAAATAATTTTTTGTTGGTTTTAAAAAAACTTTGAAGAAATAATTATTATTGGAATATTAAAAATCTTATCCCTATAAATATTTTTGATGAATAACTAAAAATTTATTACGCATTAGATAATTAATTGTCCATTTAGAAAGAATTGTTAAATATTTTGAAATTTCACTGAAATTGTGACTTATGGTACTACAATGTTTTGTTCCAATGCAAACATATTTTATTTTTTACTTTTTTAACTTTTATTTATTAGATTTTTAAAACAATATTGCTCATTAATTATTATTTGGTTGAAATTCTGATGCTATGAATGCATTTGACAACAAAGATTAATTAAAATGTGCTAATATTTTTTTTCTGTGTAAATTTTCAATTTTTCTTTTTTAATTGATTTTTGTTTTATGGCCCAAAATTTAACAAAAATCAATTAAAAAAAAGTAAATAAATTATTGACGAGAATTAGAAAAAAACTTGATTCATATATCACTGAAAATTCAGTTTAATTTCAAATTAAAATAAATTCATCAATTTTTATCAAAATAAAATTTTCTCGTGATTGAAAAAGAAAATTAAAATTTAGAAAGAATTTTAATTGTTAGAGTAAAAAAAATTTGTAAATAATAATTTTTGTTATTGTACATTTTCTATGAGAAATAATGTATATAAGTCGTATACTTTGCTTCTTATTTTTATACAAAAAAAAAATATTCAGAGGAAAAAAAATTATAACGAAGAAGAATAAAATCTGTCAGATCAATTGCCAGGTGAAAAATAAAATTGCAATTCCCATAAGAAAATGTAGAAGAATAATCCGGATAAGACTTAAATGTCAACATACAACTTAGAACTTATTTCGAGAGTATTTTACTTGTTTTTTTTTATTAGATTAGATACAAGATAAGACAAGAATATACAAGATAAGATAAATAAAAAAAAGTTAGACGAAAGATAAACTTTTGTGTCTTAATATTATCTACTTACTATTTTTATTTGAACATTTCTTTATATTTTTATATAATTAAAATATATTGAAAATTCAACAAGGGGGAACCCTCACAACATTTTTCTAACCATCTGGATAAAATTTCATCATATTTGTGCATTTTTAAAACTACAAATTTCTCATATAAAAAATTGTAACTAATTTCCTTCAAGTTTCGATATTTTTCAAACTTATTCTTAGAGTTTGGAATATATTTTTTTCTTCTCTTTCTCTTTATAAATGATCTTGCACTGGAATCATCATAATTTAAATCAATAATGAAAAAGCATAAGATTTTCCAATACTTAAGATTAAGATTAAAAATGAACTGTGATGTATTTAAATGTTGATGTTCAAAGTTCATTACTGCGTAGTAAATACACCAAGAAGATCTTTATTATTTGAAAATTGAACGATTATACCAATAAAGAATAATCATGTTGTCCAATTTAAAATAATGTAAATCAATGTCATTCTGCAGACTGAAATTATTCTAAGTTCGGTTCTGGTACTGATTGTAAAAAAGAAAGAAATGGGTTACCTCTTTAAATAATAAGTCGTATAAGTTGTATACAATTTATCAGACGAATTGAATTACTTCCAATTTCTTCGTAATAATTTTTTTTTCATTTAACTCAAAACTATTTATTTTTAGGTACTTCTTAAATTGAAGAATTATTTAGTGAATTGAAAAAGTTCTTGATAGTAAGTTACAAAGGCTTATGAAAATTAAATTTTCCAGCAATTTAAATTTTGTGCATGAAAAAGAAAAAGAAATGCGAAAAAATAAACTTAAAATTATTCTGTTTGAAATTTATTTCTTTGTGAAGTAAAGTTTACGTTTTCATTCAATTTCTATTATTAAATTAAATTTGTTAAAGTTTATTATTTTCTTTCTAATGTAATTTAGTTTACACGAGGTCATTCAATATTTTTTCTGTTTGTTTTTTAAACTTATTGAATATAAAAAACCAAATTTTTCGTTTTAATTTAACATTTTCTGACCCAATTTCATGAGACCCTTGACAATCATTTAGCTAGAGTGAACATTTTTAAATTGATTAGACGCAATGATTGTAATTATTGCATTTATGAAATTGATCGTTATTCATACAAATTCGATATCACAATAGTCACAAATGACGATCACACTTGAGGTTATTTTAAGCAAAACTGAAGATTTACCATGAGTTTGACAGTCAGATAAGCCGTGGCGTATATTTAATATAATTTTATACTTGTTTCATTTGTGGTTTCATTTATAAATCATTTTAGTCGATGTTGACTGAATAATAAACAGTATTCATCTGATTCAAATTTACAAATGATAATTGTAATTAAACATCATCAATAAATAATACGGTTTAAAGAAATTATAAAGTTTATTTATACTTTTGAGTGTCAAATTAAGTAAATTCAAAATTGTGTAGGAATTTTTTTTTAATATAATTCTACAATTTATGTTTTGTTTTCAAAGAAAAAAAAAATACAGTGGCTTACATTTTTTCTTTCAAAATATTAAATATAAATTTTATTTAATTTTCGGATTAAATATAATAAATATTTGTTATTTGTAAATAATAATAAAAAAGGGAACAAAAAACAAACAGGAAGAAAGAAAATTACGTAAACATTGAAATTCTGGGAAATGTTTTTTCTTCACGAATATGAGGTCAAGTAATTTCATTCTATAATGCTGATACTGAATTTCCCTTTTTTTTTTTTCTCTCAAATATCGTTTTTTTTTTTACGATTTGCAAACGAAACATAAAAAGTTACTTAAAAGATTTTGTTGTTGTTGTTCTTCTTTTTTTTTTTTTGTTTAATTTTATAACCGTGATAAAAATGTTTATTTTATTCGATGAATGTTGGGAAATTTATAACCGAATAACACATGGAATGGAAAGATTAATCAAGTAACGAAATATGAAAGCTTAAAAATATATTAAAATATGTGTAAAAAAAAAAACTTTTCGTGTATTGAAATAAATATAGGTACAAATTTGTTCGGCTTCCTTTTTACTTCTCTTCTTAAACAATTTTGCACAATCTTGTTTTTTGTTTATTTTTTTTTGTTAGCCTGCAGACTACATTTTAATTACGTAATTTTAATTATAAAATAGAAGGTAGAAAAAGGTACACTCATAATTTCTGTTATCTGTCAATATAAAATTAAAAGTTTTAGTTACTCTTGAAAAATTTTCACATTTTAATAAATAAAAACGGATAACAAATTCATCAGAAACTTGAAAAGTCTTGTTAAATTTGCTAAATGTTTTAAGAATTATAATTTTGGTGAAATGTTTTGAATATTATTTATTTCATGTAAAGAAATGAAAGATAGAATTATTTAATTTTTGTTTCATTACAAGTACAAACTGTTTTGTATCAACTACTCGTGATATCTCTAGATAATATGATCGAATCCAAAATATTTTGAATACAAAGCTTTAATATATGTCAGCTACTGATCGTTTCATTTTTTAATAGAGGACTTTCCTGTTGATTCAAATCTCACGTAAAGTATAACTACTAATTACTATTTCTCATAAGAATAGAAAACAAATGATTTTTTGTATTCGGCAATTACCTGGAAAAACTAATAAACTGAATTCTAAATTGTCTGTTATTCTATAAAATAAAATAAATATTCCTCTTCCATTGAAAATTTAGCAAAAGAATATATTTTTTGTCTTCTTTGAAATAAAACAAGCAGCATCAATTCACTTCTTATTTTCTTCATTCAATTATTATTATTGTTTAAATTTGATTTTATATCAGATTTTTTCTTTTATTATCCTTTCCAAACAATGGAATATAAGATGAATATTAATACAAGTAAAGCGAAGGCTTTATTTTTCTTTTGTAAGAAAAAAAAAATAGTAAAAATTCTACTACAATTAATTAATTTTTAATTAGATTTTTAAGTTTTTTTTTAAAGACAAGAAAAATAATTTCTTTTAGTTGTAAAATCTTCTTTAATAAAATTTGATTGTGTTTCCTTTATTCTATTAAAATGCAAAATATGAAAGGAGATGCAATAAAACTAGAAAAAAACAAAATTGAAAGAAGAAAAAAAAAAAACAACATTAAATAAATTACAAGAAACGAACAAAGAAAAAAAGGAACTCTTTGTTTGTCTGAAAAAGATTCAATAGTCAAGGGGAACAATCTGTAGCAATTAATTTTTATTATCTTCTCTATACAACTAATAAATGAAAATCGAAAAAAAATTATGAAACAAAAGAAGTGAAGGGGAAGAGAAGGAAAATATGTAATAAAAGAATACAAAGTTTTAATTGAAAAACGACAGACGGTTCATAATTTGATTTTGAAAGAAAACAATGGAAAAAAAAATTTAAGTATTTTTTCTTGTCTTCAATATTTTTCTCAATCTTGTTCACAATTCATAAAACCAACAGATATTATTTTATTTTTTTTGATTTAATTTAAAACTTCCAGATGATGTCGACTGAAACAATATTATTGAAAATCCTCCACGCTGTTTCCTTAAACTGAAAAACGGTTTCTAAAGAAAGCAAAATAACAAAACCTTAAAAATCCAAACTGATTGGTTTTATTTAAGAAAATTCAATTACATTATTTTCCAAAGCTTTCACTTTCTTTCAGTTATTTTTTTCTTTATTCTTTTGATTGTAAACGCAGGCACCTAAATATGGCTTTACTTCGTATTTTTTTGTTTGTTTTTTTTTTTGTTATGTCTATTATTTGTTATTCAATTACATTTTTCAATCACTTTAGAAAATTTCACTTTTTCTATTACATTATGTTAGTCATTCACACTCTCAGATAATTACAATCACACATAAACTAACAATACGTTAGAACTTCCATTCAATGATTAAAATATTTTACATTGAATTAGAAAAGTATTTTAGTTGAATGAATAAAATTAAATTTAAGATCCAACAAAATTCTGTAACTTGTGTTTCATCAGATAATGTGAAAATTAGTTGAAAAATTATTATAAATATTTGGTCAAAACAAACTATGAAAAATTTCTTTAAATGTCCAAACTCATAAAAAATTAAAAACAAAAAATAAGACACAGAAATAATTTATAGAAAAACTCAGAAAGCTGAGTTCAAAAACTACAAATGATTAATAAATAAATATAAAACACATAAATTATATAACAGGAAAAACAATGAAGCTTATGTTAAGTCTTAAGTTTGAAAAATTAAACCCAAAATATCACACAATATTATCTTTCGTAAGGCAAAAAGTCAAGCTTGTTTATTTGTCAAAATGTTTTAAAGACAAAAAGTTTTTTTTTTCGGATGAAAGATGAAAAACAAACCAAAAATAGAAGAAGCAAGTACAAGAAGATTTTCTGTATTTTGTATATAAAACAGATAGAACAATGTTTAACTTAAAGGAAAATCATTTTCTAAATATACAATATTTTGGGGTAGGGGTTAATTTTAAGCTGTATGTTTTTGGTGCGTTACTAATCGTTTGTCTGTTCTATTTGTATACATTTAACTTAATATAATCTATTTATTCACAAGACGAACACAACATTTGTATTATATTTTATAAATAAATATACAACAGTTGAGTTTTGAACTTTTTGTTATGAAAGATAATAAATATTGTTGTTGTATTAGTAATTTTTTATTTAACTATAAAGTTCATCCTAGTTTAAATGTCTTATACTATTTAAGTTGTATTTATTTTGAAACTTTATGAACAATTTTCTAGGTTACAAATATACAAATAGGAGACTCAATGTATAAATGAAATTACCTTACCTACCCTGGGATTAAAAATTTATTTTTAGAATCCAAATGACAAATTATATTGATGACATTGACAAAAATAAAAAAGAAAACACAAAATAACAACAATAAAAATGTAAACTTTGTTTTTCCTCCTTTAGTTTTTTCTTTCCCTTTATTGTATTTTAGATCTGTATATTAAGCGATACCCGGCCCAACAATAAACTGTTCGACCGTATTTTTAAATATATTTTGATCTGACTCAACTCAAATATTGTAACACTTTGTATGTAAATTAGGTAAAAGTTTAATCAAAAGTTAAGGGGTGACGTAAAAAAAAAAACAAAGGTGCGTATTGGGTTTCAAAATCAACCAATTCTACTAATCTTCTTAAATGTTTCCAAAACCTAATACTGAGAAATTGTGAATTTTTTAATTTAATTATAAATAAAAAGAATTAGCTTTAAAATTTTTTAAAAATTTTTTTTTAAGCATTGAGCATTTAGTTTTATGGCGAAAAAACGTAGAGGTTGGTACATACATAGTTATTTCAAGGGGATACTAAAAAAATGCCAAATTAGGTAACAAAGGAAGCATAGTTTTTTGATTAAACTTTATTATTCTATTATTATATTTTATATTTGAATGTGTTTGTTTTTTGTCTGTTGATCTAACCAACCCATATTGTTCCTTTAAAATAAAATAATAGGGACCAAAAAGGATTTGAGATACTTACTAAACATAAACAGAAAAAGAAAAAACTATTTTAGTTGTAATATCTGATATCACGAACTTCTAAGTAAATATATAGTCAAAACGACATGCGACTTGACGTAATCCAAATATCTCATATTAAACTCTTACAAATAACTTCAATATTATTTTGTTGACAAGATATAGAGAAAGAACCTCACACTTTACTTCTTCTATTAAGTATTCGTTTAGTGTATTATTTTGGTCAATATATACGATCTTGTTTACCCTAAAAAGAGATACTAAATAATGAAACACGACCAACATACAATATTATTCAAAAGGATTGAGACAGATTTTAGTATAATTAACTGGACAACAGACAAACGACACGTTTTATATTAAAATGGGATCATATTTTGAGGATAAATTATAAATTGTTGTTCTTTAGTTCAATTACACAATTTATTTTATCTAAATAGTTTTCTTCACATAATATTTTGTTGCTCTTTCAATTATACAAGTCTTAGTGTATTAAACGAAATAATAATACAATTGTAATAATTACGCGAGTCCAATAAATTCTTAAATTTAAATTTTAGTTTCTTGCTTATTCTAATTGTTGGCAACATCTTTCAGTTGCTTTCTGAAAGTGAATTAATGTAAGATTACATGAAAATATAAAATCAATCAGTACCTATTTATTTGTTTGTGTTAAAAGTGAAATTAAAGTCTATATTAAAAGTGTAATTCTATGGGTAATTCCATTTGATGAACAATTACATAAGCTAGTACTTAGTAAATTAGTTACAATTTTTTCATAATATACATATAATAATTTATACTCGCCTGACAAAGAGAGAGAGACAGAGATTATTAAAATGCATATGTGACACACACACAAATATTTACTATTTAAAGCGAATAAATCAAATTAGACTTAGTTTTTGTCATACCAATTTTTATTTCTAATAAAATGAAGATTTACTTTGGGGATTGGAGTTTTTTTTCAATAATTAATAATGTTTTAGTATGGCATACGATTATTTCAAAATTAACTTAAATCTACACTATACCTATTTATTTTCTATGTATACTTTGTAAAAGTTTTATAAAGTTTTATCTTTCATATCGACCATATGTTTCATATCCTTTATTTAGAGTTTAAAGAGAAAACTTAAAAATTATATAACCCTGTGTTTTTTCTTCTTGTATCAAAAGAAAAGTTATTTTAAAAGTAGAATTATTATATAATGATAAAAAAAATTTATAATATTGACATGACCCTGATAATACTGAAAAGGATATAAATTTAAACTTTAAAAACTTTATATCCAATATTTTATGTTTTTCTCACGAATCTAAAACAAAAATGTAAATCTGTGGAAATGTTTTACCTTCAAGAATTTTTTTCTTATCCTCACATCATTTTTTTCTTTACATATTTTAATTTAAATCCCTGATGTCGTTCCTCATATAAACTTACATATTTTAAATAAATTTAAAATTCATAGTTGACCTGATTGTGATGGATTCAATTCCATGTGGGACATCCATTAAAACAAGATTAGGTGGCATTCCTTAGGATAAAATGATTTATCTAAATTCTTTCGAATACGATAAAAAATAATTTAACTTTTCTTGTAAATTGTTAAATCTTGGTAGCAAATAATGTTATTTCTTCGTCTTCCAAAAAAAAGACAAATGTTATTATTTCACAATAAAATAGTTTAATGAATTTTCACATTCACAATTGGTATTAGAAGTCGAATTTAATCTTGTGACATAAATTAATAATGTGGCTAAAAAAACAAATTAAGAAAGAATTAAAGAAATGGATTAAATAATCAAATCGATTTTTGTGACCTCACGATATCCAGTCGAATGCTGTGTCGTAACATTCTTATTAAAGAAACATCATCAGAGGCCACAAATTTTGTTTTGTCTAATAAAATACAAATGACATAAAGAAAATGATTTTGTCTGGACTTTAGAAAATCAGTTGAAATATCCAAATAATGTTCAATTGTATAATAGAGTTTAATGATTGAGATTAATTTAGAATTTAAACATTTGAAAAGATTTTCTTTTGATTAATTTGAATTCTCTGCAATGCGGCAATATTTTAATGTCAAGTTTATTTCAATGGTACTTGTTGGTTTCATTTATGAAGCCCCTTAATGACTGATATTTAGTCAACAAAAAAAGATCATAAACGAGCAAAAAGTCTGTAATATTAACTTTAACTAAATTTAGTCGTATGAAAAGTATATTTGTAACAGATGTGGTAAATTAGATATTCTTCATTTACCTAATGGATCATTGAATTAACTAAATATAAATTATTTACAAAACAAAGATTATTTGTTTAATTTACATGTAAAATATAAACTCAAAATAAAGTCATTCTAAGTTCAAAGTATTCTTATATAAATTATTCTTGTTAGTTTCGAAAAAATCTTTATTTAAATTCTGTTTGAAACAAAAAACTAAGGATCCATCTATGTGATTTTAAATTAAAGTAACTTTAAATTCTCTCTGATTCGAATCAATTTCGTATGTCGGTTCATATATTTTCTATACACTGATTAATTTGCTTCTGTTCAATCAAACGGTTTTATTCAATCTGGAGAATTCATTTTATGATATTTAATTTACTAGAATTTATAAAGAAAATTAGAATTGTAACTACTTCGTTTTTAACTGAATTAATTCAGGAATTTTAAACAATAGAAAACTACAACGAATAATAAAATCGTAGACAAACTCATTACAAAAAAAGAATTTTTAAATATGCTTAAAGCACAAAAAAATATAACGTTTTTATGACTGTTAAGTTTGCATTTTATTTTCTGATAGTCAAAATGTGATCGTTTAATGTTCTGGAAAATCTGTTGAGTCTTTTCTTTCTTAAAAATAGATAGAAAAAAATGAAGTGAGAGTAACAGATATTTATTGATTTTTCTATTCAAACAAATCACAATCACTTTTATAATATTATGATGATATTTTTCTACAATATTCTTAAAGATATTTCAACAAAAATGACTGACGATGAATTTATTAAAAATTTCATAATTTTTCATTTCTAGTATTTTACTAATAATTATTTACAAATTATGATGAATACAGAATGTACCAGCAACATCTTTCCTATTTAAATTTTATTGGTAGTGCAGTTGAATTTTTATAGTTGTCATTATACTAAATGGATGGATTGTATTATTATATTCACAATGAAATCAGATTTGTCGCAAAGAGGGCGACACCTTTAATATAATAAATAAAAGCGTTTGGACAATTTTCCATAAATATTTTTATTGTATAAATAACAAAAGGGAACATAAATTATTTTATTTTTGCAACATGTAGATATGAAATTTAAATAACCATTTTTTATAATTTAATTAAATAAAATTTTCCGCATATAATTTATTAAATGGAAAAAGTCTATAAAGTTATTCTCGGAAAAATGAGTTTAAACAAAATTGTATCTAATTTTAGTAATGTCTGTGATTACGAATCATATGAGTAAAAATTGCTATAGAATTCGTACCCTTTTTGAATTAAAAACAACTTGAAATTTTATTCAAATATATTTAAATGAAACTTAAAGCAACCAACAAAAACAACCAAAAAAAAAGTAGGGGAGGTTCCACACTTACAAAACAACACAAAATAATCCAGTTGAATTGTTTAACACAGTATGTGTTTGAGAATAAGCTAAACTTACATACATCTACATAAAATACATTACATAATTATGTATGAATGTTGGTCTTTGTATTATTATGTAAAAATGGTGGCAAACTTTGTGCTCGTGAGAATAATTTCTTTAAAAAAAAAAAAGCACGTACTTTTATTATATTTTCAGCGTACTATGTGAGTAGAAAGTACCATAAATGATATTTATGTAACGTTACGCACTTTAACCTTTATATAACATTATTATGAACGAACCAATTTGTTTCCGGTATAATAAAGATCTGGTCATCGGGAAGTAATTTATTTGAAGTCACAAAAATAAAAATAATTCATGTGGAAAATTTAATAATACAAATTTTTAAGTAAAAAAAAAGAAGAAAATCTGTAAGAATTCTTTTATTAGAAAATATTATCAATCATTTTTTTTTTCGTTTATATTCATTTACAAGAATATTGGAAATTTTCAAGAATTTTAATTAAGAAATCAATTGTCTTAAATCTTCAAGGTTCTTTTGTTTTGATTAAAATTACTTTTGTAAAAAATTTCTTACATTCAAAGTGTAATTTTATCTTAATAACATTAATGATTAATCACTTTATTGTTTAAACTTTAAAACAAAATATCGCTTTGGGAATAACAAGAAAAAAATATTATGAAAAGCGCCATTAATACTCTGATTTGTCGTTTCACCCACTTTCCATGCTCAGTGGAGGCGTCAATATATGCATTAAATTTCTTAAAGATCTTTTTTTTTTCTGTTCGTTATTTTTGACATAAGTCATTAGTTATTACGGTTTTTTCTACCAGATGTCAGCTAATGTACGGCTAGGCTAGAGAATAATTTATTGATTGATAGAATTAAATCTTTTTTCTCACAAAATATAATTATCCATTTTTCTCTAAAGAATAAAATTCTTTTTGTTTTTAGTTGAATCAGAAAAACTTGAAAGATAAAATAGGAAGTAAAAAATATAAGAACTTTGATTGCTTTTATTTAATAATGTATAAATTTTTTTTCCTCTTATTTTTTTTTGCGACTGAAAGTATCGTTTGTTACAATTGAACGTAACTTGATTTTTATTTTTTATTTAGAAATAAAAGCTTCTTCCGAGTCACTCATTATTATTATTATTGACATATACACATACCTACTTACAGATGTTTTGTATTTATATACAGTCTTCAAAACAAAGCAAAAATATTTATATTATAAAAATGTAAGACTTATGAATTTGATTAATTTTACAAAATAATCTTCTCTCATAAATTGTACAAATTCCTTACAATTTTTTATTTTTTTCATTTTCATTAAAACTATGATAACATTTTATTTTAAGTTGATTATTAAAACAATTTAAAACATTCTTACATCGAAATTGTTTCAATATCTTTAAGATTCTGTAGCATTAAAATTTCAATCGATAAATATTTTCTATCATAGTATGAATGAGTAAAATTGTTTGCTATAAACAAAAGAGGATGAATAAATATAAAAGAAAAAAAAAACAATATAGAAAGCTTTAAAACAGATAATGGTGAAATGTGATATATGCTCACTGAATATGAATACGTTTCTTTTAGAATCAATGCCAGTCGTTAAAGTTGTTTGCTTTTTTGTGTATAGAGAATATTCATGGAATCAGCAAAATAAATATAACGAGAAAAAACAAAAGTAAACTGTTGGTTTCACCAATATAAATCGCTTCCGGAGTACATATACTTACAACAAATATTTTGTTTCAAAATAACTTTTATTTTTGGCAATCATCAGGAAATAACAAAATTATAATAAAATACAGAGTTTGAGTTACAAACTATGGGTAATTTTGGAAACAAAACAAGAAATATCAAAAAGTTTATGAAAGTTTTACGAGTTTGAACATATTTTCTGACGAATTTCAAATGCAGATAATTATTTAACGATTAAATCGACATATTTTAATTCTCCAGTGGAATAGAATACATCAATAATTAGCATTATCAACTAATAATTTTTATTATAGTTTTCTAAACTTTAAGATATTAAAAGAATTTTATCGGATTCGAAAAATATAGCAATTATAGGCCTACAAAGAATTGAAAAGATAAACACACCCAAATTAATTTTTAAATTTATAAAGGAATTCATACATTTAATGTTTCTATTTCGCAACAAACTTTAACACTATTGACTTTAATACAGGAATAATATTTCTACATCCAATGTCTTAATTCTTAAAGGGTACATCTTTTTTAAGGAACGGTAAAAGAAATAATCGAACGTTGAAAAATTGAAAAACCTAATATACGATCTATCAAGTACATTTATACCTACGCATTTGGATTTTTTTCCTGTTTTGCTTAAAAAACTAAAACAAAGTTTTATACTGAATATTATTCCCATATGAATTTAAACTTTATATTTGCACAGAAAGTTCTATAGATATATTTTATCGCCACATCAAATTATTAGGGTATACCTAGTTATATATATTTATACGGTGAATAAAAATATGCTTGAAAAAACCATGATAACCAAAATATAACCATCGTTGAAAATATTCTAAGCCATAATATACGTAAGTCGGTTACGGATGAAATTTTTCCTTCTAATAAACACTTGCTTGTATTTCTCTGTTGAAACTGTTTTCGTTAACTGAACTTGAATTTAGTTAATTTATCTAACAATATACTGATAAAATTTCAGGAGAAAAGCTGTTGAATAAATTTTGAGCAACAAAAAATTGACGCATGCTCCATGAATATTTGCTGTAAAATCTAATTTGAAATTGGGGAAAAAATAAAATATGAGCACAATCACTTACCTGATATCTGTAAAGTTTTCGTGTAATAAATTATTTCACTCAATTATTGATTCACAAAAAGAATATATTGTTTGTTTGTTTAAACATGAAATAAATATTGATTGTCCCAGTCAAAATAAAAAAAAAAGACTTTTTTCAAATATTTTAGTCGGATAGTCTGTGTGTCAATGTTTTCCCTTTTGGGATTTCAGGTAATGGAATGAGACCAGGTAATTGAATTAGTATGAAATACTTAAAAATTTGTATATTTTTGTTCTTATCATACCATCGTACCATCCACACAAATCTCAAACACTACATTTTTTTACTAATCGATTATCATTTTGAAATTCTTAATAAACTAATAAGAAAAGAAAAGAAATTCTTTTATCAGCAGAACATAATTTGTGCGTGAAGAGGTTAATAAATCCAGTATAAAATCTTTATGATCAGAAATGAAAGGAAAATTTAAAAAGAAAAATCTTTTAAAGGAAAATAAATAATTCAATATTTTTAATGTGCTTTTTACATTTTTTCCATTTTTCTTTTGAAAAGAACAAAATCAAAAATTACCTTTTTGATTTTAGATTCATGCTCGAGTAACTATATATAGCCTCATCGCTTCATGTGTCTTAAACCAATTTTTTTTTGTTCTCTTTCTCTTTCTCTTAAAGTCCGGAACACTTTTTCTTTAAGGTTATGGCATAATGCGACCTTATTATGACTTGAGAAGAAAAAAATAGAATGAAAAGTATTTCGAATTTTTGGCACAAATCCAATTGAAAACTCTTGCATTGAAAGCTTTTTATTTTCATCCTGATTTCTTTTGTTGTAAAAATATTTTATTAAATGAAGTTTGGGACGAGAAAGCTTTTAAAATTTTGTATTAATCATGGGATTATCTATATATGCGTTATATAATTTCAAAGTGTATAAATTCCCAATTATACGTGAAAGGCACTTTACTATTTAAATTTTAACACAAGATTCCATCTATAAAGGTGTCGTTAATGCCATTTTTCCCATCTAAATTTTTTATTCCTTTTTTTACTACTTCGTTAGAATAAATTCTGGTTTGAATGAATCCTAAAAATTTACAATACGTATTTGTATAAATTATATTTCTAGAAGTGTTTCTTTGGGTGCTAAAAAGTTCCTTATATTATTAAAATTTGGTTTGTTCATTGAAATTATTCAGTTCAATAGCTGCTGTTGTTTCATAGAACTTCATCGAATTTTAAATATCCAAATAAGGATTAATAAATAACATACGAAACTAAACACTTTTTATTGTGTATGTTAAATCTGAGAATTGATTATCAAAGAAACGCAGCTTATGTCTATATTATTCTATAATTCAAAAATCATTTCATTCGTGTTAAATTTAAAATTTCTATAATTAAAATTTAAATATTCACTGAATTTCTTATGATTTTGTGTCCTAATCTGACACACATCTGTTTTCGTATCAACACCAAACAAAAAAAAAAGTTTAACTTTCACATTAATAATGTCAACGAAAAAGCATGATACGTGATTTTTGTGCCGTTGACATTTATAGCACGTAATTCAGAATTTTAAGTAGATTAATCAGAAAAATCACAATTCAATGAAATAATATCAAAAGTGTCATCGATTAAATGTTGATCTATTTTGGGTATGGCAAATTTCAATATTGAGATAACAAACAGATTTGCATTAGTAATTTTTCTCACTTATATAATTGAAAATATTTATCGAATGACCTTATCTCGGTCTTTTGTCAAATGAATTATACAATATATTGTTGAAATTAGTTATTTATTAAATATTCTATGTCCAAGGCAATTTGATTGAAACAATTATTTAGAGATTGTTTTTAATTGGATTTATGTTTGCCTTCCAGTACTTGTTGTGGAAATATAATGGTGTATGTGGAATGTTGATCCTAAAATAACTATAGAGACCCTTGTATTCGTATTAAGTCTATAGAATGTTGGGTCAGTTATTCTTATTATGGACGTTAGCATAAAAATTAATGAAGAACATAAATGAAAATTATATCTGCGATAAAAAAATGTGTACTCAAAAATTTTATCAGTGGATGACATTTGCTTTATAATTTGTTTGTTCAGTGAGATAAAAAGATAAATTATTAACAGAAAAGTTAATTTTGAAAAGAATTAAAATAAACAAACTTGTCGCTCATTTATGTCTTTAAAAAAATCAAAATGAATTGTTTGTGATTTAAATTTAAAAGAAAAAAATTTAATAAGAATTGAAAATTAAGGAAATTTAAAAAAATTAATTTCATTTTTCCTTTTTTTCTTTCTTTTATGTGTTTTTTTTTTTAAATTCACCAGAATTGATTTTCTAATCTTGACCAAGTTTTAAGATCAAACATCTGACTAGAAATTCAAAATTTTTTGAGCAGTTCAGTCTAATTTTTTGTATGCTTTTCTGTTCAATTAATTTTTAATATTTAAACATTGTAGATTAATCGTAGATTAATGAAATTATGTATTCTTATTAATATGGGTTGGATCATCGGTAAATTTACTAAATAATCTGGTAATCAAATTCGGCAGAAAGTTCAAGTAGAGATTTTTATATGGAGTTCAGTATTTGGTTTCCTTTTTTACAATATTTTTATATTTATATTATAATTCGAGTTGATTTCTTCCAGGATTACATATTTGTATTTCTATGTTTATATTTTTACTCAACGATTCAATATGAAGGTAGATAAATTTTATTTTCTGTATAAAAAAAAACTCATAAATCTTAAATGCCTTTTCTTTCTGTGTTTCAATTTGTATGATAAAGTTCCTTTATTTATTTATCTTCTTATCATTTATGACCTTCAATATTACATATATAGAAGAATTGTAAAACTAAATGTTTTATCAAGATTGGAGAGGATGAAAAAAAAAATAGACACACAATACACAACACAAAATACACAACATAAAAGATAAAATATGAACTAAGTCATCTACAGAATATAAAATTTTTATTTTCTTTTTCTTTTCTTTTATTTTGAATAATAACGTTGAGTTGATAGAAAGATATTTTTTCTTCTTGTTTCTTGTTTTTACTTTTTGAACTGAGGATGGACGTGCTTACAGTATAATACATTTTATGTTTTATTATTCAGAATGGGTTAAAAGGAAGAAAAGAAGGACAACAAATTTTATACTTTTCTATAGAAGCTTTAGAAAAATATTAATGTTTGTATAATAATAATAACAACACAACTGAAAAGATGTTTTATACAGAGAAAAAAAAGGATCCTATCTCTTCTTGTACTGTTGTTTAAAATGTAAAATGTTTCGCATATGCTTTCCCTTAAAATGCGTTCGTAAATAATTAAAAAATTCTGAAGAAAAACAAATGGATTCTTAATTACCACAAGACAAAAAAAAAATAACAAGGGAGAATGAATAAGCGTTATTGTTTTTTCTTCACAAAAAAATAAAATAAAATAAACGAATAAATTAGATAAAATAAATTAAACCTTAAGTGGGGTGATGAAACCAAAATTAAATTGTGTCGTTTGTATAAAAGACATTATTGTAACGCGCCTCATAAAACATTTGCTAATTATGTTTTTTTTTTGTTATTTGTGTTATATGAATTGTATAAAGATTTTTCTAGAATTTTAAATTTGGATTTTTAATTATTTGAGATGAATTAATAAAAATCAATAAATTATAAGCTAGAGATATAAAATTAAAAAAATGGAAAATTATTTGTTAGTGTTTTCAGGGAGAGTTTTTCATTAACGTAATTGTTAAATTTCAGTAATCTTTAACTTATTATTTAAGTAAGATTGTAAAATATTACGATGACTATACTGTAAATAATTGTTCTTATGAAAATCATAAATTTTTTATGGATGAGTCTCTGTATGATGTATGGTTTAGTTTTGAATACAACATTAAACATTGAATGTAGATTGATTATTATTCCATCTGGCTCGTTTTATCTCATATATTAAAGTCGTCCCTTGTATCACTTCTTATCAATATAAACGAATAAAGACAAGATGAAAATGAAATAATTCAATAGAAATTTGTTTACTCCGAATATTAAAATTTTAAATTATTTTAGAAACTTCAATTCATCTGAACCGTTTATACAGAAAGAATAAATCTAAATTTAAGAGAAAAATGATATCTTGTAATATCAAAAGTGGCAATCACATGTTACTGAAGCGCGTCACTCTTAACGAGAACCACTCATGACATAGTCAGTTTTTCCACTCACATTACATTTGACATGATAAATAAGAATACACTATCGTTAAACTTAGAGGATTAGTTTTAAATAACCCTTATAACATTTATCCAATATTATGATGAGCTTTTAGTTGTTTTACATTTGAAAAATACTGACCCATTTTATTATGTCAACTTTAATATGTTAAATTTGACGACTATGAGAAAAACATTATCAAAGACACATGTAAAAATAAATGAGTGCAGTATAAAATTACTTTTAGTCAACAGTAAAACTGAAATGTACACCATTAGTGTTGTTTATTCAGACAAATTATATTGAATTACATTATTTAATGAAATTAGAAACAAATTCATTCTTCAAACAATTCAAACAATTTATACAATGGATATGAGTATGAGACGTTTAACTAAAGTACACTAACCGACCAAAGTGGGAGCATGGCAACATGCTGGCGTTTGGAGCGGGAGGTACCGAGTTCGAATCTCGACCGAGGCGGGATGGAATTTTTCATTAGTTTAATTATGTACTAAACACACATATGCAGTGGGCAATGTTTAATAACATCTATGACCCTCTGGTTGGTGTGCAGGATTCGGTTTAAACCGAACGATTCTTCTTAGGAAATCTGCATGTTTCCTAAGAGCTGGCAATGTGCCGAATCAGGTATAAAAATGCAAGTAGCAGATGCTAGGTGGTTCAGATTCTACCTTAAAAATAGTAGGTCTCGTCGCTCAGTTTGGCGAAAGCGGAAAAAGGGGACGTTAAAAAAGTTAAGGAGGCTTGCATAAAAGCAAGTACAAAGAGATAAAAAAAAAAAAAAAAAAAAAAGTACACTAAATCGATTTCTAATAAAACGGAAATTGTATAAAGCATATTGAATATCATTATATTGAGTTTTTGGTTTGTTCATGAACACTAAAGGATAGTGTTTGATTTTAAATGTAGTTAGGTATGAGGTATGAGAGATATAATTTCATACAATGTAATAATAAATTATTACAAATTGTCATAAATTTATTTCAACAAAAATGAATTACATTTGCAATTACAAAATTTCTTTAAGAAATAGAAAAACTGTTAAAACTAAACACTTAAAAACCATTAACAGTTTTAGCTGCTAGTTAGTTGCAAATAATAATTTTAAATAATGAATACTAATTATTTAGTTTATAGTTTAACTTTCATAAATTTAAATACAAAATTCGTAAGAAAATAATAACCGAAAAGTGTCTAGACTTCTACGTACATAAATGCAAGACGTAAAATAAGAGATTCGCTATTCTAGTAAACATTATAAAAGGATTGGCGAAATAACATTGTTTTTGAAAGAGGTAAACTTTGATTGAAATAACTTGTCTCTACCTATAAATATAAATAAACAGACAGGCTAATTGGAATGTCACTCTAGGGATCAATCGTGTTTAATATTAAATGTTTGAAAAAATAAGTTCATATTAATTGAACAGAATTACTAACTTTTAATCTCATTATTATTCTTTATAAGTTCGTTATTCCTTCTAAGTGAAAAAAATTAATTAGACAAGAACAAATTTTTTTTCTGATTTTATTTGAAAATCATGAGAATGACAACGAGTTTTAATGACGAGTTATTATAACTTTTGATTTTCACATTAAGGCCAATCTTAAGTTTAAGACAGAAAGTTCATAATCTCAAAATAAACACAAAGAATATATTTAAATAAAAATTATTCGCGGTTCGGAATTAAAAATCTAAAATTGTTAGGATTTGATACATTTAGAGTAATTATAGACGCAAAATTAAAATTGTATTCGTTCTCATAGAGGGAGAGGATTAAATTTACCAATCATTTTACCAGAAATTTATAATTAATACAATTAACAATTAATTAATTAACCACAATCAAACAATGTGAATACAAAATATGTTAAATAATTTGGTTTACTTGTTAAAACAACAAAGAAATTATTTCCTAAATTTTTTTTTCTATAGAAATGAAAATGAAATCCATTAAAAGCTTTTAATGTTTCATTATTGCCATTGAATATTTCAACGAGGAATTATTTCAATTAAAAATGAAAATTGACGAAAAACAAAACTCATTCCATTCACAAAATGAAATTCTTTTTTTTTATTAACAAATTTTGTTATTGAAAAATATTCACAATTTTAATCAGCTTTATTGTTTTAATTAAATTCACAATTTTCACAAAATATCCTAACGTTTTTTAAATGTAATTTAATTTTTCCACAAATTTGAAATATTTTTTTTCATTTTCAAGTTCTTCTGATTTTTTGTTCCAAAAAAAATTAATTTTGTGAATTTTTATTTAAAAATAAATTTAATCCAATTAATTATTTGTTGCAAGCATCAAAATTTCAGAAAGTTATGTCAGTACAAAAGTTTCGAAACAAAATTTTTATTCGAGTATAATTTCAATTTTCTTTTACTTATGGAAATGATCAGAAATTTTGGGGAAATCTGAACATCTAAAATTTGTCATAGTAGTTGGCCGTAATGTTTTTAATTTCATAAATGTATTTTTTAAGAATACATTCAATATTTATCGTATATTTGTTGTGCCTTCTTTATTATTCGAAACTAATATTCTCTCAATGATTTGTGCAAAAAATAGGTAGATATTTTGGCATACTTGTGTATTCAAACCAAGTAAAATATTTATAGAGATTATATGGAAGGATGGTTTGGTCAGTCATGAAAACATTGCGCATTCAATCACAATGAATGTTGAATAATTCAATATCACATTATCTTTAGATGGCATAAGAAAGTAACATTTATATGTCAGTTTTATCTCTTTATTCCAATTTTTACCATTCACTCAATGGACTTGAGGACCAAAAGGCGCAATATTACTTATAAATAATTAATTGAACTTATGTTTGTTTTACGAAGTTCTTAATAACTTTTATTGACTTTTATTGACTCAATTAGATCTAATTAAAACTTCTTAATTGATCAATAGCTTAAAACTAGTTTATAAGTCTTGGTATCACTTTAACCTCTAATGGAACTATATAAAAATTGATTAAATCCATCTTAGCAATAATACAAATATAACTTTAGAATATCTACTTCCATTATTGATTTCTCTAAAGAATTGTCTTGATCCTTTATAATTGAAATTCTCTTCGTCTAAACTTTAAAGTTTGCAATAGTTTACAAATTTTAAATTGAGAATTCATAATTTTTACAATATTATCAGTTAACAATTTTTGATTTTGTGGAATTTTAAACTTTATCTGAAATAAAGAATTATCTTCTGAGTTTTTAATTGTAACTTGTTAATAAAAATCTTTTTGTTCTTAAAGTTTTTAGTTTTTGGCAAAATAAAAATTTTGTGCCAAAAAAAAAATGAAGCCAATTAAATATGGGATAATTAAAGTTAAAGTAATAACAGACAAACATTCCATCTAAATATTAGTTTTATAACTGATTGAAGTCACACACAACAATTCACACCATTGAATAAATTTAAATAAAAATTAATTATTTCAAATTTATTTCTTTATTTTCAAGAAATTATCAAAGAAATGTGAAATGATAAAAATTTGAAGACAACCCCACATAATATGTTTGTAATTTATACATTTAACTTAGTTAATTGTGTTAACAAAATACGTAATAATAAATATTGTTAACTTTCGTGTAATAATTTATCTGGTGCGTATAAACACTAAAAAGTCTTATGCTTTCTTTTTCTCTTATAATTAACAGAATTTGTCAAGAAAGTATAAAAATGATATATCGTAAAACTTTTTATGTTTAGTTTAGAAATTCTTCTAAAGTTAAATATTTTATGGTTTATTTTACTTTAAAATCGATACACAGATGCAGAGATAATTCATATGCAGGTCTGATTGTTGAAAGTCGTGTTTTGTAAAGAAAATTAAAAGAAAATCAAATAAATTAAAATTGTTTTAGAGAAAATAAAAATATAATGAAGTGTTCTTTAATTAAACGCGAAAATGTAAATATTTATCTTAATTTATGCAACATAAAAATAAATTGTATGAAAACCATGAAATTTCCCATAATCTTTGTTTGAATATATTCTCATTTATGTCTCATTTTAAGAATACCCATTATTTTTTCCACTTTATGACGTAAAGCCCTTTTTGATCTGTTCCCTTTTTTTCGTTTGTAATTATTCTTATTACATTATTCATTCACTTAAATGTGTTAAAACGTAAAATAATTCTCAGTGGAATAATGTTCATTAAAACTAAAATAATATCAAATATCTACACTAAATAAATATTCTGTATTTATTTTTGTATTAAATTTTTTCATGTGGAAACATATTTATGCGTATGTTTCTAATATTTGTAACTACTGCTAAAAATTGAACATGGTTTACAATAACAATCTTATATCAGATCAGCAACTGTTTTCTGGGTGCAGGCGTCATATTTATAATAATTGGTCACAAAGCATATTATCTGTTTGTTTTTTTTAATTAATTTAATTTCATCAACTACTGTACACCAGTGTTCGTCAATTCATTCTAAAATCGATGTTCATTAAGGCATTGGGGTAGAGTTTTGGTTCATTATTTTCATATAAAAAAAATTTATTGAATTGTTCTTCACGTAATAAATTAAAGCAATAAAATTAGTCATTGTTAGTCATGTGAAAAATACAAAATATTTTCATTAGCAAAAGTATGTTGAAGCTTTTCTAAATAAAAACTGAATATTATGAACATTACGCAAAAACTTTTAACTCACAACAGACAACAAAAAAAAAGACAAATTTTATAATAAAATTTAATTTCAAAATTTTAAAAGTAACAATAGACAAAAATGTCTCAGTTCGTTCTATGCATCAAAACGATTATAGGATACGATATTATGATGTACCAGAAAATAATTTACGAGGAAATAATAAAATTCTGTTACATTGTTGTAGTGAATGAAAAACAAATATTGTTCTCCTTTTTATAGAAATTTAGTTTTATTTTTTATTCCAACTAAAACTTACAATTTAATAACTTTTGTATAACAAAAAAAAATTCATTAAAATGAATAATAACTTTCCTTCAAAACTAAAATAAAAAAAAAAAAAACATGGAAAAACTTTTTCTTAAGAGAATTCGTGCTTAAACATTTTCGTAATAAATTTGTTTTTTAAACACAGCAATTAAATTTTATGATAAAATAATAAAATGAAAAGTAAACAAAAACATAAAAAATAAATAGAAAAGTTTCGATCAAAACTTCTTGTATGATAATTTTTTCTTTCATTTTGTTATTTAAGTTCAAAATTATTTTATGTTTTTTCTATTCGTTGGTTCTTTTGGTTTTTTTCTTAATAAGATTTGAAAATAAATAAATAAAAGAAGATCATATAATTTTATTTGATTTTGATGGAATTGTAAATTAAATAAAAATTATTATTTGCAACGAGGAAATTCTTCAATTGGATTAAAAAGACATTTTTATATTCATTGAAAGCGTAATAATTTAAATCACATTTTGAAATTAATCTGGATAATTAATAATGTAATTAGTTGCATTATATTAGACAGTAATGAGAGCACATAAATAAATTATTCTCCATTAAATTATGAATCCGGAAAAAACAATTTACAAATCTCTTGTAAATAAGTTGAGAATTAGAAATATTTACGACAAGAACTAAAGGAAAATGTTATAAAAAAGTGATTTTATGCAAGACGCTATTTATATTTATAAATTTTCCGATATTAAACATGCATTGTGTCTTTCATAATGTTTACATGGATATTTCAACACACGCACACATCCTCGATAGTATTTATGTACATCTTTGTGTTTTCTCAATATTTGAAAGAATTTTCATTTTTGACTTTATTCCTTTTCACCGATAATAAATTGTTAGCATAAAAATGTCGAACATATTTTATGTTGAAAATTCTGTTTTCAAAATTGTTAAGAATTTATTCATGAATGAGGTTAAATAGTGTAGCATGGTTAAATCATGTAAACATTTATATAATAGGTAATTAGTATAGGTACATTTGGTCAGACAAATTTCCTAAACAAATACATTATAAATGTTAAGTGTACATTTCTCTAAGAATGAATAGAGTTTTGCTATGTAGGATAGCATGTTTAAAGCTAGTAAAGCTGTTAACATAATGGAAATAGATAAGCCAAATGTAAAGTAGCTTATTTATTGTATAATATAATGATTTGTTCTATAGTGTTGTATATTCAGCGTAAGAATACAAAGAAACCGTATTAGAATAAAACCATGAATTTGACTTTAATTTGAATTTCTTGAAAACACAATTTTTCTAAATATTGAAATTATTCTTTTCATTTCACTGTAAAAAATTATTATCAACAATTATTTATAACTTTACTTTACTCACATAAGATGGATGGTTTTGTGACATACTGTGTCTCTATACTAACAGTTGTCATGATGTATTAATATTAGTTTTGGTTAAGTAGTCAAGAATATGAATAAAGGCCTTTTACACAGCATCACTCGTTTATACTACAGGTTTTCCCATTCAAAATATAATTTTATGCTACAAAATACAAATACATTGGAAACAAAAGCATGGATGTAAAAAAAATAGAAACTTTTCAGCTTTTATTTATAGCAGAAAAATAACAAATCCGAGAAACTGTTTTGTCTAGCAAAATAGAAAATGCATTTCAGTTCGTTTTAAGAGTTTTATGAGTTTTAGTGTAGAAGATAATTTTTATCTAAGTAATTTATATTCGACTTTAAAACAGATAAGATGGTTATAAAGATAAAACTATTTATTTATCTTTCATTAAAAATAATTTAAGAAACAATAATTCTTCCTCCATCAAGTATAAGTGAAAGCTATTCCAACAAGGTATCTACCAATATCACTGTACCTTTATGCTTCATAAAATAAAAGTTCATTTTAAAGAGTTTCTTTATAAGTTAGAAAGAATGTCAATTTGAAAGTAGGTACCTAAAATGATAAAATTTTGTAAACGCAAAGCGAATATTTTCTTTATTGTTCAGCAAATACAATAGTGCTTCTTTTTCTTCTCAACTTCTCTCAAATATGAAAAAATTGAAATATTCAAAATATTCAAAATATTTTTTCTTGTCATACTTTATATTGTAGATTTTTTATTAAAATATTTATGAGAATTATAAATTATTAAATAGAAGACACACCCACACATAAAAGTCAAAAAAATTTTAACTTTTGAGTAAAAAATTTAGAGCTTTTAATATTTTAAAAGTTTAACGTCAAAATCCATTTCTGATGGTTACAATAGAAAGATGTGCATTGAATTTCATAAATTTTCATTCAAATAATATTTTCATACAGCAACAACAAAACTCTGATAAATAAGAAAATTTATAAATTCACCTGCAGCAAAATAAATAAAATTTCAATGAAATCTAATTTACGATTTATTTATTTTTTATTCAACTTTAACCCGTTGAATAATTTTATAATCAATTTCAGGGTTTCATTTATAAATCAATGTGATGAGGTTTCCTTATTAAAAATAAATAAATAAATTGGTGTGATTGATTTTTTTTATTATTTATAAAGTTTGCATCACTTTAAGAATTGAAAAATTTGAATTTCTCGTTAAAAATCTTATCAGAAAATACTGTCAATAAAATGACATTAAGTTTTTCTGAAAAATGCCAGATGGAATTATTATTTAATAAGATTTGAATTATAGGATTGAATTAAAGAAAATAAAATCAAAGAAAAAATATGAAAACTTTTAATAAGTTTCTGATATTTTAGTTTTTTATAAAATGTTTGAATCTTTACTTATTCCATTCGGATCTTATAGATCCCATAGTTGGGTGACTGATAGGAGAACTGTCTCGGATTTTTATATTTTTACTGTACGTTTTCATATAATTTCTTTATAGTTTTAGGTTGATTTCTGATATTTTGTTCATCAAGTGTGGATTTATAACTAACTCACCACATAATTTTAAACTCACTCGATTGTTTTAGTGTCTGCATAGTTTTTGTTGCCTTGATGAAACTTTTTTATAATAAAATCAGTCTGCTTTGTATTTTGTAGCAATGTTATTTTGGTTATATGAAAGTCTTTTTAATTCTATCCATGAGAAGAATAATACACGCGTCTCTGTGTTTCGTTCAAAAAAAATTCTTAAGTAATTATAAAATTTTTTTTCTTCAATATTGGAACATCATCTGTTTCCAATTCCATATTAATTGTATTTCGTTATTATTTTTTAAATATTTACATAAGTTTACTTCAATAAATTTAAATGAATGAAACAAAAATAAGAAGTGATTTAAACTTTGCTCTATCAAATTTCTGCTTTCAAAAGACTTAAAAGATTTTTGTTTTAATTTATCTTCATCAAAGACAAAATTTACGTTAGATTAAATAATGTGCAATGAGTTTCGTAATTTTTATTCATTTAATTAAACATTAATTATACCCGACCAATGTCATAATTTGAACAAAAAATGTTATCTCAGAATTTATTTTTGCGAATGGATGAATACATTTTTTCACACTTGGCAATTATATGAATATTTTTTTCTTTTTTAGGAAATAAAATTATATTTCAATTGTTATTTTAAAACTAAAACTTTATTTCAACGTAGGTAAGTGGAATTCCCATTTTTATGTTATAAATGAAGTCTGACACTTTTTTTTCTTTCTATATAAAAATTGAATGATATAAAAAAGAGAATCATGAAATCGTCGTTCGTTCATACAATATTTTTATAGAAAAATCTAACAAAATAGCTGATGGTTGAGTACACAAATTCAATAAGAAGTATGAGAAAATGTGATATGTGTGTTGTTGAAGCATCACTGACATATGAGAAAATAATGAGGTTGCTGATAAGAAAAGCCAAAATATTTTCTACCTAAGACTCTTTAGCATGAATATTATTGAAGTATACAATTTTTTTTTATATGAATGAGTGCGACAAATTTAAGGGTTTATTTTTTTTATCTAGAAGATTTCCGTTAATTTTTTTTTATGGAATATGCAAAAGTTAAGAATTTTTATTATTCATCATTTTGATCATAAATTTCACTCAAAAAATTAATTAAAGATTTCAATTTCTCAAACAAAATCGTGAAATATTACCTCCGTTTGTTTTAATTTATTTTTTAACAGAACGATATCGATGTTAATCAGAATTAGCCACTGAGAGTTTACACTAAATGGAGCAAAGTACTAATCATTAGTGACGTCATATTTATCTACTTTCGTAACAATTATGAGATTTAAATATTCGCTTATAATGAAATTGGTGTCATTTTGTTCCTATCAAAAGTTTTCGATTAAATTGAGGTGGATTTAAAACTGAAAAATAGAACTGGTGTAGTTTTTTGTTGAAGAAAACATAAAATAGTGACAGATGCATTATAATGATATGTTGGTTTAGAACATTTTCAATTTACGGTCCTATAGGATATTTATGAAAATGAAGTTATTATGAAGATTGATTACACTTCAGTACATAAATAGAAATAAAAATGAATCTTATGTAAAGAGCTCACTTAACATTCACTTAACATTTATTATTAAAAACTTACTTAGACTTCAATAAATTTATAGAAACTACACTGAAAGTATGTTGTTGATGGTTGAATTTTAATCTACCATGGGATTAGTTATTGTTGGAAAATATAATTAGTTCTTTGAATAACTTATAGTAATTTTATATCAAAATGATCTTTATTTAATCTTTCAAATAAGTTTTTCGAAAGTTTTAAATGGTTTTAGCAAAATGAATGAGCTTAAAACTAAAACCCGAAAGTGTTTATAATTTTGATAATACGAAAAAAGGAAGTTACATCTTCAACCTTATTTTACATCTAGAAGTTCCTCACTGTATTTGGTTTGGTGAACACAAAAAATAATATATAATAGAGGTTTTTAGATGAGGGTACTGACAGTTATTATGTTCAGCTTAAAAATTTTAAATGACATTTAAAACGATTGTGTTGATCATCGTATGTTTAATTATTTTTTTGAAAATTACTTGGGATTTATTGTTTTAAAAAATGCTGAATTAAACACGAGAAAAAAAACTACAATTTGTGTTTCAATTTCATCATTTTTGTTGTACCTATTAATTTTTTTTTTCGGAAATCCAAACTTTATTTTATTTATTATCGTTTGGTTATTGTTTTACGGTTCAGAATTATTTCAAAGAACAAAATGATTTTGTTCATATATTTCTAATTTTCAACAAGAAAAATAATAGAAGGAAAAATATAATGTGTATGAGGAAAATGGAAATACGTATCACGTTGCGGTTACGTGATATTTGAAGAGAATTGAAATTGTTATCTGTTCTATGATATTGACATGATTTCAAATGGTGATGTTAAGTGTTGTTATATAATAGAAAATAATATTCTCTATAGGCTGTTGGTTTTGATTATTATATTAATCAATCTTATCAATTGTGAAAATGTGATTATGACAATATGTTTTCGTATACATTCGTCACGGCTATTTTCACAAGTTGATAATAATTTTCTATAAGAAAAAAAATCCCATTATAATCGACGTGACATGGAATGTATGTTATTGAAAATATATTATAGTTTCAGTATTCCATATTACATTGTGTGTTCGTTTGAGCAAACATATTTACGTTTTTGTTTGTTTTTATAATTAAAAGTATCAGATACGCTAAAATTCAAGATGTCTTAGTCTACAAAATAAAAATCATTTACACACCAAAATTTATTCTCTAAAAATTTTAAAAGTAAAATTATCTATTAACAATTTGAATCGATTTTTAATTTTAAATTAATATGAGAAGAATAAGCAGTTGTAGCTTATGTGATTGATTGACTTAAATTAACGTATCTTGTATTAATTAGGTACCAGGATTATACCAGGATGATATATACTACAATGTATTACAATAGATTCCAAACAATTTTATCCATCACACCAAACAATATTTACGATGTGAAAAAAAAATGTTGAATTGAAAATTATGTTGACTCTTACTTGTGTTGATAGATGATGACTGAAGTTTTATAAGAAAGTTTTCTTTTAAATAAAAGAACCGAATAAATTGTTTCATCATTGTAAAATAATAAATTATAAAAATTTATTGTGAAATATTTGCAAAAATTCTCTTAACAGAAATAAAAGTCAAAAAGAAAAAATAATTTTTCTCCGGTTGTGTGACAATGACACAAACTTATTTCATAATTCTAACAAACTTTTTTTTTCTCGGTATGCAGAACACATCTGATCTCAACAAATAAGCAAACATCAAAAAAAAAAAAAAAACAGAAAACTTTTCTGATATCAATTTTCTTTTTAAACTGTGAAAAATATGCTAACTGACATTGGAAACTATATTTTTCTAGAAAATAAATATAAAGAATAAGTTTTCAGTTACAGAAAATATTAAAGCCACAATTGCGTTTGATGTTTACATTGCAAGAGTTCTGGACTTTGTCATCAGATAATTTAAAATATTTTCGGTTTTTTGTTTCTTTTTGTTATTTTATACGAAAAATGTCGTTGGAAACTTTTAAACTTGTTAGTGGAAAAACTATAATAAGAACTGGTATTTGTGTAATTATGTAATTGTAATTTTTATAGGTATAAATAATTACTTAATTTAATCAGTAAATATTGCATCAATATTTCCTATTTAATGGAATAAATTTTTTCGACGTTTACATTAACTTTGACCAATTTCGTTACAGACTTTATATTTCTAAAATAAAACCGTTTGTTTAAATTGTGTAAATCACGGTACACGCTATGAAGTTTTAGTAAAAATCTTCTTAAACAAAATATTTGTTGTAAGAAACCTTTAATAAAAACTTTAATCCGAAATACTAAACAAAGTTGTTGTAATTTATTATTGTTTAAACATAAACGCTGTTTTACCATAATTCAAGAATTTTCTTGTTTTCTCACTCAAAATTAAAACATTAAAAAAATATCATATTGAATAAATTTTAGGATCAAAGAAATATTTCAATCGCTTTTCAGAAACTCTCAGTTAATATAAAAAATTATAAATCAAAGGTTTCATTGTAATTGACTAAAGCTTAGTTTATTTTAATTAAATAAAATTTTCTGTAACAAGACTAAAAGAAAATTTATGATTCTTTAAACCTTGAGGTTTGGATTTTTTTTTTCTTTTTACTTTAATATAACAAAAAAAAAACATTCATAAATACTTTTTACAAATAAACTCAAAGAATGAATGGGGTTCTATAATACAGATGAAGGGTTATATAATATACTCTATATTTTAATGCAAAGGAGGATCAGAATATAAAATTATGCAAACCTTTTATTGAGTTTTATGAATATTTTAAAGGAGTTATGTAGGTCATGTCTATATTTTGTAGAGGATTGGGGTTAAATTAAAGTAACCGAAGATTTTACTGCTTGTTAAATAAGATGAAACCTTATTAATGCATAATATTATTTGAATATAAAATAAATGACCAAGAAATAAAATTAACTAAACTTTGTTAATAAAAATAATTCAAGATTTTCGTTATTAATTTTCTTAGGCGCACAGCCAAATTTATATTAAGATATGAAACTATTTTATTAACTTGTGAGTGTTTTACCTCCAGGGTTTAAACACCAACCCTTTCATAATCAAATATGTTATTTACATTGACAGGGTGTGGCAAAGGAATAGAATGTATGTTATTTTATAGTAAACATTTTCCACTTAATATTTTCTAATGTGTACAACTAAACATTTTTGATTTAAATTTCTATGTCGTTTTCTTAAAGCATTTCATCATACTGAAAAGAAGAGCAGAAGAAAATTTGAATGCACCAGAATGAAAATGATTGTTTTTGAACAAAAAAAAAAGTATATTAACGCATGCGGCTTGAAATGGATTTCTATTCAAGCTTTGAAGAAATATGAGAGAGTTATTTTTTCAAAGAAACAATTCTCTTAAATTTAAGTAGAAATTTATTATTTAAATATTTTATCAAAACAAAAATTCACAAAATGAAAGGGAAAATTTTAAAAAGATTTATTATTTTATGTAATCAAACAAAAAGTCCTCATTAGATTTGTTAATCCATCTATACCCACTGAATAAATAAATGACGCAATCACTGAAAAAAGCCTATTCGTAAGAACGCCTTTTTCTTTCATATTTGTTTCTTTATATAATTTTGTTATGCGTAAAAGGGTTATACAAGTACAGCAAAATCCCTTTTTAAACTTAAAATAGAACCATGGATAAGAACACTTTTCTTGTGAAAAATTCTGAATAATGTAAATCAATAATAAAAATAATACTTTAAGAATTGTTTCAGTATTTATTATTTTCTGTTTCCTTTTTGTATTCAATTAATTGAACTTGAATATTGAATATTGTTGTAAATTGGATTTTCTTCTTTGTTTAACTTTTTTTTTATTTGATGGTCATGAATATGCGTAATGACTCAAATTGCTCTATATTTTCAATATTTTATTACTTGCTGGTTGGATTATTGAATTTTAATTGTCGCATTTTTTAAATTTGTGCCGATTCGTTAGTATTAATAAAGTCGTTAGAAAAATGGGTGACAAAGATATATTACGAGAAGTTATATGCCGATTTGCTGATTTATTAAATGAAATCAAAAAAATTATAAATCAAAAAAAATGTCATTTGCTAGCAAATAAATAACAAACACGTCAGGACAACCTCGTTTTTTTAAATATCAATCCTTTTCACATTTGTTATCAGCGTTCTAGAAATTCTACTGATGGTTACTACTTGTCTATTCATAAAAAATATATCTAGATACATACTAAAGTATTCTCGATTATGATTATGAATATGGGGTAACCTAACTACTTTTTTTTGCTTTAAACGGAACGATAACAGAGAGCATTTTTAATATTAAAATCTACAATGCTACAACTAATATTTATTTAGATTTTCTATTTGGAATAGAATATTGTACACATAAATTATATGTTGTGACTGAAGTCTCTATTATGTATTATGAATACTTTTTTTAATGAGAAAATAGGAAATGTCTTTCAAAAAAAAATGTCTACAAAATGAAAAAGTTTATAAATTAAAACTGATGCTCGTCAGTCTAGTGAGACGTTATGAGAAACATAAAATTTTTATAAAATAAAATTGTACTGAATTTATTGTCTTTTTCTATAAATTCTAAAATTCTAAAAGTTTAAATTATTTACGTAAATAACTTTTAAGTCAAAATTCAACAAGAAATAAATATTTTTGAATTTAATTAAATTATTACAAAAACTATAAATTTAATCTGCATTAAAATGTTTTACAATTCGACAAGATTTTTAATTGAAATTATCCCTTTTGTTTATGTTTTAGCTTTAAAGTTTTTTAAGTTATTTTGTTTAGAAAATATTTTTAATTAAGTGAACTTGCTTTGAATTAAATCAATTATGTTTAGGAAATTAAGGTAATTAATTAATTTAATTGAAATGCAATATGATGAAACATTTATTTTGTTTCGCTTGATCAAAATGCTTAATACTTTTATTTAAGGAACCACAATTCAAATATTTTGAAATTAATTTGTTGACTTCGGAAAGTACCAGTAACAACTTTTAGTTTGGGGTTAAACTGAAAGAAGAATATAAGAAACAAACAGAACTAAACTAATTAAAAGATTGTCTACGACTTCTCATTTTGTCAACAACAGATGAAAAACAGAAACGTACAATTTTCCCAAATAATAAAAATGAAAAAACTCAGGTTTATATAAATTTTCGTAAGAGAAAAACTGTAATTCTTTGGAAAGGAGATGAAAATAAATTGAATTTTTAATTACGTTCTTTTTTTTGCTGGGAAGTAAAACGACGAGATAATTAATGTTTCCATTTCCAAAAAAACATTATGTTGTTGTTGTGCCTGTTTGCCTTAAAATAATTTTGTTAATTATTTATTATTTTTTTAATTTGAAATTCGCCCAGAAACATGGGATAATTTGTTTTTACCAAATTTATGTTTACTTTCATTTTATAAACAATAATAAAAATAAGGGATAATTTTCAAAATAAATTTTGATGTACATTACTTGAAGACCGCTCCGTCATTTATCCTTTAATTTTAAGTAAATTTTTATGGGTGTACGGTCAAAGTGAACTGACAATATTCTTGATCGTGTGGATTGACGTGTTCGGTATATGGAAAAGGACACAAATCTGGTTTTAATGAAATAGTAATGTAAAATTTTTACTTTAATCGATAAAATTAATTGATTGAGCTTTGTTACGTTATTTCAGGCAAAAATTAATTAAAAATAAATAATGTTTTTTGTGACTATGAAATATTTTTTCTTAGAAAAATTTGTGCCAACACTGAAATGTTCCTTTAAAAATTCTCATCGTTTCCATTAACATTTTAACAACATAAATAAGAAAGTGCCATGACCTTGACCTTTTATTCTTTCCAAAAAACATGAAATATTTTTTACTGGATCCCTTATATCTGCTATAAAAAATGTAAACGAGCTAAAATCATATTTATGAGCGTAGTAAAATGAGATTTTTCATTTCTCGTATAATAAAAATGATGAAAAAAAAAATAGAAGGAAAACGAAAATAGAAAATGTCTGAGTGTTATTATTATTCTTAAAGTTCTTCAATCATTTCAATTATTCTAGATTCAAAATTATTCTGCCTGTTAAATCATTATCGTTTGATTGTTATTTTCAGTTGATTTATTGTGATCAAATTTTTAAATTTGTTTAACTTTGTTTCTTGTCTCATTCTGAATGAATAACAAGTGTAATCAGTCTTAAAAACATAACTTCTGAATCTCCAATCCAAGTGATTGTTTATCATAAAAATTCAAAGAATTGGGAGAATTAAAGGAAAATTTTAATTGTTTCGCCTGAATGATCAAAATTTTATCTGGTACGATATAATTTAAGTTTTCACAAAAACAATCTTTCATAGAACATATAAGTGTTTATTGTATAATATCCATGTTGTGTCATGAGATTTATTTGTGGTCAAATGCAATTCCGTTAAAAGAAACTTGAAAACAATTACAAATTCTTTACAAATTTAATTCTGAGTTGGGTAACCCTAAAGATTTTAATAAAATTTGTTTGTTTGAAATTGTAGCATACGGGAAATGATAAGATTCAGATGGTAATTTATAACAAACATAAAGACAAACCAATTGAAAAGATAAATAAAAATTGTCAACTATAAATTTTAACGTGAACATTTTATTTTTTGTTACAATTATTGAATAATGTTATTTAAAAAATATTAAAAATGATTCTAAGTTCATTAATTAAATTTGCAAAAACAAAATAAAATAATAGATTTGTAAAGCTTTCTTTGTGAGTTCCGTTATTATCGTAAAAAATCTCAATCAATTGAAATAAATATTTTTCTGGAATCTTTTATTATTTGGAAATTCAAACAAAATCCATTTACATGATTTTTTTTGAAATGCTAAATCTTGTTTTCTCAAATGATTTTTATCTTGAGTTAAAAATTCTTTTGAAAATTAAATTTCCTAGAATTGTGAGAACTTGAATTTACGGAGGGATTGCATAAAGTTTGAAAATAAAATGCCTTTCGTATTCTTTAAGATTTTTGGTTGTTAAGCTCAGCTAAGGCCTAAGTAATAATTGAATCATTAAAGCATTGATTTTATCGATTATTATGTTTTTTAACAAAAATATTAAAGCTTAGATAAACTTATCCTATTCATCAATAGTTTCGGTTTGTGAACACAAAAATACTTGATTCAATATTTTTGTCAATCTAATAATGAACTAAAATAAATTCTTCTAACTTTAATAATTAATATTCTGTTTAAATTTTTAATAAAAAAAACATAGAACTTTTGGTACAGAAATCCTCTTTACAATAACAAAAACTCGTTCATTATTTATTTTTGTTTGAAATAAATTTTATGCAATATTGTTACTCAGAATAAAATAAAATGCCCAGAGGTTTTTCTTTAATTTATTTTATATTGTTTTGGTTCGTTTTGATTAAATCTGTGTAAAACTTTTTATTAAAACTGAATTTAAAATTAATTCGTGCTGTCTGCTTTTTATTGCAATTTATTTTCACATATCAATCTGAATGTGAAGACCACGCCTGGCTGATGATTTCTTTCGTCGGGAATTTTATTTGAAATTAAAAATTCAGATATAAAATGTAATTGTTATTATAGAACGTTATAACTTTAGCTTTTTAAAAGAAGTTTATTGTTGATAATTTTAGACAAAAACTAAGAAAACGTTCACAATTGTTTATTCTTAAAACTTTCAGACTAGACTTTTACAGAATTCTTTTATTCTCAGAACTCTATGAATATAATAAATAGTCAATATTTCTCTATAACAAATGTTGTAACTAACAACTTGTAAGTCCTTTTCAGTTAAAACATTACAAGAGATTACTCAAACTATATTTTGAAAAGTAAAATTCACATTTTTTTTAAAAAGAACTTTTACATTCCAATATCTGACTTCAGAAATTCGTAAATATTTTATGTACTTTTCTTCTTTTAGAACAATCTTATTTTCAATTGTAAAATGATTGTCATAGAGGAAGAAAAATCTGGTATAAAGAAAATTGAATAAAACTTAAGAAGATCGATGAGTTGTTTTTTGTCATAATATTTTGTTTCTGATTTTTATCTGATTTTTAAGAATAAGAAAATATGTACTTTTAGAATTGCAAAAAAATTACGAAAACATTTTTACTTTTTAGCGATGAATTATTTTATTGTGTTTAGATGTTGATTTACAAACGCCCATTTCTTAAATCACGATAATAAGTCTAAATTATTTATTTATTTTTCCAAACGAACATAATTTTTATATTTTGGAAAATTACCTTCACCCATCAATTTTTTCTTGTCTCGAATATTTTATACAAAACACACAAATTGCTATTATAAAATAGAAGAAAAAATAAATAGACATTTATATAATCAATAGTGGTATGTCGTTATTGCATTCAACAGGTAACCTGAGTATAGAAAAAACTTGCCTATAATTTTACTACTTAGTTTTTTCTTAGATATAATCGGCCTACCAGCAAATATGTTTAAATTCTAATATAGTTGAATGGGACAACCTTCTCTCTGTATGGCTTGAGAATTGATAACATCAGATCAATTATGGAATTCTGAATATTCTAAATAAAATAAAATTTAGCACACTCACAACTATACTGAATCGATTTTTTATCCATATCGATAAACTTTAAAAATTTATAAATTACGAAACCAATTATTCTATTTTCTTTTTACCTTATGAATGAATGATTCCACATTTTTTCTATAGAATTTTCATTCTGTTTACGTACGTATGGTTGAATTTAATTTTTATTTATATCTACCAAATGCAAATAATCAACGATTGATATCGTTTTTTTTTTTAAGAAAAGAAAATCATTTCAATTGATATTGCAATCGTATACAGTTATTATTCTCAACAAAAGAAACGAATTAAAATTGGATCTCTAATTTTCTTTCAAATGGCAGTAAATAGCATAACTTTTATTTTGTGGTTATTTTTTGTCTGCAAATTTTTTTTAATCTAAAATGTAAATTCAGTGAAGCGATATTTTAACTATTTTGAAATGATATTAATTCTAAATAGGAATCAATTATTTATACAAAATAATCGATCAATTCACTCAAAGCAATAATTATAAATTATAATCCCTTACCCAAATATTTAATTTATAGATTATTACAGAATAATATCTTTGTATAATTTATGAATTAATCAATAAGAACTAAATTCAAAATTTTTAAGGATGATTCGAGAATACAAATGATAGATTTCTTACATTCTATGCAATACTAATTCCCACGACAAAAGAAAATAGTCCAATCTTTGATCAAGATTGTTAATGGTTTTGGAAATGTTAGAAATTCTGAACGACAATAAATAATTTAGAAAACTTTTTCAATTGATCGTTTTTGATATTATTATCTTTCGAATAGGATATTTATGAGAGAATTGTGATTATCAAAATAAAATTGAATATAAATCGTTTATTAATAAAGGAAAAGTTTTTGTTGGTTGAAATTGACGATGTTCGATTATTGAATTATATTTCGGAACTAAGAAAATTGTGAATCACATAAATTTTATTTCTAACTAATGTAGAAAAAAAAGATTAATCACTTCAAGTTTCAGATCTTATTTATAGAAACTTTCTTGCTTACAATTTAGGATCAAAACTTTTAAGTTAAGAAATTTGTTCAAACAAAGAAAAACGAGGTTTAAAAGCCAACAGAATTAAAATATAAAAAATTTGAAGGCACAAAAAACGGGCTTATGTCTTTTACTCTTCACATCATTTATATTAAAATTTTCTTTTTTATTTTCATTTCTTCATTGAAGACAAACATCACGTAGATAAATCTAAGTTAAAAAGTTTAGAAAAATTATCAAACATTTATTATGACAGTGGACATTCATAAAAATTTCACATATGAGAATATTTTTCTATTTGTATTTGTTTAGCTTAGTCATGAGATATGAGTTGGAACAACCATGAACAACCCAGATGTTTATTTAGATTTTTATCTTTGGTACTTTATGACTCCACGCTACACGTTTTTCCTTAAACTCTGATTTAAAAAAAATATTGGAAGCTGATTCCATTACATAATCGAAACTTTAAATCTGTCGAATCTAAAACAATAGTCGTAGATTTTTGATAAAGAAAACTTTAATTATCAATATCAGCAATTTAAAAATCAACTGAAATCTGAAATCTGAAACATATAATGGTTAAGGACTCTGCCACTATATAACTGATGACTGATACACACATATAATATTTCATTGAAAACACATATAATATTGTCTAAGTATGTAGTAGGTAAAAGGTAAATTAATATAACTTATGTAGTCCACTAACCCTTTTGAAAAGCTCTTTGAACACATTTAACATTTCACATTTCTTACATATAAATATGTTATTTTTTCTACTCTTGAAATCAATTCAATTAATCAATATCACTTTTCTCTCTATTATTGATTGTAGAATGGAACGTTTCATTGATTACCTTCTGACCCGTTACAGTACATTAAATTTACCTTTTATCATGTCTTCGTACATTTAGACTTTTTTTCCATCTATTTGATTCTTGTATTTGGGGTAACATTATTTACTTTGTAGTTTCATAATTTAGACAATTGATTTACTTTTGAAAGAATTATCTTAATTGTACGTGACCAGCTATTGCACAACAAACAATACTATAAATCCAATAATTTTATTCGGTTATTTTGACAAGAAATAAAATTTTTAAATAAATTTTCTGCGAATTCTTATAGAGAATTTATAATAAATTTTAAATTACTTTCGTTTAAATTTTAACTATTGACAAACACAGAATGAATTTATATTTTCAGTTATTAAATCAATCACAAATAAATAAACGTAGTTAGACTATATTTTAATAGTGCGTTCTCACTTTTATATTTGGGGTGAATTGAATATTTGATACGCCACGTGAATTTATTTATTTTATGTTTGACATAATATAATTTTACATATTGAAAAAAAGAATATGCCCAAATTCGAACACTCTATGTACGCGATATTATTATTATGTAAAGTTTATTGATATATTCGTACATATAAAAGTCACAGATGGTATCTTGATATCAGCTTTTACAAACATTTCATTTATAAAAGTACAATATTATTTTATTCTCTAAAATTGCTTTTGAGAATTCAATATGGTTTCTTTATTGAAAATTGAAGTGTTAAAAATATTGTCTTTTAAAACATACGATTTAAAAGTCATTTAAAATGCTGGTCGCTACAAAATAAAGAGATGATGGAAGAAATTAACAAAGATTTTACTAATGCACAGAATACAAAAAGACAAACATTATCACACGTTCCATACATAAAATCCTGTTCAATTTCGATAAATATTGAATGAACTGAATACTGAAATAAATTATGGAGTTGAATATTGCTATGTTTTTATTTTTTGGCAAACGTAAATATTTTTTAATTTATTATTAATCGATTGGTAAGTAATTAGCAATTCAACGAATTTTTTTTTGGAAAGCTTTTTTTTTTCACATCGGCACAATTTGTATTTGGGAGCCTACATTTTTTCTCTATCCCCCATAAACAAAATCTCCGTTCCAATTGTGAAATGAATAATGATTGCAGAATAATTAATTGCACTTATTGACATTAAAGGGTTAATATTTTCAGGTCAATTTTTTATAAATGAAAAAAAAAATTATATATAATGACGGAGTGTCTTTGACATTCAAACAAAAGACAAGATAAATTGTACCCTGAAGTTATTTTATAAAAAAAAAACACAAAAAAATAAAGGAAAGAAAAAGAATTCTGATAAGTTTATGATCAGTAATTTTATAGAAAATAGTTTTGTGAATGTCAAACTGTCAATATTATGTCGTTAACCTTTGATATTTATATTATTTTATATTTTTTACTTCCATAATATTGCAAGAAAGAAAACTATTTTATCATTTGATCGATTGTCAGACCAGTAAATTATTGTTACTTAATTAAATGATTTCAAAAAAATTGCACAAGAATCATAATCTTTGGGGAATAATTTTCTTTTATGTCTACTATACTATGAGGAATTATACAAAGTTTAGAAATTGATTAAGTATGAGAACAGAAAAACAAAAAATAAAAACAAAATTAACATAATTTCATTAATTTTTATGCTAATGGTTTCAATGTTAACCTATAATAAATGTCAGAACCCTAATCCTAAAATTATATTATTATTTTGAATTAACATTTTTAACTTTTAACGATCATCCTTATTGTTCCAAAATATTACATGATCCTTTCCTGCTTTAAATTTTATTAGATTTTTCTATTAAAAAAAATTTAAATAATTTATTTTATTGAAAGAATAAATTCTAAAAGAGGTTCATTGAAAAATGCATTAAACATCAAAAAATTAAAATGGAATTTTGTTTTCTCAAAAATGTTGAAAGTCCAATTATAATTCATATATGTTCCCTCTTTTAAGTGACTTTTACATTCAATATTATTTTCTTAGCTACGTTGATGCAGAAACAGAAGCTTTTTACTAAATTTACTGCAAATTGCAGTTATGTACCAAATAATATTTCATAATTGAACGATACGAAATTTCTTTTATTTTTAAATTATAAAAATACTTCAAATCAAAGTGTCATATAACGTGAACACTTAGAACCGTAATCAATTCTATAAGTAAATAAAAATAAAACCCATCTATCTGTTCTGTAATAAATTCGTTTAATTTTTTTGAATGAAAGATATATAATACAAGTCTCTTCCCTCAAATGTTATTGAAACGTTTTAAAGGAAATTGTATTACGGAAACGGAAGTTTAAAATCAAATGATATGTGCACTTGAGATATAAAAAAAAAATTGAGTTTGCATGCTTTTCTATTTGACTTTCTATTACATAAAAGGTACATACTTTTTGAACTTAATTTATATTCTTATGGCTTTGGGAAATTAAACGTAAACTGAGTAAAAAGATAAAAAAATTGCAATGTATTGCTAAAAAGGAAATTAGAATGTTATAGGTTAATGCTGAATGAAATATGAGTTGAGAAAGCTTTACTTTTACAGTCACCCATATATACTTAAAACTGAAAAAATGAGACAAGATATCTTCAGTTTTAGACAAATTTGAATCATCATATTGTAACATTTCAGCATAATTGTAAATAGAAAGAACTAAATCGTAACATCTTCTTTTGATTAACATTTCTACAATATAAATCAGAAGCAGGTTGTGACAATATTTGCTTAATTTATTAAAGATTTAGCAGCAAACCATAATTTGACAAAGAAATATAGTGGTTGGAAAGTGAGTAAGAAAATTAAGGACTTGGTTAATTCAACTAATGTTTTATAAACTTCAATTTTAAGGACAACAATGTGGAAATGTGATAATAAACAGTAGAATATTTTGTACTTTAGTGGATTAACTTTTGTATATTATAATGGAAAATTTTAGTTGAAATAATAATAACATTGTTTTATTTAATTTACTAAAATTTCGTTCATTCCTGTCACGAATATTATTCATTTAATATACACATGGGATAATAAACACAAATAATATTTCTTTATTGTTAATTATAATTTATGATGAGAACCATAATAAATTATGTTAAATGTAAAAGTTTGAAACTCCTAAAAATAAATTGGTCAAAATGTAATAATGTAAATACAAAATCAGAAAGGAAATTTTGTTCAAATATATAAGTGAGATTTATTAAATATTTATTGATTTTCAAATATATTTCATACATTTCTTTTCCAATGAATCAAACATATCGGCGATTTCATCGTCCGGTGAAACATTTGGGCAACTGTTCAATGATAAATGATAAAAATTAATGGAAGCTGGAAATTTATAGAAAGCGCTCCCGTAATTGTACCTTAAAAGCATGCATACGTTTCTATAATTTTATATAAAATTGTATGACTTATCTCATCATTATTATTTTATTATAAATTGGTCAGAACTACTTCACATTATCTGTCTTCTAATTCAAAATATTTATTCAACCATCACCTTAATTTTGTGGAACTTTTCTAGAAAAATGTTAAGAAATAATGGAAAATTTTACTTTCTCAAAAAACTTGATATACCAACTAATGTTTCTAAGAGCTATTTAATCCATCATAAAATTTTTCTCCCATTAAAATGAAATAAATTAAAATGTTAATCCATAATTTTCACATGCATTTGTGCTACAAAAAATATATGTCAAAGAGCAAATTGTGTAACATTTATGTTGATTAAAGTTAAACTTGAATTATTTGTTAAGATATAAAAGCAATTAAAATGAAAATTACTTTACAACTAAATTATTCTTTGTGAAAATAGTTCAAGCAAATAATTTATAAATTAATAAACGAAGTGAAAATAAAAATAAATCTGAACCAAAAACTTATTTTTTCTTTCTTTTGGTCAATTTTAAATAAGATTTTGTTAAAATATAAATCATTTTTAAGTGTAAAAAATTAAGTGCCTTTTTTTTAACAATATTTTAATTTAAACCAATTCAAATAATTGAGTTCTATTTTTATCGTTCTCCGTCGAACAATTATTTAGAGTTATAAAATGCTTTCTGCATTGGTTACTAAAATGAAAGAATGGATAACTTGATTACAAAATTCTAAAAATTTATAAAATTGAGTAAAATCTCTAAATCGTTAATCATATTTAATATCAGTTTTTTACTGCACTTAAAAAGATCATGAAATTTGCTCACACAATTTTATAAAATTTAAGAACGACTTTGAGTAAAGATTCATGATTATAAAGGAAAATGGTAAAGAAATCGATTGCCATTTAAAATTAGTTTGTACTTAGCTTTCATTTGCAAAACTAGTTGAAAGAAATTTAATCCAAATATTTCAATTTTTATACGTGGAGATATTTAAGCTTTCATTTGAAACATTATTTTGAACTTCGAAACTTCCAAATATTTAAATTTTGAAAAAGTTTCCGCTTCTCAATTTTATGCGTTTTACTTTAAAAAAAAAGTCAAGAATTATCCTATTTTCTGAAATGAACATTTTTTTATTTAGCTTTGAACTTTAAATTTTTTAACCCAAATACATTTTTTAAATATAACCAATCTCTTAATAATGTAGTTTTCTGTTGGCATTCTCATTTCAATTATATTTCGGTTACATATTTTCACATGTTATTCTAGACTGTAGTTTGTATTGTATTTCCGAAATTCTGTACATGCACGTAAATAATTTCATCAAAATAACAAAAATATGTTTCTTCAGGAAATTTATCTGACGAATTGTACCCACAATAATTATTTTTATTCATGTTTGTTGCTATTTTATGCTTTTTAACTTTGTCTTTTGCTTTGGAATTAAATTGTAAGATAGATAAAGTTAAACTTGAATTTTAAAACATCAACAATTTATGTATTTTCTTATGCAATTTATTATCAGTAAGGTATGCAGTCAAAATTTAGAAATACAAATAATATGCGCAAGATGTAAAAAATATTCTTGGAAATTTTTACACAAGATATTTAAATTTTTAACTGCTATGAAGTATAAAATGCTTGTGTGAAAAATATTCTTCTAAATAATATTAAAGAAACGGTGTATACGTGTCAGGTTGGAAATGCATAAAACATATTTTTTAATATTGTGCATTGTTTGGACAAGAATTTAAATTGTTTACACGGAATTTGCACATTTCTTATTTTTATTTATGATTTAATACAATTTCATGTGTTCAAATAACTTAATAAATCAGATTACATTGTTTTGTATATTTTATTTAAATTTTCATTTTTATTAACCATTTTCAATTGTGTGTTCTGTGTTTGTGTGGAAAATCTTGAAATTCAAAACGAAGAATTTTTGTTTGCGTTTTTAGGTAAACCGTCTCAATTAGAAACTAATTAAATTATATACCGTTGGAATTTTGTTATGCTTTTCCATAATCTTGAAAAGTTTGTTTCGAGATCAAAAGGACATCATTATTTACATTAGTTACATTTTTTGTGTCACTTTGCCAGTATCAATGAGAAAATTTTAAACGTCAAAAAAAGGGCAACAAAATAAAATTTATAGCAACAGAATAATATTGTCATGTTTGCAGTATGATTATTATTAAAATCATCAATGTAACTTGACCTACAACCAAAAAATATTGTCACATTGAAAAATGTAACGTACAGATTTTACTGAAAATAACCAATTCAATATTTTTTGTTCAAGCGTCCAGGCATCTCTTATTCATTTTTGACAACAAAAATTATTCTTCTAAATATAATTTACAGGCAGTCAGTCTGAAAAGTCAGTATAATAAAGTGTCGCAAATATTCAGTAAATATTGAATAAATCCCAAAAAAAAAAAAGAAATTGGGGCCTATTTTTAGTTGTCACAGATTTATAATATTTATTATTAGAGGAAATTTTTCTTACAACGAAAAAAAAAACAATTGGGAAACATTCAGGTTTTTTTCAAAGAAATCTTATTAAGTTTTTTCGAATGTACAAATTTTATTGAATTAATTATTCGTTGAATGTAGCAATATAACAGACTTAATGTAATTTTGTTTACTTAAAAAAAAAATTGGAATAATTTCTTGATTGCGTCAGAGCTTTACAATTAATAATTTGAAGGGATTATAGGTTTAGCCTGATTTTATTTTTAGCAACATTTGTTTCATTTTCATCAAGGACAGAAAATATAATTTATAACATTTAATGAGTTTAAATTTACAATGTTTGAGAAATTTGAAGTTAAATAGAATTTTGTAATTTTTTGGGATCGGAAATACCGAAATTATAAAGGATAATTCACCATTAAAAGTTAACAGTTGAATAAAGTTAACATAAAAGTTTAGATTTTCTTATTTTTCTTTTTCGTTTATTTTACTCTTTCCAAAAACATTTAATAAACGATTGATCCCTAGAGTGGAATGCCAATAAACCTGTCTGTATGTACATTTGTATAGACGAGATATTTCATGAAGAATTTCACTTTGTGAAATATATCTAACCTAATATAATTTCCTTACAAATACCTTCTTAGGAAATCATTATGTTTTATTCTTTATTTACCTTTAAACATCTTCATGGTCTAGACACGGTTATTTTATGATCTCATTATTTTCTTTGTAATTTTATATAATTCTTTTGTGGCCATAAAAATGCTATCAAAAGAGAAAACTTTTATAAATGTTAATAAAATGCGTAGAAAAATTTAATTGTAGGAATGATAATTAAAGATCTTTTTGATCAACTTTAACTAAATTTTATTTTACGTTTTAAAGTGCTCAATAAGACTAACAAGAAATATTCCATAACTCATATCCAAAACAATACCATGCTGATAGACCATCAAGTGAATTAAAACCATCTAGTCATTAGAATTATGTTTTGGTTACATCACATCATACATTATCGTAACTAAGGCATTTACTTCTAATTTCATTAAATAAAGTAATATAATCTATTTGGATAAATAATAAAAGAATTTCAATTATTTTACTTAACTTTGATGAAAGACAAGAGTAAATTTTCTCTCCTATTCTTATTTAGTCCAAAGTTCAATAAAGTTTTCTTATGAATTTGGTTCAGGGAAACTAATTTTGTATCCTATTTATTTGAGTACAACAAATAAAAATAGTCTTTCCGGTTTACTTTACCCATTTCTTACTTGATTTATTATTTACATGAAAATAAATTGACCATTTATCTTTAAGAAGAAATCAGGCGAAACAAATGATAAATATTTTTGAAATTTCCATTCAGTTTATTTTATCAATAAAATTAGGTCAATTTTCTTTACAACAATAATAATAGAGGCATTTTTGAAGATCACAAAGAAATGAAAAATGAAAACAAACAAACACAAATCATAAATCATTTTTATTTTTCTTGACGATTCAGTATCCTGTACAAAATTTACAATCTGTCTTAATCTTTATTAATTCTTAAATACATGTTCGATATTTTAATAACATAATCCGAATCAATTCAATAGATATTTTTCATCTCCTTATTGTCGAATTGTGACCTCCGTATTCAGATGACCTAAAAGTCTACCTTAAATATAAATGGTACGAAGAGTCATATTTTTTAATTTAATTTTAATTACATACAAACTGATTGTATAAGGAAACATGTGCTTCTTTTTACCCAAAACATTAAATTTAAAACAAACAATGCTTACTAAAAGAAGCATAATCCTTTTTTAATGGAAAACATCTTGTGCTGTGTAGTTACAATTATTTTTCTTAAACGAGATCCTAGAGACAACATAATAATTCTATTTTTTTTCTTATTCTTTTAGCCCATTCAGAATAATAAAACAAAAAAGAGTGTAAGCACGTCCATACTCATTCATCGTTCAACAGAAGTAAAAAGATGAAGACGAAAAAATATAAATATCTTTCTATTAACTTTAAAGTTCAAAAAGGAAAAACAGAAAAAACTAAAATAAAAAAAAAATTCATATTCTGTAGTTGACTTGCTTCACATTTATTTTATATTCTTTATTTTTGTTTTGTTTTGTCTTTGGTAAAACATTTAATTGAAGGCCATGAATGATAAGAAGTAAAAATAAATATAAAACAGTTTTATCATCCAAATTGAAATATAGGAAGAAAAAGACATTTGAGATTTATGATTTTATGCAAAATATTAAATTTATGTACAATGAATGATTATTGTTACAACAAATAAACAAATCTTATAATTTCTTATGATCCTTATAATTTGTATCGCTAAGACATAAAATAGCGTATTTTTCGATTAATTTTTATTGATTTAAAAATGTCAATTTTAATGTTTTAATAAAAGTTAATTTATCTTCCAGTTAATTAATTTTTTTTTAGAATTGTCGGTACAAAATTGTACAATTTGTATTATTTAGAAGTAAAAAGGGGTAAATTTTTCATTTGAATGGATATCAGTTTGAATAGATCAATAAATTCTGGACAATTTAAAATTACGGGAAATTGATTTTAAAATCCTAAATTTTTAACAAAAAACAAAAAAAAAAAAAATTGCAAATTGATGAAGAAATCCATTAGGGTAATTCTAAGTTCGTCAAATCGATGTGTCAAAATAATTCTCTAATAAAAATTTTTTAGTAAAAATTATTCTAATTTTATTATAATTATTCCTGTAATCAACATTCCATCCTAACACTTTGACAATAATCATTTAGTACCGAAAATCCGTGACGAATCATACCAACATGTAATTGGAGTCTGAAATAATCTGAGATGAAAGAAATAAATTCTTTTACACTTTAAGTTTTGCTTGCACCTTTAATAATATAATAATATATAATATATGTATGATAATTCTGTCATTAAAAACTGTATTTATTTCAGTACAATAATATTCGAGTAATGTTAGTCATCATTTAATGAAAATAAAATTCATTTTTAAAACGCAAATAATCCAAAATCAAAATAACGTATTGTTTATTTTAAAAATATTTTGATTATGGAAATTCATTAACCAATCTTTCCCTATAATACTGAACTGGAATGTTTATTTGTTTTTATTTAATGTATTCAGAATGACCCATTTTCTCAATCTCGTATTTTATAAAAGAGCCACACACTCATCACAAGCTCATCAGCACATACCTATTCATACCTGGATAATATGTTTATTTTTGGGTTTATTTCAATTAAACCTTCAGTTGTACGTATAATTGACAAAAGGTAAACGATATTCACACGAAATTTAAACTCAAATTTTAATATTAATTATGTAATTCATAAGAATTGTATAATTTTATAATTCTGTAGAAAACAAAATTTTAATCGTTAAAAAAAATATCCAAAAATAATCATAGGGGTTCAAAATAAACTGAAAGGAATTAAATACATTTTGTTCATACTAGTTATGATTTTTTATTAGAAATAAAATGTTCATATATATCCGGAAGACAACATCAGATTTGAAATTTAAATTTATAAGAAAATTCTTCGATTTATTTATACTTTCCAGAAACCTTAACTTAGATTTTTTAATTTCTATTAATATTCGTTTATTCATCATCGGCTTCAAGTCACAATTTTCATATAAATTAAATACCATTCATCTGTCTAAAAGCTTACAAACACTTTCGGGTTTTATTAAAATATTTTGAAAATGTGGACAAAAAAAAGAGATGAAAAGAAATCGGTATGTAATTTATCATAATATAATATTACAATGTTATTCTGATATGTTAGCACAAATTGAAAGAAAATCTGTTATTTTTTATTCTCCTTTTCTTTTTTTTCATTTTATTTTTCTTTACCGATTCGTTCGAATTTTACAGACCATTAAGTGATAACATTTTGAATATCAAAAGTAAAATGAAAACTTAACATTTATAAAAAGAAAAGTGTAGATATTTTTTTGTAATTTAAGGGACAAAAACAAGATTATACGATTGTTATTCATCAATTTGACGAGGATCGTATTCAATAATTTGTTATGCTCCACGTAAAGTAAAATGCTTCATATAATGCAGAACCACATTATCCGCATCTAGTGTGTACATATTGACTTTTACACATTTTTGCTAAGAAGGTAAGTAATCAAGGACCTCAAAAATTCGTGAAATAAAATTGAAAGTTAATTGATTTCTTCTGAAATTTTTTTTTAAAGCTAATCCTTTGGCATGGTTTTCATTGGTATTGTTTTTTCATTGTTATGTTAGATTTATGGTTTTTTTTCTAAAAAAATTGATAATAAAGGTACTTTAATTTTTAATAATAATGCTTGAGACTTGAGAAAAATTTAAAAATGGTTCAACTTTTGTTCATGCCTATTTATTATTTAAAAGCTTGCAACTATAGAAATTTTGAAGGGATGCAGAGATTTGTTTTCAAATTCTTGCAAAAATGACATCAAATAAATGTTTTATATTTTGGTGATGACCAAACACTTTTTTTTGTTTACGTTTAGCAATTTATTTTTAGTTTATATTTTACACAACTTTATTTTCAACTTAAAAACCCAAAGAAAATAGATAAATCATTTTGACCTAAGAGGGTGACCTAATCTTATATTAATAGACATTTCGTACATGGAATTGTATCTTTATGAATCGGGCAAACTATGAATTCTAAATTTTTATATAACATTGGATGTAACCGAAAAGAAGAAGGAAAAAAAAATATCAGGGATTTAAATTCATATTAAATAAATAAACCTTTATATGAAAAAGGATATGGATAAAAAATATCTTTTATGTATAGCTAAAATATTCCCTATTTACATTTGTTTTAGATCAGCAAAAATATATTATATGAAAGTTTTTTATGTTAAAAAGATAGCCTGTTTTTTTTTTTGTAATACGAGGTCATGTCAATATTATATAATATATACTTTTACAGCATCACATTACATCAGGTATAATACTTATCTTGAAATAAGTTTTCTTTTACTTTTGTTGTATTATACAAAGAAAAGATGTATGAAGTTTTATCTTTAAAGATAAGAATGTGAAACATGTGGTTCTATATAAAACCATTGAAGTTTTTCTGGTTTCCTGTAAAAACAAAGATATTCAATTTCTGTAGAAATCCAATAAAGAGGGTGATAACACTTTCTTTAGCCTTACCTTTACTTATTCGAATGTTAATACATTCTGAGAAAACAATATTTTATTACCAGAAAACAAAAAAATTCAATTGTCCAATTAAAAGAATCTTGAGTTTACTTGGAAAGCATGATTACATGTATTACTGTGTCAATTTTTAAGTTGCGTCCCAAATAAATTTTCCAGTGCACTAAATATGTTGAGATATTCTCTAAACTTAATATTGAATTAAAGATTTAATTTCTTTGCAGAATTTTAAGTTTGGAAGACAAAAATTCAAAAACAATGTTATCACAATAGCCAAATGGATTTATGTTACACAACTAAATAATGATATTCATAAATAGAAATTCCTTCCTTGAGAATTATGATCTAATTTTAATATAAAACGTGTTGTTTTGTTTGTCCAGTCAATTACATTAGAATCTGTCTTTCTATTTGTGTAATAATATATTTTTTATGTTTCATTATTAAGTGTCTGTTGGTATAAACAAGATCGTATATATTGACAAAACCATACTCTAGACAAATACTTATTAGGTCAAATTGGAATGAGGTTACATATCATTCTATCCTCTTTATCTAATAAACAAAATGTTGATGGTTATTGTATGGGTTTGATATGTGAGAATTTGATTATTTGAACGAACATGTTGTGTCGTTAGAGAATATTTTAATAAATGCTCATGATATTGGATATTATTAAAATAAACATCTCAAAGAAACTGTACTTTTTGTTGAAATGCCATTGTCTTCACATTAATCTTTTGCAAGTTTTAAATAAGAAAAAATAGATAAATGGCAAAAGATTGTAAAGCTTACAACTAAAATTCCAGTTCACTGGTGAGGCAAGAAAAATAAATTTAAATTTGTTTCGGATGAAATTAATTCTGACTCAATCTGAAACAATCAAAAATGGAGTGTCAGTTTTAATTTTGCTTTATCTAACTTCCGTCAATTACATTGAAAACCGTCTAAATTATGTAGGGGTTTTTTTTAGGATCATTTATGAAATTGGCGATTGAGTGTGGAAAAGGAATCATTTGGGAAATAAAGGGTTAATGCTCTACCCAGTGAGCTTATTTTTGATTGGTTTCCTTTTTTTTCTTATATAATCTTCAACATTATTTTTCTTTAAAAAAAGACCTTTTTCCTATATGAAATTTTCTTATAAAATGACAAAAAAATATCTTCAATAATTGAAATTCGAAGCTGTAAATAATTATTAAAGAGAAAAACGAGAATAAATTTTCTGCCTCTGTGATTTTTTCCTAAAAATATTTATTTGGAACGCAATAATAAAAAATAATTTAACAACAAGAGACACAGGCAAAAAGTTTTTTCATTTTCCTTACACACAATTAACAGATTTTTATTTTTATTTAATTTAAATTTTAATTAGATTCCGAAGAGGGAATGTTTTTTTTCACCTAAACTTATTAAATTGTCATTTTGTTTTTAAATTGCGTCTAATTGCTTTGTAAAAATGAACCTACAAAAAAACGTATCTAATTTCTTTTTAAACGTTAGCCCACATCGCAACTGTTTTAAATTTCCATTTAGTATGTAGGATGTGGAAACTTTCACCAGAATTCAGAGTATAAAATAAAGCCAAAAATAGCTTCGGGAAAAAACAAATTCTTAAGTTAGAATCAATATAAAAATATGTCGCATAACAATAAACAATACGCATCTTACGAATAAAATCTCAATTAAATTAAACGTAAGAAAAAATGAACAATACTGTTTTTATTATTAAAATTTCCATTCACATAATAAAATTCGGAAGTTTTTTTATTCTTTGTACAAAAAGAAAAGAAAAATTTTACAAAACTTTTTCGGTTTTATTTTAAAATTAATTTTTTTTTATGTTTTTATGAATTTACATAAATTTTTTTTTGTTTATAAAATGAAATTCTTTTGTTATCATTTCTTAATTATTTCACTTTATAAATTGGTACATTAATTAATCAGCTCTATTTAGCACATGATGAATTTTAATAAAATTTAATGGCAAATTTCTTATGGAGAATGTATAAATATGTAATTACCGACATTCTGTCATTAGAATTAACTTGAATCCTTGAACATAACCCGAATAAAAAAGGAAAAACAAGTCTAAATTTTTGTCATACATTTGCTGATTTATTTAAAGATGAGAACTCAAGAAATTTTTGATGTGACTTGTGACATATAAAATTGAAGACGGGACATTGATTCATATAACAAACCCTTATTATACGTTCATAAATTTTTTTCGAAGAAAATCGATTTCACAAAAGAATTTTATAGTTTTTACTTGATAAAAATAATATCGTAAAATTTCCAACAATTACGAATTGACTATTGACAAGGATACGCATTTATGTGATTTCTAAGAACTTTCACATTCTTCCTGCTTGTTAATGATAATAAAGCATCAATAATCAAATTGAATCTGTCTTAACGTGAGATGTTTCACAATTTTTTAAAAACCCATTGCCAACATTGCCAGTGTTCAATCGGCTATATTTTTATATTCCACTGATTTTTCTTTTAATATTCCAAGAAATTTAATTCAAAAGTTAATAAATACTGATCCGAAAACTGTCAATTTTTTATTATGACCTTAAATAGTTTTTATTGGAGAAAAATAAGAAAAGTTATCTTTTTTGTAATATTCTAAAAAAAGGTTCTAAATATTTGTAAGGTTTGCTTAGTGACTGAAGTGATTTTACATCCATTGTGCATCACATCGTGAGATGAAATGAAATTTTTTATGTAATCTATTCTGTGTATAAAACAGATCTCTCTCTTTGCCTGTCACTCTCTGCCTGATTCTCTTTCTCTTTCTCTTTCCAAATAAGAAGAATAAACACAACCGTTTATTTGGTGCTCAGAAATATTAATTTTTTCCATTATTTTTTTAACCTAAAAAAAGGTGAAAAGTAAAGAAAGAAAAACCATACCAATTTCAACAAAAACCCCAATTTTTTTATGCAGGTTTTTTTGATCAAAAATGATTTTGTGTTTCGAAAAACTTTTTCATACAATACCAACAAAAAAATATATTTCAAATTTTGATTGAAATTTTTTCACATAACAAGAAAGGTCAAAAGAAAAAATAGGAAAAAAAATAATAATCTTGTAAAACCTTTGTCATAATTGTCGTGTAATATTTTTTTGACATCCTTGTATAAGTATTATTATTTCTTTTCATGTCATTCTTTCTTCATTCTCCCTTCCCCTTTATAAATTTTATCAAATAAAAAAAAAATTACATTCATAAATAAAATAAAAATAATTTTATTCTGTTGGAATTAATTTTTCAGGAAATATTTTTTTCCCCTCGAATTAAAATGAACAAATTTGATGCAAGAGGAAATCTCGTGTTTTCTTACTTTTTTTGTTATTCAAGTAAATAATTTAATTAAAACATTTTATTGTTGTTGTAGTTCTGTAAAAATCATTTGGCAAAAATTATTCCTAATAAATTCAGTTTGTAATACTTTATATTGTTGAAATTAATTAAAAATCCTGTTGATGAGTGAATTTTTTAAACCAAAAAAAAAACAACTGACAGTATTTAATTGTTCCATAAATTTCTTTTAATTTATTCGTTAGTACAATTTTCGTGATTTTTTTTAATTTAAACATTATTTAATAATCAATTTGAAGTTTGAACTTATACTTTGTCTCTGGATTTGAATTCTGATGTTGCATGATTTTCTTCGTTCCGTGTTTAATTTAAAAATTGTAGAAAATGTATAACGAATGTTTTGAATTGAAATTAATTGAATTCGACTTTATTTTCTAAAATACAAAATAGTGTAAATAATTTTTTTTAACAAAAATGGAAAAAATTAATTGGATTATCATCTTATGAAACTCTCAACAATTCAATCTGAAATGAATTCTTTTTTATTTATAGAAATAAAGAATACTTTTGTTTTTTGTTAAAAAATAAATACAAAATGATATTTTTGTGAGTGGCAAAAAAAGTTTTAATAAAATTTCTTACAGAAAATAAACAAAAGCGTGAAAATAAAATATAACAATATTCTTTTATTATTGTATCTGGGATGTGTAACTGAAACAATATTTATTTATTGTTTATTTTGCAATCAAATACAAACACAACCGACAGAATGGTAAAAAAGTCAATGTAATCAATGAAAATTGGAAACGATTCAACTAAAATAAAAAAGAAAATGTTGATGATGTAAAAATGTATTTTATTGATTTTCTATAAAAAATAAAATTGCCAAAGAAAATTAAATTGTTCCATTAAATATCATAACTTACAAAATAGTGGGAAGATTGGATCAAATTATTATGATTACAAAAAGCTCTAAAATGGCAACTTTGTTGAAATGATCAGATGAAATTTTTTTTTATTACAATTGAAGTTAGACGAAGAAGACATTTAAGTTCGTTATCCAGTTTGTAGTCAAAACTTAAAAGCCAATAATACTTTCAAAATTAAAAATGAAAATTCTGATTCATCGTTAGGATTCATTTCAAAAGTAATCCAGCGCGCTATGCTTTATTTGACATCCCAATAAGTTGTGAGTTGTTTTTTATTTTAATTTCTGTCGTTGGTCATGAAGAATTTAATTGAATCTGTTTAAATTTATAATTCAAGTCTTGGAATTTAATGGAATCAGTTTGAAATTGTAAACACATACAGAAATTATCAACGTAGATCAATGATTTGGCAAATGAATTTTGTTTCAACTGAAGTGTAATTGTTTTTCTTAACGTAAATTATTTGATTATTTTAGATTTTCAATGTTAGATTTTTAAACAGATTGATTGAAATTCTAGAAACAGAAAAAATAAATAAATAGATTTAAGAAATATTTGTCACGTTTTCTCATTCGTCGCCAATTTGGATTTCAAAAATGTTTAAATATTTACGCAAAGAATGTTAAAATAATTTAATAAAGAACCAAAGAATTCAATATAGAATACTAATATGTCTGCGTATTTGAAATTGTATTCTACAATATTTTCTGTTTAATTTAATCGTACTCACTTTGGTGTTGAACAAAATATGCTCCACTAAGTTATTACGTCAACATAACTATTTGTAGTCTTGAGTCGCGACTCTGTCATTAGTAGATTACAGCCCTTTCATACCCTAAAGATTAAAGTATATCTACGCATAAGATTGAGCGTAGAAACAATGAAAATCTTATGAAAAGTTCGTCTAACTTAAGGCGAAATGGGATTTAAGCTTTCTAAACATGTCATATGTTTTCTCACTAATGAATAGTATTTGTTCGTCTGTTTATAAGAGGATAAAGTATATGTAAAAGAATCTTATAATTTCATAATAATTTCAATGGGAAACATATCATATTTTACCAACGGGATAGTTGGTAATAGTTTAAGGATAATAAGGAAATAATTTTTAGGGACAAAAGTCATTTGAAAATAACTTTCCTGTTTTTTTTTAAGCTTAAAGTTTCTAAAATGGTTTCATAAAATTAACCCTATGTGTTTTTTTGTTAAATGCTAATTGAAATTAATTTAACGGTTAGATGATGATTAATGATAACTCTTCCGCATTGCATTAAACCATACACTCAAATTAAATGCAGGCCTTTATTTATAATGACTCTTCAAAAGATAAGAAGATTCATGGTATGAAATGGACCTTAAGAGACTGTATTTATAATTAAGTTTACTTTTTTGTTATTGTTGGCGATTTTACATACTATTTAGCTCTGTTTAAACATCTAGCATTGCATGGAATCTGATTTCATGCTTGATTAATTTATTACAACTTGAACATATTAATAAGATTAATTCATGAGAAATTAATTTTCTTTTCGTTTGGAAATGAATGCAAAAATATTCTCTTCCATTTTTTTAAAACTAAAGTAAAAGATGAAGAAAAAAAATTTACAAATAAGTTCTTGTAATTAAAAAGGCGCTTATTGTTATTTAAATTCTTATGAATAAACTAAGCATCTGTAAATTTAGTAATTCATTTAAAGAATGAAATTGTAATTAAGAATAATCTTTAATCAAGAAAAGTTAAAAAAAACATAAATGTGATTCCTTACATTGAATCCCTAAAATTAATGTAGATCACTGTCACACGTTATGCACGACACAAAAACTTTTTTCACTTTTGCTTTTGATGACAAAAAAAAAATCCAGTAATATTGTTACAAAGTTTCTTATTTAAAAAATCGTAAACTTTTTGTATTTTATTGTTTCAAATTTTCAAAACTTTTAGTATTTTGTAGAAAGAAGGTCGAAAACCTAATTTTATGATAACTGATAAGCAAAGACAATTAAATTGTATTTACTTTTACTAAGTTGGATTTGAAAAACTAAAAGTTTGGAAGCATAAACATAAAATACCAGACGCCTCCATCTGCAAAATTAATCATTTATTTTTAATTTTGTTTTAGCAAATTAAATATATAATTAGGATAATTAAGTTTAACTTAGAAAACATCAATTTAATCTTTGTGTTTTTTAAAAATGAATAAACAAACTATAGAAAATATACTGGTGCTTCCACATATTTTCACGAATAATAAAAACACAAATGAATTTGTTTTTTTCCTTCCTTACAGAATAATCTAACTCACAACAGTTCTACAATAAACACATATAACAAACCTTTTTCTAAACAGAAATAATAAATTAATAAAAATTAATAATTGACGCACGCTGACTCTCCACTTTGTAAACCAATCAATTTTATTTTTGTATATGAAATACACAAAACATTTTTTATTTATTCTTATCAATCATGTGTAAAATCCAATTCATTAAATTAAATTATTTGAGGAAGGATAAATCTTTTGTAAACATAATAAGTTGTGTCTAATTATTCATGATAGATTAAATGTCTTTGGAGATATCTATGTAATTTGTACTCTCAAGGGTCATTTAAATAGTCAGTAATTAAACAAGATTGTATTGAGACACATAATCTAAATATTGATCTAAATCCTTCAATTATAAATGTAATGTAATTTATAGATTCCATTATGAACGCGTACATTTGAAATTTTAAGTATTAATTTAAACTTATAACTTTTATGTTCATGACTAAAATTGATTAAAAATTCAAATTAATACAAAAAACTGAATAATTTTCCAGTATAATCTTCCTATATTAAAATAACAATAATTAAATCTGTAATCAATCATTCAGAATTATTTACAAAATAAAACAAATTCGGTTTAATGTGTTGTTTTTTTTAACATTTATTAACCTTTTTGTATTTTATTGTTTAATCCTGTATGTTTTATTTTTCCTGTTTTTCCTGTTTTTTGTATGGAAAAAGGATTTTGTTCGTCATTATAGATATTAATATTTCATTGTAAAAATTTTTAGAAATGAAATGGACGGAAAGCTTTGAAATTTTAATAAAATGATTTTCATAATTTTTAGAATTTTTACAACGTTAATTTTCATTTACATTCATTAGGACTACAAATAAAAGTTTAACCGTGATCATACCAAAACCAGGAACTTTCAAATTAATTGTTATTCACTCCTATTAAACGTTCCAAATATGGCTGGAAAGATAACACGGCCAGTGAATTCAAAGTGTGAAGTGGCACAAGCAAATAATTAAAACATCCAGTATTCGACAAGACAGGTTAACATCAAATGATTCATTTTCCCATACAAACTGTATTCTAATTATTATTAATTCATAGAATGAGCGGAATAAAAGACATCGCCGACAATAATACGATTTAATATTTTAATTTTAATTCAAAAGAAAAATAATTAAAAAAAATATTTTTTTTATTCAAATGCAGCCAGGAAATTTTTTTTCATTAAATATGAATTTTCATCTCTTTCATTTTTCTATAAATAAAATCGTAAAAAGCTCATTCTGTGTAATTCCAAAATCGTATAATATTGTAACAAAAGGAATATTTAATAAATTTACAATGACTCGCATAAAAAAAGCAGAAAGAATATTCGTTTTTGTTGTTGCCGTCTGTAACAAAACAAAATCCTTACATCTAATAAATTATTACAAACTAATGGAAAATGGCAAATGGTAAATATGATGAAAAAATAATTTCTCTACAATAATTAATAATGAATGTATACGAACGTCTAATGTGAAATCTTATGAAAAATACATAATTTATAATAATATTAGTGAATGAGAGAAATATGTAGGTAGGTATCCTAATATAATATTTATGGAATGGTTCTGCATTAGGGTTGTGTTTGGTTATATGATTAATTAGTAAATTGATTTATTTTTTTAAAGTAAAATCCAATATTGTATTATGTGCTTTAGAGTGTGAGTAGGAGTATTTATGTGAGATACGGATATGGCAATACCACAAATATGTTGTTGCGATTTTGGTTAGATATTCTAGTTTTAGTTTCACCAAAATATTAAGTTGAGTTCAGAAACCTGAAAAAATCAAGTGCCTTACATGTGTATAAAATTGACCTACATTCCTTAACCCATTAATTCATTTAAAATGTTGATCTGAAAAGAAAATTATTTAACATAAGAATTAATTAATGATCAAAATTATTTTCGATCCATACACATATATTTAGTTGTAAATGGGATAACACATAATTTTTGATAATGTGAATTTTAAATTGTTAATTACAACAATAAGGGAAATATGATCTCCTGAAGACAAAATTCAAAAATGAGATTGACAAACTAAAAAAACAAACAATTTGAAAGTAAAAAAGAATTTGATCTTTTTACCCTAAATTTATAAAGTGTTTGAGGTACGTCAGAAATCCAATATAAAATTACCTTATAAAGAGGCCATTGTAACTTTAAGTATCCTGTTTGTATATTCAACAATCAGGTAAAGAAGACGCCTTTATTAAGTTATATACATAAAATAATAATGCCATATGCAAATTTCTTTGAAGTTTTGCTTAACTTTATTCATTGAATTTATTGGATAATATCAGTAATCGATAAAAAAGACAACGTAAACCTAATGTTTCTAAAGTGATTAAAAATTTAACGGCATAAGAAAATGTTTATTATGCTGTTTTTATCTTAAGATTAAAATAAAAGTGTTATCAGTGTAGTTTTATCGCTTTACATTATTAAGTCCTCTTGCATAATGTTGTCTTATATGATTTCAGATGGTTCCCATTCAATTTATCATATTATTACTTGCCTATAATTTTATATTTTCATTGCTATTGTTATGATTTTAATAGAAAGAAAAAAAACACTAATCTTGATACATCTTATTTAAGATAATTTATATATTTTCTAAGAACATTAGATAAGTAATAAATCATTAAAATATTCAAAAGAAACAACGACAATGTAAAATATTATCCTTGAATATATTTTTACTATAAAATTTAAAGTCTAAAATTTTCTAAGAATCAATTAAATTTTAAATCAATCATTTTGACAAACTCATTCCCTACACAGGCACACATACACAAACACACATACATATTTAAATGTTGTGTTAGAATTTAATGGTATATGGTTTTCTTTTAGAAAAAAAATAACAATGTACTACATACATCACGATCTTCTTTTCATTTAATCTTTGTACAAATATTTTCTTAAAGGTTAACATTTTTGGTACAAAATAATGTTTGTCATTGAAAATTCATATAAAATTAGAATTCTCTTGAATGAAACTCTTTAAAATACAAAGTTAATACTTCATGGATCAACGTTATGAAAAAGAAGGATGATATTATTAAAAAGGTTTAGATTAAATAAAATGATTGTAGTGAGTTTTCGAAAGAAATTTTTCAACAGTTGATGATGCATTTTTGTACTATGACAATTAATTACAATTATCCGTTCGCTATTCTTATAACAGAAACATAAATCCTTCGTTAATATTTTATTTAAATGTCTACGTAATATATTCAAATATTATCATATCACACATAATGTACAACTTCTGAACAAAAGCATATTACACGACAGCTTTATTTATAGCAAAAATAAGAACAGAGGGGAAACGCATTAGAACCAACAAATTCCACCAAACAGACAGTTTTATGATTAGATTTCAACTATTTTCAACCCAAAAAATATAATATTCCATTTTTATAGATTAACTTTGTCTCGTAGAATTTATTTAAGAAAAAAGAAAACAGAAATCCAGATATGAATTTTTGTCATAAAAACCTTTAATTTTGATAAGGATGGAATATCCTGTATATCAAATTTTACTAATTTTACCGGTGTACTCGTAGAAATTTATTAAATTGCATAAGAGAATAATTCCGTTTTTTATTTTATTATTTAATACAACTTTTGTAATTAAAAGCATTTGATTCTAAAATCAATATTTTTGTTAACAAAATTTAAATAGTTTTCCTCACTTCATTGATTTTCCTTCAAATATCTAAAAGTGTAATAATTCTAACAAATAAACATCTTGTATTTCTGTATTTAATGCAATGTTGTTATTTGAGTTAATTTAAGGCATTGGAATATATTATTAATGTTTTACATTTCAATTGATTAAATTCAAAATACAAAGTAAATAAATGAAATTTTCATTTATTAGGTGAAAATTTAACCTGTACTATGGAAAACTCTCCTTCAAATTAAATCGAGAATCCTGATACCTATAATAGAGACCACAGCTATAAACACAAATTATTTCTGTTTACGATTTACAAAACACAATTCATAACTTACAACTTACTTTATAAATCAAATCTCTAAGTTGCTGAAAACTAGAAAATAATTAAATTTATTCATTTGTTTTTCGATGATAATACAGTATGAGTAACAAATCAATACATTTATAGACTCTTGATTACTACAATAATAAATGCAAATTTACTTATTCAGCTTTATTTCTCATTTTTTGCCGCATTCAGAATTTAATAATTATAAATCCAAAATATTTTGGGTTTATTGTCGTACAAAGCACCTGAAATTATCGTCAATTCATTAGTTCGTGTTTAGATTAAAATTTCCATGCCAAACTATATTTGCTTTTGGTTTAATTTTGTGTTTAACCATTTGTTTGGATTCGTATTCCTTGATAGAAAAATAATGACATTTCATTGTGTTAATAGTTTTGTTTAATCAATATTTTCGTTTTCTAAACACAATTGCAGTCGTTGTGTTTATTTATTGATAAAGAGATTTGCACAAATTTTTGAACTAAACTGGTAAAAGTAACTAAATTAAATTTAATTGTTTCAATATTATTGATGCATTGCGAGGCAGTTTTTAATCAGCAAAAAATTAATGAGTTGTTTATCTAAAAACCTAATTAAATGTAGTGATTGATCCTAAGCCTTCTCTTATCTTTTAAAATAACAAATAATTAAATCTGTTTCAAATTTAACGTTTTGTGTAGCAAAGTATCAGATTACGTATGAATATTTTAATTTGTAAGTTTGAAAATGCATTTTGTCTATAATTCTACTTCATTATAATGCCTTTCATTATGTTTGCACAAAATATTAAAATGAAAAAAATACAAAATTTTTAGCAATGAATATATTTTAAGTATAAAATCCATTTTGTAGATTAAAATTTCCTGTGTTACATGATAATAACATATTTCATTTATGAGGAACTTTTTTAATCTTTAAAGGATTTTATAATGAATAAAAATAATCATTTCTAGATAAAATCGTTTTGTAGTTGAAAAGCGTATTTTGTATGAAACTGAATAATGCAAACAGTTCATTATTTAAACTGTTTGTTTTTTTAGATTTGGTTGTTCCTATGAACAGGATCAGGAACAGTATATTTTATAATCCTATTAAAAACATCAACTCTTCATTATAATGAGGAATATTGTAAACTAATCCTAAAAGGATTTTTCTTCACACAAAAATTGCGATTTAAAAAAATAACACAAAGAATTAAATGAATTTAAATTAAGGTGAAATTGATTGAAAAAAATGAGAACTTTCGACTGACATGCTCAGAGGCAAAGCAGTCACCCGGATAGTGAAAGATCCTGAGTTCTCGAGTCTCGGGTGTGGCATAGAAAGTTTTCAGTCAGCCAATTTTTCATTAATTAATACTTCCTAAAAGGAATGTTTTTTTATTATAAAAATTGAAAAACTAAGCTAATGAAAAACTTTAAATTAAAGAATAAATTCAAACACGAGAAAAATATTGTTTTAAATATTTAAATTAGAAATGACGAAGAAATCTGGAAAAATCTTGGGAACATTTATTTTCTCATAATCTAAAATTACATTTCTTAAATAAACTCTAACTTATAATTATTATTAAAATTAATTTGTCAAATTGACAAATAAAGCCCACCGTCAAAGTTCATTTATAAAATGGTTGAGTGCATCGGAATACAAACATGTGTAATCACACAACAAAACTCTGCTTGTGTTGTGGTTATTGTTTTACAAATTGAAATATATTCTGGACGTATTGTATCCCATTTGAATGAAAATTGTGAAAAAGATTTTATCATTCAATAAAGAAAACTTGTTTTATTGTGAAAAGATTGTTTTTTTTTCATAGATAGAATCATGGAGTGACAATCACAGCAAACTTTTGTTAAACTAAGTATGACTTGCAACCTTGGTGGTTTGTATGTAAGTGTCTAATAATTTCACTATTGTTATTACGCTGATGGGATTCTTTAATATTTAAATGAAATTAATCGTTTTGTTTTTATATTTTCATTTTTTTTTTCAAACGTGATTAAAATTCTTGTAATTGAATCCATTAATAAATAAAATCCAGCAATGGTTAATGCATGTTGAAAATATATTTTTCTTTTTTTTAAAAGAGAAAAATGTACCTACAAAATTTGGTAATTAATCAAATGTTAATCCAAGTAATATTTTATAACGCAACTTAAATCTACGCCTCAAAAGCTAATTTGTCAGTTTATTTTTAAATTCGAAATTGCTGACGTGGGCCTACCAAATTTTATACCATCATCATCGCCATAATATATACAACGTGTTAAGCACATTAAAGTTGTTTTAAAGCGAATGAATTATGAAATGTAAAAGAATTCACAACAAGTTATTGTTTTGTTACACTAACTTTTATGAATAAATTAAGAAAAGAATAACAAGAAAAATTGAATTTTTATAAGATGGTCGTTTTGTAAAATAAATTTCTTGTCCTTTGTAAAGAGAAAATAACCATTTTTGTTTTAAATAAGTGAAGTTTTGTTTTTACCATTTCAGGAAAAACAAAACTTTTCTTGAGAATAATTAATTGATTTTTTTTTAAAAACGAGAACAGTAATAAAGTGATAAAAAAGTTGGGGCCTATTTGTGTATTTCCTTCATATTTTTATTTAAAATAGAAATGTTTTATTTAAGTTTCAAATTATTTAAATACAAAATGATGCTCTGAAAAATTGTTCCTTATATAACTATAAAACAAAAACGATTTTATCTTTTCATTTAACTTTTACAAGAACAAAAAAAAAATTGAAATCTTTAATAATTACGCAACACAAAAACAAAAATAAATCGTACCTTTCAACGACTGTGTTTGTCTCATAATAAAAATATATGTAAGGATGCTGAAACTTATAAGAACTTACAAAATTTATACCATCACAAGAAACCATTTGTATAATAATAATATACCAACTGTCATTGGTATCATAAAATCAATGAGAGGAATAATTTGCAATTCTATTCACTGGATTCAATATTATTAGGCAATGGAGTATATAACGTATAATTTATTTTATTTAGAAAACAAAATGAGATTTATAGTGAATGGATATTGTACAGAAGAAAGTATTAAACTCTACTTGTGGTGTTTTATGTCTGTATAAAACCTGCTAGACTTAACTGAATTATATGATGAATAAAAATGATTCATCGAATATAAAACATTCGATGTCTTTGTTACTCATTTTATTTATCAAAACAGGAAAATCTACTTCAATTTTCTGAAAATATAAAGATTAAGTGTTTCTGTGTTGTTATTCATTTTCTTTTTCCCTAATTTTTCTTAATATCGCAAAAGTGTTTTTTCCTACTTCCGTATATAAATTCTAAGAAGAATGAAAATCTTTGTCAATCTGAATGATTATTATCTTGTCTTAAGCAAACTTACTTAAAAATGGAATCTAAAAAAACAGTCAACAAATCTTCCCCTTGTACCTTTGTTTAGACAAAAAAATCAAAAAAAAAAGTTAATATTAACCGATTGTTATGAATTTTTGCTGCAACACTGTTCAATGGTCCTAAATTCAAATTTGTGCAGTTTTGTCTTCGCTATTGAAATAGAAACTATAAATTTTATCAATATTTTATAAATATTTAAAAAAGGGTTAAAACTGTTGGTAGTAAAGTTAGGTGTGTACCTATGTTGTCACATTGGGTAAAGAATATGTATGGGTATATTGGAAATATAAAGGTTCGACCATAAATAATGAATGTTAAGCTTTCTTAAAACATATATTATGTATGTGAAGTAAGGGTAATTATATATTAGAAGGTTCTTTGCCATAAAGAGGTTGGTATTTAAATATTCACAGTAGGCATATCTTGAACTAGAAAATAGAAAAATGTTAGGAGTTTGAATTTCCGTAAGAAAATTGCTTCTTAGGCTTAAAACAATATTTTATTAAAAATTCATTTATTCAATCGTATTTGTTTCATGTCGATGTTGATATTAAAATTTCTATAAATAAAGAGAATAAGTAATTTTTATGCAATAATGATTATTTAAACAATTTAGAATTTAAAGCATTGTAATTTTTCTCCAGTCACTGAAATAAATCAAGACGTTTACAGAAATCAAGAACTGATGAAATTATAAGATGAACATACAATTCAAACATCTTTACATGACAGAATCAACTATAAACCATCGTGTATTTTCCGACGCATTTTCTCTATGTATCTGGAAAATGAAAATTACTTTAATTAATCGAATAAAATTATATTGAAAATTTTAAATAAATAATTTAACCTGGTTTCATTGATCATTTTTTGCTCCTTAAAGTAAAATTCTTTCTTAAGGAAAAATTCTATTTATAATTGAAGGAAGCAGTGCCTTGATTCTTGACTGAAGAAAATAACATTTAAATTTCATTTACTGGAATAATTTAATTAATTTAAACAAAATTAAATAAAATTTAATTTCAGTGTTTTGGTTTATTTTGTCAACATAGCAAAATTTTTAATTAAATCAAATTCACATAAAATTTATGTAGTCCTTGACATTTTCACAATTTTAATTTAATTATGAAATAATTTCTTAAGAGCATTCGGATTAAATTATCCAGAATGTTATACAGATTTGTAATACTTAGTTAATTTGTTTTTCAAATAACAATCACATTGATCAATTAGGAAAATCTTTAAAGTTTAATGTGAGCATAAATATATTGCAGGTACTTAACTTGCGATAATTATTTAAATAAATATTTAGCAAGTGGTCAATAAATCAAGTATAAAAGTTACAAATGGTTTTAAATAAAAACGGTTAACTCTGTCTGGAAAAAGATACAAGCAATTCTTCAATAGAAAGTAATTTAATGTTGAGTGTAAATAAATTACCACAAAATTCTTTGTTGTTTATTTTGTAGTTTCTAGTTTCTTATCCTGTTCTAGTTTCTTGAAATAAACTTTTTTCAACACATTTTTCTTCTATAAAAAAAAAATTGTTTGGCATTATTATTGTTTTCCGTGTCTGCAAATGACCATGGCAGTCGATTAAACAAGGCACGTTAAATACAATACAGAAATAACAATAAAAAAATGTTATTCGTATAAAAATATAAGAAAATTAATTGGTCGAAACAAATAATAATAACAATAATAATAATTCATTGAAACAAATCGTTTTAGTTTCATTGGCAGGCAAATGGAGGCGCCTGGTGTTATTGTAATTTAAGTTAGAAATGAAAACTATGTTGGTGTGACGAAAGTCAATTTTATATTTAATTCATTAGTTTTAAGAACAAGAAACTTTTCAAAAAAATTACAATAGAATTTTTATATTTTCAATAAATGAACTTCAAATGAAATTAAATTTATTTTGAGTTTTGGACAAATTTGTTCCGCAAATGTTATCCTAGTACGGATAACTTTAAGCCTATTATGTACTTTGAAGTTTCATTTTATTTTCCATATATCCTATTTTTCACTTTCACTCTAATTTTACACCTGAATAAAAAATTTAAAACACAATAAAATTTTTGCTTTGTATAGAAAATTAGTCATTTCTATTTTCTATAATTTCTTTTGTTATTATTTACGCTGTAATGAAAACGTACCAGTTTCATGAAAATTCTTTAGATATACTGAATGGAATAGAATAAATGGAAAGAAACTATTTAGTCAAATTCAGGGGAAAAATTGTTTTATGGAGAAAAAAATGTTGAGAAATAAAAAATGCTGGCGCGCATGAATATTTTTTTACACGTTCCAAAAATTTGTAATAAAACTTCATAGAACAGAAATGGAATGGAAATATAAATATTAATTCAGCGTATTTTACCATTTTTCTATATAACGTGTAGAATATGCTTACTATTATTTTTCTTCGATTAAAATTCTAAGCAAGGATTATATTCGTTTGACATTAGCATACATCAACTTCACGACTAACATTAACGTAATACATATTTTATAAATTCCATAATTCATATTCAGTTGTTAGAAATTGTAATTCACTGTTTCTTAAAAAATTGGATCATTTTCTGCCTTAAAATTATCAAGAATTCCCATTAATTATGAAACAAGAATCGCTTTGAAAATAACTAAGTTTCTTTCATGACATGAGTTTGCGATTGTGATATTTATTTATTATTAACGAGAAAAAATTGTAATTGTGACCTAACAAAAAAGCGTAAAAGAATATATTTTAAACAATTCTCGTGTTCAAATCATATTCTTCTCTTTAGTAAATTACAGAAAGATGAAAAGAAAATATATCCGATTGGTTTCAAATTCAACACCACAAAAAATAATCCAATTTTTGTATTAAACTTTACTTATTAAAATTAAAATAAGATAACACACAACTCAATCGTTGTCAAAAATATTTGAAATATTATTAAAAGAAATTCGTTTTTCTTTTGTGGAAAATTCGATTCTTTCAAATTAGATTCCTTATAGGGGGATACAAGTTCGCATGAATGTTATTTTCAGAATTATTCATTTTGGCAATTCTGCAAATCTGTATAGGAAATCCACTTTCTGTTCAAATGTGAAACTTTAATAAAAAGTAAAATCTAAAAAAAAAAACAAACTTTACGATGAGGAAAAACCTTATTAAATTTTATCTTGTTTCTGATTATTTTATGACCAAAGTCGAAAAAATTTATTTTGTCCTTGATGGCAATTTTTTGTTTTTATTATTAAACATTTGGCATTCTTAAGATCTATCAAGATCATACATAAAGCGGAGTAGACGCTTGGGGGAATGGTGATCGGTATAAACAAATCAAATTCGATTTCGATTTCGGTTTGGTATTCTAAGAAAATGAATATGATAAAGAAGAAGAAGAAAGCAATATGCTTGGAGTTAATGGAAAATACAAATAAATCTAATTCAAAATATATACGATAAGAAAAAAATTTAAATAACAATTTTCTTTTGTTAACGAAAAGAAATCAAAATATAAATTTATATATTTTCTGAGAATATTTCATTATTTATGTGACCTAAAATTAATAAATAATGAGAAGAAATCCCTCAAAGCATTTTTTTTTTGTTTATTGGTCTATTTGTTCAATGCTTCAAATCAAATATAAATCAACAAAAAGTTGTCAATCTTTTTAATATGAAAAAAAATGTTTTTTTTTTGTGTGTATCAATTGTGGTAAATGAGTTTATTCTAACTAAAAATAGGATTTTGATTTAATAAAAAAATCCTGTAGTTGTAGTTAATGAAACTTTAGTTGAATGAATTCGAATTGTGTATTCCATTTTTATAAGAATTTTTATAATTGTATCTCGTCTAATTAGACCATCTCCCTAACTTCAACCACAATGGAATTGTATTTAGTAATAATTGAATGAAATGAAATCTTATTGTTATAAAGTGATTGTTTGAATAAAATAACTCTACTAATTTCCCCAATTCAGAATAACAAAAAATATAATTTATTGGTGAAATAATGAAAACATTTCACACTTCTTATTGTTTTAGTAAAGTTAAATTATTAAAATCAATTTCAATAGTTTAAATCTAAGAAGGTTTTAATTCACTCAATCACTAGTGTTAAATTATTAAAAATAACGAAAATATTAACAATTTGGTAAAACCCATATCACATAAAATATGTTTTCTATGTCGCCTCATGTTTTTATTTAATTAATTATAAAAGCGCCTTAAGAATAAAATTATTGTATCATAAAATATTTGGGTTTGATAGAATAGAATACTTGTCCATGTTATTTTTTCAGCAAATACATTTTTACTTCCAACGTCATTTAATTTTAAAATCTTAAATTCTTGTTTTCACTTTTACACTTTCTATTATTTTTACTTCTTTAATTTTAATTTTAAAAAAATTATATGAACAATAAATTGTGGAAAGTTTTTTATGAAATCCAAAAAGCTACAGTTTAAGTTATTTTATTCAGATTTATTTTTGGACGCTACATTAAATCAAATTACAAAATCAATCAAATACATTTAAATGCGAGTAATCGGAATTAAATAATTTATTAGAATAATTGACATAATCTATAAAATTATATCAATTCGAAACGTAATTTATTTATAATGAAGTTGAAGTTATTATTAATAAATTTATAAAATATAATTCCAATTTAAACTAATATTTTAATTTATTGGTTCTGATTTTTCAGTAGGAGTTAAGTACTTTTTGTTTGGAAAACCGACTCACCTAATTGAAGTTAATATGATAATAATCAAAGATTATATTTTACAATAACTAATGATTTAATTTCATTTTAATCTCTTACTTATAAAAGTATTTCTGAGCTATTTCTTTTTTATGTAAGCCCGTCGAATATATACGTGAAGTCTGTAACAGAAATCAGTCGCTTAAATTTCAATTAAAATTTGAGGAGTCATTTTAATTTTAAACTAAAATTTATTTTATACTAAAAATTATAAAGTGGAAAAATGTGTGTGTAGTTCTCCGATTTATTAACTTTTGACATAAAACAAAGTTTATCATGATTTTTGTTTCAAAATCAATTTATTTACTTGTTACCTTTACTTTCGTTCAAGCGAAGATGTATTCAGGAAAGTGTCCCAATATTCCTCCAATATTGATTGACTTTGAAAAAATGGAAGACATAGAAACTAATATTGTTCTTGGCTTTGCAATGATTGAAAATGAATATCCATTTAATATATTTCGTATTAAATTACCTGAAGAATTGTACTGTTTACAATTTCATTTTTCTCTTATCACCAAAAATAAATCTCTTCAAATCAAAGAGACTGGAACTTGTTACATTAAATTTGAATACGATTTTAATGAGCAATACTTCAAATTAAATTGTTTATATTTAGTTCCAACTTGTAAAATTCTATACGACCAAAAAAGTATACGAATTGTGTATTCCGACTTTCAAAATTATTTTGTATTTTGGAGTTGTTACGAGGAGGATGACTCAAATAAACACACAGAAAGTGTTTGGATATTTCATAAATCACAAACAATTTTAAATGATTCAGTCTTACAAGATATATTTGCTGCTTTAAATGATACAGAAATTAAAATCACAGATTTTATTAAACGTCCATTGAGCCAAGGAAATGCATTATGTGGTGGTCGATGTAATACGATTCAAAAATTAAAGCTACAATCACAAAAATCTTTTAAGCCATCAAACTTTTTCTATACAAATCGCATTATTTTAATTGTAATTTTGACATTTTCGGGAGCTGCAATTGGATTATATACAACCATAATCTGTAAGAAACGGAATAGAAAGATACAAGGCATATAGATTAACTAAATAAATATTTGTGAAAACAAATAATAATATTATAATATGCATGAATTGATTAAATTGACGGAATATTATTTGATCTTAATTTTAGATACTTGTATGTATTTTCAATATTAAGTAGACAAATAATATTTAAAGTAAACAAATTTATTAAAGCAAACATTTTCATATTTTAATTGTACCTAATAAATCATTTATTTATTTTTGCTTTCTAATTGTAATAAATTTAACACAATATATTTTCTTTGAACACAAATATAATATTAAATTGTAACTATAAGTTATGTACAATTGTAATAAAAATTTATTATAAACTCTATCCATTTATTTTTAATAGAAATATTCTCATCCATATTCTAAGTTAATTTATCCTAAAATAACAAAATAAAATCATTTCCTTATCTTGTTGTCTCTGATACACAAACACAAAAAAGTCAAGCCTTTAATTTTTTCTCATTAAACATAATCTTTTAATTACTATTCATTTTCGAAAATGTTTTTTTTTTTGTATTGGAACGCTTTTAATTTTGTCCAAAATGTTGAACGAAATTTAATTGGGTTATGAAATTAAAAACACAAAGATCTTAATATTTCTACTTAAATTTGTATTTTATACATTTTTTGTTAATAAAAATAAGAAAATATAAGCTCATAACATTGTTTAATGTTTTTATTAAAAAATATGTGTGTTTTATTTGAACTACTTTATTCAACTCTTGTTCTCTTATCTATTTGTGAATTTTCTATTCATCTGCATTGTGTACTAATTTTGACTTAAATTTAAAAAGATGAAAATAAGTTGCACAAAAAATAACTTAATCATTATTCCAAAAAACTGATAAGAAACCAAAAGTTTCAAAGTAAAAAATTTGACTGTATTTGGATGAGTAAAAGATGAAACAAATTTAATTTTTCAATTAATTTAATTTTTAATTTTTTTAAAAGCTTTGAAGAACAAAGAAAGGAAAAAAATCCTCATCATATCTCAAATCATATGTGTGAGTGAGAAAATTTAATAGTTTTATTGTTAATTAATTTCTATTTGTTTTTATAAATGAAATACAAAATGAAATCTTTTATATGGTGAGCTGAATAGTTTTAATGGTCAATGTTATGGAATTATTAATTTGTTTTCCAAGAACTGTCCGACTCTCATCAATGGGTTAAGTATGCAACGTTTTAGAATAAAATGGTTTGAATTACATTAAAATATTTGATCTCGCGTCTTACATTATTCTAGTAGCTAAATCGTGAATGGAGAATATGAGCTAAAGTAAAAAAGTGTAAAATAGTGGAAAATAAATAAAATATTAATTTGTTAAAAATAAACTGTATTTGAAATATCAATATATACAAAATTGGTTACATGACCATGTGTTCACAATAAACAGAAATTTGTTCTATATTTCAACCTGTGTGAAGATCATCTTCACCTATTAAAATAATTATATTATTGTTTACATAATTAATTGTTACAATTATTCAATATTGTACTAAATGCAGCATATAAATTTAACAATTCCAAACAAGTCACTTATTTATTCTTATAAACAAAATACAAAATAGAAGAGATTTTAAACAAGACTTGTTTGGGATTTTGATAGATATTTAATATGGTTTATTTCATTCAAAAGAATAATTTCATACATTAATTGTAATAATTAATTGTGTAAAGAATATTTAAATTTATTTCAATTCCTATAAATGACCTTCACCATTATTTATTAGCTTTGATTGTTGTATAGTGAATTTTAAGTATGCGAATTAAATTTATAACAACCAAATAAAAATCATTAAAAGAAAATATTGTATGTATTTATTTTGGTAATATTTAAGCTTGAGATTGAAATACATTAGTTAATAAAGTATACAATTTTCACTTCAAAGTTCAAACAATAATAATTACCGTCTATCAGATACAATTCTTATACCAATTTGATTAAAATGTATACTTTGTATTTTTACTTTATACAACATAAAAGTAGTAAACTAATTACATTCTTTATCATAATTTTTATAATCGTTGTTAATAAATTGTCATTTGAATTATTCTTGACAGGATAATGGTATTATAAAACTTAATTATTTGGTGTTGTGTTTATGAGACCATTAAATATTGTTTAATGAAAATTTATATTACTTACTTTGTTTCTGTTATAAATTGTTACATGAAATATTTAAAAAAAATTTACAATAATTACATTGATAATTCATAAGTTTTTATTTACGTTGTAACTTTCAATAATCGGAATTTAGAAAATTTAGATTAAAATCACTCAAAAAATTAACACTTTCATTAATCTTATGAATTCACCAAATCGATTAAATTAATGCATTGATACAATGAATGTTTAAAACAAAAGAAACTTAACTGCGACAAATACAAGAGACATGAAAATATATTTTAAGGAAATCTTAGTTTAGTACACCCGTTCACTTATAACCTGAATTTATTTTTTTTAAAACCATCGTTCTTCCACTGTTTCTCCTTCAACTATTATTTGAAGTGTAAGAATTTATAAACGAATGTCACCTAACAATATGTGATCGATATTAAAACATAATTCTCAATTAAGTACGAATGTGTTTGAATGATTGATTTAATATTTAACTAATGCTTTAGAAGTCTTAGATTATTATGAATAATGAACGTCGCTATATTATAATACGATATTGTTTGCCTATAGAATTTGAATACATTCATTAAATATTTATGTGTATTGTGCTTCGTAGATTATAAAATCATATAAAAGAAAAATAAAAATGTGAATAGAAAATTAAATAATAAAGTTATACAATAGTTAACCTTTGTATATTGCTTAGAAAGATGTACACATTAAACTATGTGTGAATATTAAGAATATGATAAGACAATAATTATAATATCAGAATTATAAATTTCCCTATAAATATTCAGTTTCTTTTTGTATTATTAAACTCATTATAAAATCACTTGTAGCAACACCTGTAATAAATATATTGATTAATTTATTCCGGTAGTTGTTTATATTTTATTTGAATGGGAACATTTAAATATGTATTGTGAGTATTATTTGAATTCAGCAAATAAATCTCATGCCAAAATGCTCTTTTCTACAGAACCAAAAATTTAAAGCACAAAATTAAAAGTCATTACTCGGCATTTATTTGTAAGCAAACCACAAAATATACAACGAATATTTATTTCAAAAGTATTTTTTTTTTTCGGTAATATAATTCAAAGCCAAATTTTCCTAAATGCGTATGTGGTTTTAAATTACAAATTCATAAAATTATATTGGAAAATATAGGAACAAAATTTTCATAATTCAGAGTTTTTCTTTATGTTTATTATTTTAATAAAATTCTGAAATTTTATGAAAGCTTTGAGAACCTATTTAAGACTATAAAGTCAATTTGTTTGACATGTAATGTGTTACGTTAAAAACAAAATGCTTTTAATATTAAAAATAATTTGTAATAAAATGTTAACATTTTCCATTATTACTTTTACATTTTCCATTCAGCAGATAAAAAGTTAGCTGCAAGGATACCAATCTTATCAAAGTATCTTGTTTTGATATGAAATAGTTTCTTATTGTTTTCACAAAATTATATTTTTATTTAGAATATATAATTATACGTATCTTCAATCTTATACGTGCAATTGATTATTTTTTAAAGTTTCTATGGTCCTGCTCTATAATAATATCTATTCGTAATTTATTAACCTAAAATCAATAAAAATACAAACCCTGTCTCAATTCTTAAAGAAACTTTTGCGATAAAATTTCAACATAATACTTGAGGTTTTTTTAAAATATAATCAAATTCTAGTTTAGAGTTTCCATCTAAACTTTCCAAATCCATTCAATATCTATGTAAGTACATGATGTGCGGTTTTGTAGGTATCATAAATATTTAATAATATAAAATGTTGTTAAACATTTATTGGCATAATAAAAAGTAGAATATTATATCAACACTCGAAACCTACAAGATTTTATTAAATGAGGAATTTTGTCGAGTTTTTAAAAAAAAATTTAATTATTATTTCCGTAACAATTGTAATTGAATTAAATTATTATTGAGATTTAATCAAATTTTTAAATTTTAATTTTGTCAGTTAATAAGCGAGTTTCATTGTTTTATAAATTATTTATATTTATATTTAATCAAGTGAAGATATTCAATTGTATTTTAATTTAAGCATGCAGATTTCGTAAGAAGAATCGTTCGGTAAAATGTAATTCCTGCATTGTAAACTACTTATATATGTTAGTATATAATATATTGCCACTTACCACGTCTTCGGCAAGTGAGATAAACAAAAAATATTTAAATTAAATAAAAAGAAATAATTCAATCTTTACTAAACACGAATGCGTTTTAAATCAAACATACTATTGGCACTTCAGTCACGTTTATGTGCAAGTCACAGATTTCATGCAAAAAACATAAAACATTATTGTTAATATTATCGATTTGATAAATGTAACAAGTTCTAAAAATTTGTATAAATAGAAACAATGAATACATTGAATAGTTAAAGTTGCTGTAATAACAACTTAGAATATAAAACAATAAATAAATGCAGTTTATATAATCATTTATTTTGTTTGGCATGAAATTTCAAATATTATTGTATTATAAAGGAATTATTATTATGAGGAATTATGAAATAATATGAATTATGTAATTTAATTAAATTCCAGAAATCTAAAAATCTAATTACAGAAACTCTTTTTAAATTAAGAAAATGCACAATGAACTTTTATGTGGACATTATTGCAGACGTACAACAAAATATTTGTTTTTATTCCTAAGAATTTATTGGGATTTTACAATAATTGGATATTATACAATAGAGGTACAATACAAACAATGATTAGATCCATTTTGTTTACAAATAAAACCTTTTAGAAGGTATGAAATGAAATAACCTGGAGTGATGTACCAAATCCAGATTTAAAGTTTTGTTTCAATAATTTATAATAAAAATTCAATCATCAGCTGTCTAGACAAACAATATTAAAGTTATTAAACTTAAGATTAATTATTATTTTAAATATTGTCGTAGAAAAAAAATAACATAAATATAAGGTTCTCTGTTTTTTTTGATAACTGGGTGTGTGTTATTTATTTTCTTTCTACTTCACTTGATTTTATATGAATTTTCACAAAGTCAGTCTCAATTTATGTTTCATTTTCTTTGTTGCATAACTGAATACACCTATACATTGTTATTTTAAATTACAATAAATTTTATACGTAAGACAACATATTGCCAGTACCAATTATAAATTTTTTTTTTCTCTGAATAATTTTTAATTTTTTTAATAAATAAGCAAACAAAATACATGAATATGTATAAATACAGAAAAATAAAATTTATCAAATAAATTCAATTGAAATAATTCTTATATAAATAAATGGCAATTTGAATTTTATCTTTTAGTAATTGTCTGTTGTTCAAATAAAGTGCCTGTTGATTTTTAGAGAATAAAATACACATAATTAAATGGAATTTTTAATAATTTTGTTTTTGTTTTTAATATCATTTTTATCAGTGGGTTATTATTGTGTACGAAAACGTTATTTATATTGGGCAGATCGTGGAATTCCGTACATTGAACCCATATTTCCGTTTGGATGCTTAAAAGGAGTTGGAAGAACAATTCACTTTTCAGAAATTACAACAATAAAATATAATGAAATGAAAAATAAAGCTGATTTTTGTGGATTATACCTTTTCATTAGTCCTGTGATTTTAGTGTTGGATTTGGATTTTTTGAAGACAATTTTAATAAAAGATTTTCATTATTTTGTGGATCGTGGAATGTATCATAATGAACGGGATGATCCAATATCGGCCAATTTATTAACACTTGATGGAAATAAGTGGAGAACCTTACGTTCTAAATTAACACCAACTTTTTCATCGGGAAAAATGAAAATGATGTTCCCAACATTTATTTCTATATCTGAAGAGTTCAAAACAGTTTTAACTGAGTCAATAAAAAATAATCCAGAACTTGAAATGAAAGATATGCTTGCTAGGTATACGACTGATGTAATTGGAACTTGTGCGTTTGGATTAAAGTGTAATAGCTTAAATGATCCAAATGCAAAATTTCGAGTGATGGGACGGAAAATATTTAATACGGAACAATATCCATTAAGACGATTATTTAAGGCAACATTTGCTAATTTTGCTCGTCGCTTACGTATGAAATCTATACGGGAGGATATCTCAAGTTTTTTTATGCAAGCGGTAAAAGACACAGTCGAATACAGAGAGACGAATAAAATTCAGAGTAATGATTTCATGGATCTTTTACTTCAATTGAAAAATAATGGAAAGTTAAATGATGAAACATCTTCTGAGTTAGTTACCTTGTCTGTTGAAGAGATTGCAGCGCAAGCTTTTGTATTTTTCGCGGCTGGATTTGAAACTTCTTCTACTACAATGTCTTACAGTTTATATGAATTGTCTCAAAATCAAACAATGCAGGAAAAGGCCAGACAGGAAATCAAAGCAGTTCTAAATAAGAACGATGGAAAAATGACTTATGAATCCATGCATGAAATGAAATATGTCGACCAGATTATAAATGGTATAAATTGTTTATTATTGTAGCAATTCGTAATTAGTTTATTTCGTTACCCATATGATTGGAACATTATTTTTCTATCCAAAACAAACAACTGATATATTTTTCCATAGGCAACTAATTATCAAGTTTTAATATTATTATTTTTCAGAAACTCTTCGCAAATATCCACCACTCGGTACTCTGTTGCGAAAAGTGTCAATTGATTACACAGTCCCTAATACAGACATAGTACTACCAAAAGGTACAACTGTATTAATACCTGTTTCTGGTATACATCATGACCCAGATATTTATCCAAATCCTGAAGAATTCAATCCAGATCGTTTCTCTGATGATGAAATAAGGAATAGGCATCCATTAGGTTTTATACCATTTGGTGAAGGTCCCAGAATGTGTATTGGATTACGATTTGGCTTGATGCAAACAAGAATTGGGCTTGCAACATTATTATTGAATTTCAAATTCAGTCCATGTTCAAAATCAACGATTCCACTGACTTTCACAAAGTCAGATTTTGTTCTTACGCCAAAAGGAGGACTCTGGATGAACGTAGTAAAAATCAATGAGTAATTTGAGTAATTAGAATTATTTAAACATTTTGAAAATTTTAAAGTAATTAATTCATAAAAAATTATGAATTAATAATAAATTAAAATTACAAATAGTGATGTTATCTCATTAAAAAATTAAGATTCAAATATGTAATTATAAAATCTCTGAATATATTAATTTCTTTTATTAACACTGCAGTTGTTGTAAGATGTAGGATAACAGTGAATTTATTCATAATAATTTACAAAAGAAAAATCTTAACCTTCACAAATAATAACAGGAAATAGCTACCGTTTACATTTGAAAAATGAACAAATTAATAATTTTATTAGAAAGCATGCGCTTTAATATCTATCAGAATAACTGAATTTCTCTTGATCTTTGTGAGATTGTGAATTTAGAATGTCATGCGCCTAAATTTTTCAAGATATAAAATAAGTTTTTTCCCCTGAAATTTTCACAGAAATCATTCGTTTACAAAATTACATTCAGTATTTTTTGACTCTTTTAAAAAGACAGTCATTTATTCAACAAACAAATCACTTTTATCGAATTAAATATAATTAAATTAGACTAAATTGTTGATGGTGAAAGAGAAATATGATTACAAAGGGATTACAATTTGATAACAACTGATAAGTACTAAATTATATTGTGAGATTTGATTTATAGAAAAGACGATATTGGACAAAAATATTATATTTTTTTAAATAAATTACAACCAATAAATATGAATACCACAATGAATTTTCTAACATTTTCTTCAGAATGACACATTAGTCACAGGCGTGTCCACAATTATGATAGTGAATCTAAAACATTATATACAATAACAATTTGTTACTGTTTCAATCGGTGTAATAAATTTAAATAATTATAAAGAATTTGTTTATTCTGATAATCAGATTCAATTTATTCACATTGAGGGAAAATAATAAAGCACTTTCTGAATTAAAACTGAATATTCAAGAATTGATTTCATTATGTATTAATTATAAAATTCAATTTAAGTAATTTAAAAAATATTCGTTTAATGAAAGGAAAAAGAAAACTAAAATTGACCTCCTTTAATATTTCCTAATTCAATTATGTTGGATAAAATATTTCTTACATTTTTAATCTGAAATGAGGACATACAAACGTAAGACCTTTTCTTAAGATTTTGTTTATGAGAAATTTTTTTATACTAAACAGAAAAAGAAAATCAAAAGAAAGAAATCCATTTAAAACTTCTCTAAATCGAAATGATTCCTTTGAAACAATAAATTAAATCAAAACTTTATTCATTCAACATTTAATTAAAACGAACACTTTTGTTTCAAACTTTGTTTCAATTATTGATTTTCTGTCTCTTTAAATTTCAAATTTTATTCGATGACAAAAAATTTTCCTACAAAATTATTCGATTTGGCATGAAAAGAATTTTCTCAAGCATAATTCATTTCTTTTTTTGCAAAACATTTAAATTTACTTTGTTTTAATTTTGATTAAAAAAAAATTCTCAGTCGAACGAAAACAAAAAGTACAAATTTCTGAATTTTTTATCATCAAAATCGTGAAAATTGAAATAAAAAAAATATATTGTTACAGACAAATAAAAATTACAAAAGAGAAAATAATTCTAATAATAAAAAGTTTATTTCAGAAAAAAAGTCCGCCGTCATATAAATATTGAAAAGAAAATGACAATATACGTTGATTGTTCAACCAATTCATGTTGAAATGAGTGATTAATATTATTTAATCATATATTGGACATATCACTGAGAAAATTTATTAATAATTGTCGCAATTGGAATTATAAGTGCAATGAAGAATACAAAAACCTTTAAAAAAAAATAATCAACAACCATAAATATTGATCACTGATATGAATATAATTCAAGCCAATACACACATGAATTGATATTTTTATTATTGCTGATGGAAATACGTAAAAATTTCAAAATGTAGAAATTTCTTCGTATGGAAAAGAGTCTGAGAACAGATTTCTATTTACCTTCAGACTTCGCTTAAATAAATACAATTTTCCGTAAATTTCATTTAATACGATTTGAAAGAAATAAATTCAAATATTGTTTACAAACGAACAAAAAAAAAAAAAGGTTCGGTAAATCAATTAGAATAAGAGCTTTTTAAAAGCTTTAAATATTTAAAAGATTTTTAGTTAAATCGAAACCTAATGAAAAGAACAAAAAATTTGTGTGAACATTAAAATACGATTCATTTCCATAAACCAAAATTAAAATTCAATTTCTCCACAGAAAACAACTTTTGCAAAGAAAATAATATTAAAAGTTTGACTGTTCAAAATGGAATAAAAAACATTTTTTAAAATTCATTTATAGCCTCGGACATTGAAAAATATTAAAATCATTGAATTGCTTTTTTCCCCATAATTTCTAAAAAAAGAAGAAAAAAAAACTTTATAAATTCTTATTGAAGATTTTTTTTTTGATTCGGAGAAGCAGTGATTGATTGGTTACTCTAACGTTAGAACATTTAATTTTTTTTTTTAGAATTATGATTTCTATAAAAGCTAGAAAGTTTCAAAAGTGTATCAGTAATATTTGCACAAAAAGTTCTTTATGAAAATATCCATCATTTATAAACAAATAAGTTTTGGTTAAAGTCACATCTGGCCCAAATGATCTTCAAAAACATCACAATTATTCAAAATGTATTGATTTCTCCAATATATAATTGATTTTATGTAAATAATTTTTCATAAAATATTTTGAAATTTGATTTCATTTTAAATGTTGATATTGTTATTGTTGAGTAAAAGAAACAGCGGTAATCAAATATTATCTTGAATTATTTACATGATAATATTTGTATTTGATTTTCTATTTTACTCCAGGAATTAGGTATGTAAACAAAAAGTGTATATAGATACTGAATCAAAATTTAAGCATTACAAAATTAGAACAATAATCATGAGAAATCGCTAAATTATCTTTACCTACATCGGATTAATTAAATATGACGTAACTTAATAATTTAACAATTGAATGCTGTATTTGATAAAACAAAAGGGATAAATAAGGAATTAAAATTATCTTTAACTGAGCAGTAAAGTGTAAAAAGTAAACACAATTAAATTATTCTAATGAAATAGAAATAAATATTTAGACGTTTTAGCGATTGATTTGTGTTTGATAATATGAAACTTTTGTATTTACACAAAACACGTCTATCTGCCGTCAATTATTATTGAAAAATATTCAATCAATCATGTATGTAAAGAATAAATAAAACTTTTAAAACTTCATTTAAAGTTAATGTCAGAATTCCAGTAATTCTATAAAAGTACTTTTTCCTCAAAGTTTTCCAAATTTGAAATTATTTCCATAGGAACAATTCATAGAATGAACGAGTTTGTAAAAAAAAAAAACAAAAAATTTCCCTTTTGAACTATATCGTGTTAAGTTCAGTCACCACAACGTAAAGTAAATAAACGTAAAAATAATATGCGTACCGTGTTACTGAATCATTTCCGATACCAAATAAAAAATATCAAAAAAGTTTTTGTGTAAATGTTTCCGACATAATTTTTTTTTTACAAAAAATAAACTGTACCATTTATTTACATTTTTTTAAACATATTTACATATTTCCATTGGATTTCAATGGTTTTTTATTTATGTCAAGGACAATTTCAATAAAAAAAAAAGTAGTACAGTAAGATTATGTTATATGGTCGTATTAAATAGGTTTCCGTTATTATGGAAATGTTGTAATGTCCAGAGTTTATAAGAAATTGAATTCCATTAAAAAATAAAATTGTGTTAATTTCATTTTTGTTCAAAAAAATTGGCTTAATTTCAATATTTTTTCCACGTTCTAAATTTTCATTAATGTTGTTACGTCATTGACATTTTATCGTGAAACTTACTCAAGGTAACTTTTGGCAGATTTAATTGAAAATCATCATAAACTGATTTTAATCATTTCTATTGATTATATTAATTTTTAAGGCATGGAAAGAGTCAAGTTTTCTGAATTGTTTGTGATATTATAACAACAATTATAATTATTGAGTATTGGGCGTCCGAACTGTGTAACTGCTATCGTAATTGGAGTTTCATCTTTTAAGAAAACATTAAAAAATAAGGCAGGAAATCACAATTCACAAATTACAAAAGAAAACAATTGCTTTCAAGAATTCTCACGCAGTAAAACATATTTAAGTAAATTTTTTAGTAATACAATATATATACGTACATCCTGCTAAAATGTATTCTGATTGATATTGAAACATAATGCATGCAATGCATTGTAATAATTATTTAATGCATTAATCGACAAACAATTGTCATATATTCAAAAATATAAAAAAGTGTAATCAATTTATACAATCAATAAACAAATCAAAACCCTATATGGACTATGTGAGATTACCCAACCTTGTTATACTTAAATTGTATGCAAAGAGAAAAAGAAAGGTAAGTGAGGAAACGCTGTTTACCTTCACTTTCTCCTTTAACACTTTTTCTTTCTTTTACATAAATTGTGCGCAGGCATTCTGAATGTTTCATTTTTTTATATTAAACCTTTTGTAAAATTAATATCAGGAAAACATGTAAAAGAAATATGTATAAAATGACAGCGTTATGAGTTTAATGATCCGTCATAGCAGCTCTAAATTCTACCATTTTTCCTTTTCTTTTGATATCACAAAAATAAAAATACATCTACCGTTTTGTTTGTAAAGAATTCTTTGATGACAGGTGAAAATAAAAATTGTTGGAGTGATTGTCTTTATATAACCTAAATAAAGAATGACGTGTGTTGTATACAAACAAAAAAAATGTCATGTGTCACAAGTCTGTCACAAACTTACAACAAATTATTTAATCCAGATTACGTTGTTAGGTCCTTTTTTTTTATTATCCATTCATATAGAAAAGGTTAAGACAATTGAAAGTAATGAAACATTTTATATCTATTTTATTGTAAGCATAGCAAAGAAGATTTGCGTAAATTCAGTACATGCGACTATACATTTTATGGTGAATGGTTCGTTAATATTTTAAGTTGACTACTTTATTTCTAGAATTTACATTCTGAATTAATAAACTAGATTCTAAGTGACTTTACTAAAAGTCAGATGTAATAAATATGCTAAAAAATATTTTTTACGTGGTCGTAAACTTATTATCTTAATTTAAGAAATCTAAATTATGCTTTTGGGATTAAAGTTTCTGTTATAAATGAAAATTAAATGGCATGAATATGTTAAAAAATATGTGCAATTATAAAAGATTTATGTTTTAGATGGACATTATTACAATGTTAAATCACAGTTGGAAAACAGATGTATTACGTACCTTCCGAAGTGCCAATTATTATTATTATTTTATGATAAACCATCAAAACTTTATTCTACATAAAGAATATAAATTCTTGTAAAGTAATTTAAAATACGAAGCTTGGAGAATGTAATACAATAATAAGTAAATGTATCACTTTTGTTTAATTGTAAATAAAATATTCCTATTAAATAATAATCAATAAAATGGTCGACGAATGTTCTTGACAAAATAGTTTAGGTACTTCCCTATTGAGTAACAAAACTGTTGAACCAAACACAGATTAGATGAGTTTGTAATTTTGTCTTTCGGATTTTCTCTTCTTTTTTTTTGTACCGAAAATTCAAGTCACGATTCTAAATGTCGCATTAAATTTAATAAAGTTTAAAAAAAAATTATTTGGTAAATATCCAAAGGCAGACAAATTGTACGGAAAGAAAATGAAAAATTATGTTATTATGCGTTTTTTTATTTTTCTTAATTAAATGAAGCTTGTGTTTTCATTTTACTCACCCTCTTCTTTAGAAATAATAAATAAATCTTTTGTTTATGTTTCATTAAAATTTTTTGGCTTTCATTAAGAAAATAGCTCTGACATAAATGCATCAGTAAGTTGAATACAAAATAAGTCATAAGAAGAAATTACAATTCACATTAAAGTTTTAATACAAACTTTAAACTTTGTTGAAAAAATTTATCCAGGTTTAGTTTTTTTTTACTAATTACATCCTAATAAAATGAACAAAGAATTAAGGAAGTTAAAGGAAAGAATAGAGAACAAAATAATTTCAAATTATTCACGATTTCATTATTTTCAATAAAATTTTCTTTGAATAAAATGTCATTAAAATTGCATTAAAGCAAACGGACTCCAATAAATAGTTGATCTAACAGATTATTATAATAACTATGATAAAAAAAATTGGTTCAATTTTCCAATGGGCAGTCTACAGATATGCTAGTGTTTGAAACTTGATTATCAGATCTGATTATATTTTTACAGACGTTTTGACCTTTTATTGAAATGAAGAGAAAACCATAAAAATTCTCGTTTATAGTTCAGATAGGGTCATTTTATATTGCTTTAGGTAATTTCAATCATTCAATTTAGGTTTGTTATTGATCAAGATTACCAAATAACATTTTTCTATAATAGGTAATCAGCTCAGTTGATGTTTAATAAATTTGTATAGTGTAGTTGAAATCACCATTCATTATTGATGTTATTATTCTTCTATGTTAACCATTGAGCTAAGTGAGTGAAAAAACAAATCACTAGATTGTGTCTAAGAATATAAAATAGATACAAAGCTACAAGGTTATTAATAAATAAAATTTTCTTTAAAATGCAAAAGTTTTAAATTAAAAGCCTAAAAATAAAACTCTTTATTGCCCTAAGTCTTTCAGTTCGACTTTAAAGCTTCATAGAAAGCTTAATAGGAAATTAATAAGACACAATATAAAAGATAAAATACTCTGACATGGATACCTTCTGTTTATCCTTTAATAAAAAACAATAAATACTAATGGAAACATTATTAAATTACCTAACAAATTCAAAATTTGGATCATAAAATTTTTGAAAATAATTCTTGAAAATCAAACTAAGAAAATAATTTTGTCAAATTTCAATCTGATTAAAAATTTGATTTCACAAATCACAACATTGGGATATTTTAAGAGTTGAATATCTGATAAAACTCCTAAAATTTGGAGCATAAAGAAACGACAACAACAAAATAATTGAAAAAACCAAGAAATAAAGAATATTTATATAAAATGTTCATTGTTGAATTGAAATAAAAACCAGAACAGCAATGTGGCATTGTCGTATTGTAATAAAATAATGTCCTGCTGAGAGTTATTATTAAACAAACCAAATTTCTAGGCGCGACAAAAACACAGATGAATTTTCCATTTTCTTACTAATAAAAAAAAAATAAAATAAACCTTTTTCACTATATAAGTTTTATAAAAAATAAAATAATTTACGACTTAACTTAAAAAATTTCTACAATAACAGATTTTGTTTCTTGATTCCTTTGAAATATCGTCTCAAGCGTTTAACTATAAATAGTTTTTAAATAACTCCGATGTTATAGAATTGTACATTAAGTGTAATAAAACAGACAGCAAAGTAATAAACGTAATGCATATCAGATGATTAAAGCAATTTTATCGTACATCTTCTAACCTTTTACACATTCATTCAATAAAAATGTTCATTCGAAAAATATTTTCATACAACAAATATTTATCATATTAATTAATAGACGTAAACATGTTCCTTATTTATAACATAAATTAATGACTCATACACAACACTCAAACATACCTTTGTTTTAAATGGGATCTAATTTTTTGCTAATGTGAATTTGAAACTTTTAATTACCTTAAAGAAAATATTGTCTCCTTCTAAAGACAAAATTAAACAAAATAATTTATATCGAAGAACAAACACACAAAATTTGATAAATGTTTTAATATTTAGTTGCTTTACTTTGAAATAAAAGGAACAGAATAAACTAAATAAATATTGTGCATGACCTATTTTTAATATGCAAGAACCCAAAAATCAGATATGTGTATCGTACCGTACCGCGTTTTAAGAGATGCTTTTAACACAAATGTAATTATACGCTACTTACAGATATTTATAAAACATTAAAGATATCGCCTAATATTTGGTTGTTTCCCTTTTTTTATTTTCATAACAGGACACAGAGACTTATCACTACAAAAAGGAAATAATCATAACAAATCGAATATCCTCTATTCACACTTTTTTCTTTTGGGATAGATTTAATAATTAGCATATAAATAAATCCCTTTTTGTTAGCATTGATTTCAATCAAATTAATCAAATTTAGTTTCATCTTTATCCAATAGATTTTGGAATTCATTGATTACCTTGTTCAATCCGTATTATCTCCATTACACCACATTAAATATCCCTTATTTCTGTAGTATTTACTTTATATGTCGTTTCATATCCTTCCGGATACTTTCTTCTTGTATTTCGGATATCACTTTATTTACTTTTTATTTAAAGCTCACCTTTAATAAGATTTTAAATGAGAGAAAATTTAATGCCCTATTTACTTATATTAATTTCTTTTGATAGTCAAATCATTTCAATTTTATTGTTGGCTTTTATCAACTGTTAAAAATGTCTATACGTAAAATATTAATCGACCTTTTTGAAATCTCTTGTATAAAAATTACTTCCTATGCTGCGTGAAATGCTAGTGAAATTATCTTAAGTAAAAGAACATTATAACTTACAGTCATCTGACCAATAATAACTGTAGAAACATTTTTTTCCAATAATAAGCAACACATGCAAAAGTGCTAACATTTTTTTATGTTTCCATAATTAACGTCATAATTCATCCGAAAGCTACAGCCCCCTATTTAATTGTGACATTTAAAGCCTTTTGCAGGATAAGATATAATAAAAGATTTAAGTAGATACAGTATCGTTAAAATAAATAGAAATTACAAAAAATAAAAGGGAAATTTAATTAAATCTAATAATTATCTCTTTTAATATTTATAAAAACATTTCACTTGAATCTAATTCAGTCACTTTGATATAATCTACAGAAATCTATTTTCGTTTCTCATATAAACAATTGTTGGATTACCGACTTAGTAGAAAATGAGTATCCCATCTAATCTTATGAAAAGAACGAATTCAATCGTCTTTTATTTTATGAATAAAATGAAACATAAAATGAACGTTTTTTTTTTATTTACTTAATTTCTTTATTTCAATTATTTATTCTTAGTCAATCTATATAATCATCCATTCAATTCATTTAACGTTATTATTTTAATTTGGATTCAAATCAATTTATTTGTCTTTCGTATTTTCTGTTCAATTTTTTTCCATCGATTCAATGGTTCTGTATTAAAAAAAGAAACGAAATTCAAATCAATCAAATTATAAATACAATAAAAAGAATTTTATAGAAACTTTCAATTGCTAGCAAAATTTACTTAAGAACTTTACTTTTTTGATGAGTGATTGATTAAAATCTAGTTTCAGCATTAATTTTTTTGTAGTCGTGAAGATTATGTACTTTTAATTTTGCTTCAAAAATCAATTAGATTTTAAGCAAAAAAATAGTTATGTGGAGCCACCTTAATACGCTTCAACTTAGAACGTTATTTTATTTTGCTTTCATTTATTCTAATAACATTTAGAATTGGCTCTATTCAGATATGAATGCATTTGAATGAAATTTATTAAACTAACATATTTTTTTTATTTCATCTAAGTCAGATTAAATCAAAGTTCAATAGACTTTACAAAATCATCAATTATTCATTTCAAGTGTCCAAACAAAACAAATGTGAAAAAATATAAACATCAAATGGTGCGAACAAAATAAAATATTTATATAAACCAAGAACTATAGAAGTGAACACTCCGATTGCTTTTTATTTTAAATGTAAAAATAAAACGGCAACATAAAAAAGTGTCACACAAATTCAAACAAAGAACAAAATGAAAAGCAAAAAAAAAGCTTTTCTATTCAGATAGAATTTTAGAATTGACTATTAAACCACACTGGACATAAAATAAATAAATAAATAAATAAAACATGCTTCCAAGAGGCAATTTAGAGAAATTGATGCAGTTCAAGTGAATTTGTTGTCGGTTGTCAATTTATGTGTTTTGCCACAGAAAAAAAAGTTTATTGAAAGACTTACTTTCTGCTGCAATCATTAAATATTTGGATTTAGATTTAAATCAGTTTCAGAATTGTTCTAATAAAAAATATAGAATTAGATTGAGATCATCACAATTCAATGACCTCGATGAAATTATTGTTAAAAAAATAATTACAATTAAAATTCCTTTTAAATTTGATAAGAGTTTATGTCACAGGACTGTTTGTAAAATTAGAAATATTAGCGTAATATTAATTAGTTTGTTTAACGCACATTAAATTGTTGTTTTCATATATTTTGTTTTTCTTAAGTAGAAAAATGAAAAAAACTTATTTGGGTAAATGACAGATTTGTTTAATATTTAAAACATAAAAAATTTATGGTGAAATTAATTTTAACCACATTTTTTTTAATTTCAAAAAAATAACCATTTAGTCACGTTCAAAGTTACACAAAAAAAATATTTTAGATTAACAAATGACAGCCTCTCATTTTTTCTTTTTTGGGAAATATTTTTTTAATGAGAAAATTATAATATCAACATGAATAATATTCTTTTTCTTACGTCTTACAAATAAACAAATAATGAAGGAATTTAAACAGAAGAACATATTTCACTAAAATTGCTGTTTGTAATTATGATTATGATTTTGATTATGATGTTTGATGGAACCAAATGAGTGATTTTAGTACATTTAGTACCAGAAATTAAATTGAACAGATATATTTTTGATAGAATTGTATCAAATGTTCTTGATTAAATTTCTATTCTTTGTATTGTGAAAATTTTAATATTGCTTTCTGTCATGTAAACAAAGATTATTTCATAGATTTCTTATAAATTCTATTAAGTAATAATTTTCCACTAAAATCCCACAATTATTATTTGCATTGAATTATAATTGATTCAATGTAAAGTTTGCAGACTTGTTTAACAAGAACTATTTTGTTACTGGAGTATTTATATTAAGATAAATTAAAGCAATGCACTTGTCCAATATATATTTTTTAATTATCGAATTACTTCAAACTAAATGCTCATATTCTCTATTCAGTTTCCAGTTTTTTTAGTATCCATAAATTAGCTTCAAGAAATACAAGATTTTTTTGATCCCTGTATTTCTACAGATCTTTACATAAAAACGATTTTATTTATTTGATTTTTATTGAACCGAATTTGTTCGTTTAAATTGAGGAGGAAAAAAGAAAATATTATACTCTTGTAATATTATTTCCTTCTCGGAAATTTATTTAACAAAATAAAAATTCATTGTTGATAAAAAAGGAAGAATATTCCTTTCTTTCTTTTTTTTATTTATGAATATATTTTATTTCTTCTTCTTCATTCTTTCGTTAGATATTTTCAAATAGAAAAACATGACATAAAAGAAAATAATACGTAAGAATAATATTTACAAGGATGTGAAAAAAAAAAAATATTATACGACAATTATGACAGAGGTTTTACAGGATTATTATTCTTATTCTTATTCTTATTTTTTTTTTTCAATGCTTGCTTTCGACCTTCGTGAAAATATTTCAATCAAAATTGAAATATGTTGTTTTTTTGTCAAAAGCTTTGTAAAAAAAAGCTCCGTTTGATAACAAAATCTTGTAAAAAATTGGATTTTCTTTAGAATTTATTCTTTCCTTTTTCTTTACAATTTTTTTTTTCTTTATTTATTTGTAATATCGAGAAAAAGAGGAGAAAAGATCCGAAGAACTCAACATGTAAACGCTTGTCATTTTCATAACCTCTCACAAAGGGAAAGGTACAATTTTTGAGTTACATAAAAAGAGAAATAAAAATAATAATTTTCTTACTTCTTTCAAAGGTAGAAAATAATTTGGAACCCAGCCACAACACACAATAACAAGATTATCCAACAAAAATATACTTTGATAAAATTTCAGTTTGATTCCTTAATTTTTGTTATAAACGACACTATAATCTTGCTCTGATGTGGTCCAATTCCAATTAATTCAACATTTGATGATTTTTAGTATTTTGACGTGAATGAAAATTTTCACAACATTAAATTAGTATAAAAATGCACAGATTGTGTGTTATGGTTGTTATATTTATTAAGTCTTATTGTGTTCATACTCTAGAGAATGATAAACTTAAGTATTAAAAAGAATGGATATTAAAACGATTACAAAATATAATCAGCTTTCGGTTATGCATTCTCAAAGAACAAAAACTGTTTAATTTTTATTCGTGATAAAATTTCATCATTCAAAAAATGTTTAATATAATTCCGAAGAACGTTCACTGAAAAGTTAGTTGATAACAATACAGAAAAGTTATTAGTTATTATCACTAAGCAATTCAATATTTAAAGCAAAATCTATAAGTATGATATATTTTGGTACAGGATGAAAGAAAAAGTAAAATAATTATTTTGTTTTTTTTTTTAAAAAAAAGAAACAGAAAAGATAAACGCGACTGGGAATTTGTACAGAATTCAAAGTAACTGTCCACAGAGATAGACTAATCAAAAATGATTTAGGTTAAAAGATTCAGTTTTATCTTTTAGACCACACACAAGGGGACTATTTTTTTCACAAGTTCATGGTTTCACTTTGACATAAATTTTGATTCTGTCAAAGTATTTGTGTATTTTGGTAAATGTATTTCTTTTCATTCACGTTGATTCACTTCATTGTTAGAGAGAAACCTTTTATTCAGTGGAAATGATGTAATTCAGATAAATTTAAATTTAAACTGAATAATTCAAATAAATGAATAATAGTGAAATGAATATGTTCATTTACCATATTCATTGTATTTTTGTACTTTTGTGACAAATAATACAATCAAACCCTTTTTTTCATTTTTCTTATTAGATTCTAGGTTTTTCAACCCAGCATTAACATTTTTTTCAAAAGTGTAAAGAATAAATTTAATTTTGTTTGGAAAGAATATAAGAAAATATTCAGATTTTAAAAATTTTCAATTTGTATTTTGTTTCTCTTGTATTTATTTTTAAATAAAAAAAAAACTTTTCTTTGATAAAGATTTAAAATCAATGAAAAGAAAACCCTTTACTTTAGGTATTTTTTTTGAAAACATGAAAAATACATTAAGGTTAAATGTAAGTGATGCGACTCTTTAAATTGGAAAGATCTAGGCTAATGTATTCTAGTGACATAAACATTCTAATGATTAGAATAAACGTTCAGAAAAAGAACAATTAAAATTTTGTTTTGTCTTATTGTTATCCTTAATCAATTTTAATTAAGTTCCAATAAAAACTAATTTTTATGAAAATATTTAAGTTAATGAGAATAGATAATTCAGAATTCAGAATAGATAAAATAAATAAAATAGTCAAATGTACTAAAAGACTGTAACACTAGAAACTTGGGCAACACAGAATTAAGTAAATTCACAATATAAATAGTTTGATCCCGAAATTCAGAATTTATAATTCAACAGTTAATTATGTCTCGTTAGGCAAAAGTCATCCTTATTATAAATAATAAGAATATTAAATGAACTTCATAAATCACTCATTGCAGACAGTACTTTCAAGTAGACTGCATTACATTGCATTACATAAAATGTCACTGAAAAATCAAATAATCTATACGCAGTAAATCATTATCTCTCCCCTAAATGAGACACGTAAAACAAGAGAAAAACAATTATTTGTTTGAATTTTGTATTCTTCTTTTAGTTGTCTCTTAAAGCTTAGAGTAATACAGTTAAACTTTAGCTGCTAAACGATTTAACATGATAATGGAAAATTTATAAAATAAAAACAAAAACAGAAATTTATAACGAAAAATTACCTGAATTGAATTTCCAAGAGCATAAATTTATTTTTAGAATTCGAATGACAAATTATATTATATTGATGACATTGAAAAAAAAAAGAAAACAACGAAAATTCGTTTTTCTCTTATTTGTCTTCTTTTGCCGGTACTGTTTTATTAAATTGTTCACGCTAAAAATAACTCAAAACCCAGTAAACAAATAACTGTTCGACCCAATTTAAATTTATTCTGATCTAACTCAACTGAAAGATTGAAACACTTTGTATGTAAATTAGGTAAAAGTTAAATCAAAAGTTAAGGGGTGAGGTAAATAAAAATAAAATAATGGTGTGTGTTTTGTTTCAAAACCAACTAATTCTACTAATCCTTTTAAATGTTACAAAAATCTATTACTAACTAGTAAATTTATAATATAATTTAATTATGAATAAAAATTATTAGCTTTAAAAAATCTATTTATTATTTTATCGAAAATTTTGTATTGAACATTTTTTTAAATAAAAAATATTTAGACATAAAGAGGTGCACACAAATATTTCAAGTGGAAAAATTGTTTTAGGTATCAGATTTTATTGATTGTCATTGTTAGATTGATTTCGTGTTATTATTCTATGTGAATGTTTTATGGTCTCATGACAAATCTCAAACGACTTCCACAAGATGGAAATGACAAAAATAAGGATTATATTTCCAATGTATTAAGAGCAAAAGACATATAAGAAGAAGAAAAGACAATATTGTTGTGTACAGAAATGTCTAACATTGTTATTTTTATAATATCCAGCATCATACAAAGTTCTGAGTAAATATTATGAAATAATACACGATGTACGTTCAAGCAAAATTTCACATATCAAACCCATACGAACATCTTCAACATTTTGTTTATAAGATGAACAGCACTGGATGAAATAACCTTAAACTCACACCAATTTGACCTAATAAATAATTATCTATAGAGTCTCCTTTAGTCCGTATATGCGGACTTCAAACTATCCACTTAATAATTAAGCACAAAAATTTTACTAATATGAATACATATGTAAATGGTAAAGATTTCAGTATAATTTATTGGAAATCTAAATCACATATTAAAAACTGACAATCTATAATTGCAATTATGAAAAGAAAATTCTTTAAGAACATTCATGAAATTTAAATAAAATTTTGTATAACAAAATTATATTAATAGAGAAAAACTAATTTTGTAATTTATTTATTTCCAATTCCAAATGGGATTTTATTAAGAAATTGTGCTAATGGAAACACCAATATTGTGTTAGCGAATGTTTTATATTGTTTTCTTTCGATTAAAATTAGTTGCATTATCCGTATATGTTTGCGTGTTAAACCAAACCATGAAACAATACAAATATTTTAATTAATTTCTCATATAACAGAAAAGTTGATTGTTATTTATGGGGATTATAAATTCACAATAACAAACAGGAAACATTCTAAAGTGAATTGCAATATAAACATAAAAATGTTGAAAATACAATTGTCTGTAGTTATATTTTGTTGAAGTTTTATGTTTACATGGATAGATAATTAAACTGTATAAAAATGAGGAATATGAAACATAAAATTTTCCATTTCAATGCAATAAATAAAACCAAAAAAATTAATTAAAATTTTCGGTTAAATTAAAGTTTTAAAGTTTCCTTTTTATATTTTTTTAGTCCACTGGAAAATTTAGTCCAATAGAATATTTCATTATATGACGGATATATTTGTGACACTAAAAAAATTAAATAGTTTTATATTTTGAGTTTAATTAAAACTTTTGTTTTAACTTAAAAGAAAACTTCTACAACATATTTCCAAATGTAAGCAAAATGTGCACTTTACGATAATTAAGAATATTTGTTTTGTGTCTCATATTTAGGGAATAAACCCTATATGATTTTACAAAAACTTTGGAAAAGTAATATTTAATATATACATATGAAGAACACAGTATGCTTCAGATATTTTCTTTTAAGATAAAACTTTAACTTTAAGATTTTCGTTTTTTCTTTCTTTTCAAGATTTTGTATTTTTACCTGAAGTCAAGTGATTTTGAACTAAATGTGTCCACCGGCATGACCTTATAACACTGAAATGGTTTGTTTTTTACTGAATGTATTATTTTATTTAAATTTATATTCACACAAAAATCAAGTATTTAGTTTCACGAAAACTAAAGAAAAACTAAAAAATGGAAGTCTAGAAAGCGTTACTTTAAAATTCCGTAATATCATTTTTGTTAATGGAAATATGTTGTCCCTTCCATTTCTATTTATAAGTTAATATCAAAACTGATTATCATTCCTTCCAGTTTGTTTAGTAACTATTTTCTTGAACGCATTTACAAATTATTTCGATATGTTTCTCTTAAAAGTAAAATTGTTGACAAAATCTTCACTAAATTGGAATTAATTTTAAAATATTTGTTCATATTTTTTAGTAGGTAGATACGCAATTTGACCTTTATGAATTTATTTTTAAAGAAAAGAAATTATATTCGGTAAAATAGAGGTTTGGTCATCAGGAAATAATTCATTTGAAGTCACAAAAATAAAAGTAGTTCAAGTGTAAAATTTAATAACAGAAGTTTTTTGAAAGAATTCTTCTTTTATTAGAAAATAATATCAATCATTTTTTTCCCGTAGGATTCTTTTCAAAGAATATTGAAAATTTTCAAGAAATTTTTAATAAAGAAATCAATTGTCTCAATGTCAGTCTTCAAATTTCTTTTGCATTTTCTATATATTTTTTCTTGTCCATTTTGTTAAAGTTATGAGAATGATTTCTTTCATTTAGAATAAAGTTTCATCTGAAAAATATTAGTAATTACTAACTAATTTAATTTCGTATACTATATTAAAATTCAAAGTAAATTATTTATAGACAATCTAATGAAATCTCAAAAAAATATCTATGAATATAAATCAAAGAATAATTTAAAATTAAAGATTGAAGCCGCTAGGGAAAAAATGAAAGAAAAGTCAATCTGGTTTGACTTTTTTCTTTAAAAAAAAAAATAATAATCAAAGTTTACCTTATTTTCATCTGATATTGGATTTGTATTTGTATTTATGTTCGGATATGTTTTAAATTAGGTTTTTCTTTTCTCCTTGTTTTTGAGGTTATCGTATATATAAAATGCTGCTGACATGCAACAAAAATAAATGAAAACTATTTTGAGTTTTGGCACAATTCCAATAGAATTTTTTTCATTTATAGAAAGCTTTCTTTTTATTTTGTTGGCTTTTGTTGTAGAAATTATTTATTAAGGTGAGTTTAAATTTAAGCACAGAATTATGGATGGTCCATATGAAAGCATAACCAATTATTCTTTAACAAAACTGTTAGGTTTAAAAAAGTTTATATTTTCTGTAATTTAAAAATCGTTTAATCTTCGTTGAATATAAATATTCATTGAATATCTCATTTTATTTGGTCCTAATTTTGTAAACATCTGTTTTCACATCAACACTTTAACAAAGATGTAACAATGTTAACGCAATTGTTTGTATTTTTCAGTAAATCGAAATTTTAAATTCATTAATCCTTGACGATATTTTGACATTAAATAAAATGAAAAAATCGGTTTAAATCAATAGTGGTTTGGGTGAACAAACATTTTTATATTTCATTAAAAAATATTGAATTCCCGATTTAGGAATCTTGAGGAATAATTACTATGGACATTAAAAATATTAATATTAACGAACTAACTATATAACTATAAATGAAATGTGTATCTCAAGACTTTAGAAATTCATCAGAGGGTTTCCTTTATTTGTCTTCTTTAGTCAAAAAAGAAGCAAAATTATAGACAGGAAAGTTTATGTTGAAAAGAGATGGAAATAAACAAACTTTTGACTTTTGAATTTTTATTTATAAATTCAAATAGAATTTAATAATTTCATTAACAACAATAAAATTATGTCTTCTATTTAGAGCCGACCTGTATCTAATGTTATATTAATAGCAAGGTGAATATAACCGAAAGGTTGATTGCCTTAGAAAATACATCATTGCAATTCCACTTTTATTATGTTGGTAATTTAATCAATTTTCCATCAAAAGAGCTCTTTATTCAGCAAAATTCATTTTATTATATATTTTATTTCAAATTGAAAATAAAATTCTACTTCTACTGAATTTATTCTAATTAATTTAAAATCATAAAATAATATAATGCTTCAGAATCTTCAGACACTTTTCTTAAATAAGTACAATGAGGTAAGATTTATAGTTCAAATATTAAAATTAAATTATTTATTTTCCAGGAATTTTGAAATTATAATTTAAAAAATAATGCAAGTAATGGAAGATTAAAATAATCATTCACAGTAAGAAATTAATATTAAAGGTGCAATTTTCTGTCAAGTTATTGGGTCTTGAATTTGCGATAGAAATATTGCACTTGTGAGAATAAACGTGTAAGAATAAACATGAATAATCTTTAACCATCCATTTATATTTATGCTGTACATAAATTTAATATTAATATTGGCATTTATATTTATCTCTTGAGATTTAGTTTTCAATATTGTTAAATAAAACAAATTTGATTCAAAAATTCAAAATTCTTAAACCTCATAAATATGTAAACTGGATCAAGTAAGTTCCTGAGCAATTAGAATAGTGAAATTCGGAATTATAGTATTTATGAACGTTACCTTGTTTCTGTAGATTGGCATTAGTTTTTTGCTCTACCATTCAATAAATTTTTATATAAATTTCATTGTATGATGTCCACATAAATCTTAAGCAATTTCTATTCTGCGATCCATATCTTATAGGAGAGGGTTGCAATATCTATGTATCTTCTTATCATTTATTACCATCAATGTGGAAGAATGATAATATTAAATGTTTAAGAAAAATATAAAATATAAACAAAGTCATCTACAGAATAATAACTTTTAGTTAAAAGAAAAATATTTTGTTATACCTCTACTAGGTACGTGCTTCCATCATAAGAATTCTGTTAAAAATTTATTATTCTGAATAGGTTAAAGTTAAAGAAAGAAGATTGTTATGTCTTCAAGAAGCTCTTGTAGTAAAATATAATAACTTGTAAAATATGTAACAACACCAACAAGATGTCTTCTGTAAAATATGATGTTTGTTTGAAACATATGTTGCCCAAAATCAAACCGAATTAAAAACATAAAAAGAAATTAATTAAATCAGGAATCAATAAATCAGAAGTTCATTTGTAATTCTCGCTTATGGAAATTATTTTTCTGTGACTAAGACAAATAATAAAATTAATTTTGGGAGTCAAATTTTCTTAGAAATTAAAATATTATAAATTCTAAAAGGGTAATCGAGTATTTTCTGTTTTATATTTTTAAATTCCAATTTAAATTTGCCAATGTTTAAATTATGTCCGTGTTTTCGGAAAAGAGGTTAACGTTCACTAATATCACATACAGTACACATGTAAATTTATATAATACATAATATGTGTTAGCTAAATTTGGTCATAGAAAATTCCTTAACATATATATTATAAATATTATGCGAACACTTTAACAAGAATTTATAAAATTTTGATTTAGTTTCCCATACCAAAACAATAAAAACTGAAAACATTATGTAGATGGGCAACTAGAAAGTTCCTTATTTATTAACGTCCAATTTTTAGTATATTGTGTAGAAAAGGAAATATAAGCGTTCATAGTCATTTCGGTAAGAAAAACAGAAAAAATAATCAGTTGATTGTAATTTAAATATAATTTTGATAGAAATAATTTTCATATATTTTTGGTTTACTTTAAAATTGAAACATCAACTGAAACTATTAGAATCTAATTTTTCACACTGCATCTAAAGTTAATAATATCCAGAATGAAATATGTAACGCAATTATCTAAAGATCTTCAAGAGAATAAAAAAAGGACAACTTTCAGCTTCTACATTCAGCCTTATTGAATTAAATTGTTTTGAGAAAAAAATTCTTAAACGATTTTTGTGTTTTCCAAAATATATTTAAAAAAATAAACATATTTTATTCACAAGAATGTCAATTTTAAAGTATGAAATTGAATTTGTAAATAGATTTTGGTACAAATGTTTTCTTCTTATATTTTTAATAATAAAAAAAAAATTCTTTTCGTACAATTTCATTTCGGAAAAAGAATCTAAACTGCTTCAACAAACAAATCAGTTTATATTTTTCTGCTTCACTCAAGTATCAAAAAAATTGAAATATTCAAAATATCCTTTCTTATGAAATATGAAATTTATTTTCTGTTGGATTTTTTTGTACCTTTGTTAAAATGAATTTTTTTCTATTTGTAGAATAAATGTTTTTGTATTTTCAAGAATTATGCGTTAGTAAATATTTGTATAGACATCCACGATAAATAAAAACATATTACAGCAATATGTGGACATATTTTCTCAATCCTATATTTGTTGTTGTCACAAATGTAATTATGAAGAATAGTTAATATTGATAATAGTTTATTGTAATTACTAAACGGATTTGATTTAATTTCAGACACAAATATAAAATATTTTAATATCTAAAAGTAAAAATAAAATCAAATTAAATAATATAATCAGAGATTAAAGTTATCGCCTTTCAAATAAACACTGATAAAAACATAATCATGCAGCTGACTGTTAAATTTTAGTTTTTTTAATTTCCAATTAGATTTATGTGAAGAATAAATAAGATTTTTTTTTATAATTTTAGTTCAAATGAAAATTTAAAATATTATAAGCTTAGGTAATTGAAGAACAAAAAATAAAAGATACACGATATTTTACTTGAAAACTGAAAATCTGAAATGAAATATCTTTCATCAAGAGACTTGAATTGATGTATTGCTTAAATTGGTAAAAAGTATTCCTTGTATTCTGTTTAAAATATTTTCCCTCATCAATATATTTTATTTGAACTGAAATAACACAATATTACGATTATCGATTTGTGCTAAAGCTTCAAATCAATTTCAATTATTTTATATTTCTATGAACAGACATTTTATAGAAAGCAAAATTTTCTGCAATCAATTATTTATATTAAATAAATTTTATATTGTATAAAAATAGAATTTTTAATTAAATATTAACGCATATTAAAACTTATTACATTCATAATAACTGATTAATTAAATAATTAATAATAATCTTGTTGACCTTTCGATTATTAATTATATCAAAGAAAATAATGATAGATTCATTGTATTCCTATTTATAACAATTAATTAATTTACTTTACTGAAAATGAATTTTTCTATTTTTTAGTTTATTATTGTAAATATTGTGTGAAATCAAGATTATTCTTGTATTTAAGCCGTCACCCGTTTAAACAAAGAACATAACACACTTCAACTTTAATACTCAACTTAATTCAATTAAGGTTGAATTTTTCTTTTATCTCTTGCAATCATTAATTTAATTAAATTAACAAAGCAGCATAAAAACTTTTATTTTGTCAAATACAAATTTGATTAACTTCCACTATACGAAAGTTTATTTTTTTCCTTTATATCCTTAAAAGTTAACTTATTATTATTATTATGATTTTTTTTTCTTGCTTAACAATTTTATTAGTTCCCCGTCATCAGGATCCATATTTCCCTAGGGCATTATTACAAGTTTGTTTGTTCAACAAAAGTTAAACTTTAACTTTTATCCTGTAAATATCGTCTTTTTGTGATTGGAATGATTATACCATGGTTGGTTTATATTTATAGCAAAAATTTTATTATGGGGTTTGGCATAACTAAACTTTTCATTTTAATTTTAATATTGGCTTTATATATTAACACCCCCCTTTGTTAAAGATTTTCTAAAGGAAATATTTTTAGAAAATTTTATCAATTAAGCAAAATTTCCTGTTCAATTTTCAATAATAAAATTTTGTTAAAATTTAAACAAATCTCAAATTTATTTTTGCTCCTCTTTTATTTTTAAAAATTAATTAAAGTTCTCATTTTTTATTTGTGAATAGAAATGCAGGTAACTTCTTCTTGTAGATAAAGAAAATGATTAAAATAATAAATTAATAATTATCACATTATAATTTTTTTATTTGTTCCAAACACAAAGTTATGCCAAAAAATTACTATCCCAGTAGAATGAAAAAATGAAAAGACTTTGTCGTGATCTTTTGAGATTCAAAAAAAAAATACTAAAGAGCTTATGGTATCAAAAACATTGTCTAACATAAAAATTAAAAGCTTATGGTAAAGTCCTCACTCTAAAACCTTTACTCAAACATATAGTACAATATTATCTCTCATAAGACAAAAAGTCATACTTATGTCAGAATTGAAAAGTTTTAAAATGTTTTTCAAAATAAAAATGTTGTAGATGAAACACAACAAAGAAAATTATCTAAAAAAAAATTATATGTAATTTGTCATAAAATTGTTCAAACTTAAAGAATAGATGTGAATTTGGTTTGGAATATTTTCAATTTTATAAATTTTCACTGCCGAACTTATTTGTTATTTTAAAGATGCATGGTAAAATTTTTTGGTGAAGGGAATCAGCAAATTCTTATATAAATTCATTAGCTTTATTGAGGTAATATTTTGAATAAGTTTTATTAAAATACTGAATTCAGATTATGTGAATTAAACAATTTACATAAATATATAAAACTATAAAATCAAAACCATTTTTTATTTTAAAAAATTTGAAAATATATATTTTAATATAACCGCTGTCACATTATGATTTAATTAGAATAAAACAATGATTTTGAATCTTAAATATTCAGTAAATATTTGCTGTATTTTTCTTATGAGCTAATCAAGAAAATATGACTCGATAGATTATTTATTTATAGATTTGGTACTTGAATTTGTAAAGGTTGAACGATCACAAGTAAATGCTTCTTAGATAATACAAAAACAAAAGATAACGGCAGAATATGATAATAGCAAAATTAAAAAATAAATCAAGTGTTTACTGTTTACTTGAAAATTTTTATCAGGGCAATTGAGATTTCTTTTTAATGTCGAATGACTCAGCTAATTTAAAAACTACGTGAAATTGTATATTTTTATTTAATCATTACATAAAATGATCTTACATGTGTTATGTTGATGATTATTATATAATTAAAGTTCGTTATTTTGACACATTCTTTATTCATTGGTTTGTTATAATAATTGATTTATTTTAGTTGTAATTTCCTTTACAAATTTACTCAAATTATTATTCATTGTTATTAATTGTAATGACATTCAACCATAATCCTCCTTCTGGAGTCAGAACAAAATCTTTTGCAGAGAACTTCATTGGGATAATAGACTTTGAGCATGGACTGAATTTAAAGTTGGTTAATAAAGTTGCGAGTCCAATTCTTGCTTGCATCATGCCAAATCGTAATCCAATGCACATTCTGGGTCCTTCTCCAAATGGAAGAAAAACATATGGACTGCGATTATTAATTTCTTCATCAGAGAATCGATCTGGGTTGAATTCTTCAGGATTTGGGTAAATTTCAGGGTCATGATGAATGGCATACGCAGGTATTATGACTGGGGTCCCTTTTTTAATTAGATGATTGCTGTCAGGAATTGTGTAATCACTAGTAGCGGTTCGCAATAAAATCCCGATTGGTGGGTACATTCGAAGAGTTTCTGAAATCAAATAATTTTTATAAATTACTTTCAGCTGATAAACTATTAAAAATTAATCACCTTTAATTATCTGATCAATATATTTCATTTCACACATGGCTTCATAACTCATTTGACCACTGTACTTATTGAGAACAGTAATAACTTCCTGTCTTGCCTTTTCTTGAATCTCTATATTTTGTGATAACTCATATAAACTATAAGACATTGTAGTGGAAGAAGTTTCAAAGCCAGCTAAAAAGAATATAAATGCTTGTGCAGCAATCTCCTCAACTGATAATGAAACTAACTCAGACGATGTGTCATCATTCAACTTTCCATTATTTTTTAGTTGCAATAAGAGATCCATGAAATCATTACCCTTGATATTGTTTGTTTCTCTGTATTCAATCGTATCTTTTACCGCCTGCATAAAAAAACTAGAAACTTCCTCATCAACGAACTTTAAATGTAAACGACGAGATAGATCACCAAACGTTGTCATGAACAATCGCTTAATTGCTAGATTTCTGGGAGTATCAAACATTTTCCGTCCCATCTCCCTAAATTTTGCATTAGGATCTTTTAAGCTATTACACTTTAATCCAAACGCACAAGTTCCAATTACATCAGTCGTGAACCTAGCCAGCATATCTTTAATTTCATAATCTGGATTGTTTTTTGTTGACTCCTTTAAAACTGCTTTAAACTCTTCGGCAATAGAAATAATAATCGGAAACATCATCTTCATTTTGCCAGATGTAAAAGTTGGTGATAATTTAGTACGTAAATTTCTCCATTTAGTTCCTTCGAGAGATAATAAATGGGCTGATAATGGATCATCTCGTTCATTGTGATATAGACCTCGATCCACAAAGTATTGGAAATCTTTTACTAGAATTGTCTTAACCAAATCCAAATCTACCACTAATAACACAGGATTGACGAAGAAAAATAACCCACAATAAGTTGCTTTATTTTTCATTGCATTGTAATAATTAGTAATAATTTTAACAATATGTTTAGTTTTGCCAGCATCTTTAAGATTGCCAAATGGAAATGTTGGTTCAATGAAGGGTATTCCACGATCTGACCAATACGCATATCGTTTTTGTATAAAATAATAACCAACAGATAAAACTGTCAGCACAAATAAAAATAATTTGCTTAGTAAATCCATGAAATTACTTAAAATTTTAATTCTACTCTACTTAAACACACTTTTATTGTGAGAATAAACACTGACTGTTTCGCCTGTTGTAATTTTATAAATAGTCAATTGCAAAATATTTTTCTTTCAAACACAATCAAAAAAATGTTGTGATTATTTTCTATGCATAAACGCAATATCAAATAATATGTGTTCTTTATTTTATTTGTATATAAATTAAAAAATTTGTATGAGCAAACAAATCCCCTCTCATCATGAGATAATAACATTAAACAATATAATTTTTTACTTTGACATTGATTTTGATAATATTTTTTTATGAAGTGAGAAAACGCGATAGAATAACATATACAATCTTTAAAATCAATAAAAATGTAATATTATCATTGTATTCAATATCAATTTAGTACGCACACTACTATTATTAAATATATTTAAATCATTTTACTTGCACGTTAATTGGTCAAATAGTTGTTTGAGATTCATAATAAATTCATAAGAGGTCGACCATTAACTATGCATAAAACGTTTCAACTGCAGTGTAAATAAAAGTATACTTTACATATTCTACTTGTCTATATTAACTACTTATAAAAATTTCATTAAAGTTTATAATATTACATTAAAGGTATACTAAGATAGTTTCAAACCATTTGATTTTGTGGTTGAATAAGTTTCTAACATAAGATTAATATTTCTAACTAGAAGAGCTCAATTGCATAATAATAAGTAATCGATTTACTATACAAGAAACATAAATAAAACTCTTCCATATATCTTCACATTAATGCTTTGAAAAGTTAAAATTTCTTTGAACACCACAAATATTGGAAGTTATGTGAAGATTAGAAAACTTCTTATATACTTCATATAAGCCACAATCAAAATACAAAGTAGGTACATATAAAAAATACATGAAAATTATAAAACCACAAATGTTTGCCTTTAATATTTTTGTCTCGGAATATTGAGGCTGCAAAAATACTTCTGTTTATAAACCAAAATGTTCTGTGACGTTAACATTTTTTTAAAAAGAAGATTTGTCTTTTAAAACAGAATATTTATAAGAAGCTTTACTCTTTTTAAACTTTATACTTTATGCTGATTTGAGTTAGAAATAAAGTAAATTGTGCAGTTTTATTGAACTCAATAGTTAATATTAAATATTTTATGACAAACTTTTGTGAAATATAAATATGATATAATATCGCAAAATTAAAATACATAAATTGTTTAGCAATATTTTCTTATTTTTATCAAAACAATAAACACTCAAAGTGCTTTATTACTTACACAAATCTAATAGATATTCTCAAACCAATAATTCATAAATTCATTTTTATGAAATGAAATCTGAAATTTGTACGTGACGAGACTTCAAATGATTTATTCAAATATTTGATTAATTTTCTGTCTCTGCTTTTTTTTAAATAATTTATTATCAGTTGCAATGTTCCACTTGCAGAACAAAAAGTTTTCTTTGATAATAAAATTTACTGAAGAAACTTGTTTGTCTTTTTCATCTTAATTATATGAAATATGAAACTTCTTATGAAATCAATATAAATTTATTGTCACATTTGATCTGATCATTTTCTATATTGAATATTTATCTATAATGGAATTCGAAGCTTCTTCTATTTGAATTGTTGAAATGTAAATAATTGATAAAATATCCAAGTATCCTTATTTTAAAATGTATTCTCAGATTACTTTATGTTTGTACGATTGTTGGAATATATGATATTTACTAATTGCAGTTCTCAAGAAATACAAAATAATAATAACCGTGAAGGATTTTTAAATGTATAGACTTCTCAATCAAATTCTCAACATTCTTGATCCCCATCAAACTCAAAATAATTTTAATGAAATATGAATAACATAACATTTGGTAGAAAACACATTTTCATACAGTACACATAGGCATATCATATAGGCAGAAGGTCTTAGCCAATTCATTTACATAAATTCTCCATATGACATACGAATTTCCTTAAAGTAGAAAAATTAAAACAAAACAGAAAAAAAACTTAAAATTATGTAAATTTGGTGTTATAATTTTCCCATTTAATTTCATGAATTTTTAAATTGAAATTCAGCAACATATATAAACTTAAATAGTAAACTTTGGTTTTAAATTAAAGTCATCTCAAGAAAAAAACGGTAAAATATATAAAACACGATCCATGTTTATGGTTTGGTAACAAATAAGTACCTGCGGTAATTACTTTTACTTTTGTGTTTAGTTTTTTGGTTTTATAGATAAAGATTTTAAATTGTGATTTCACTATAAACATTTACATTCTACTGACATGTATGTAACTACATGTTGTGTCTACCAATAGAGTTTAAAAAGATTTAGGTTGATTTTCTGCAAACGACTTTTAACCCTTTAATTTTAAGAAGATTTTAGCAACTAAACAAACTTCAACCTTATACGAAAAAAATTTATTGAGTTTTAGTATTTTCAAATAAAAATCGAAACATCAAATCGAGTAGGTAACAAACATAGCACAAGAACAACAAAGTATAATGGCATCATATTTGAGAATCCAATTTATTGAAAGTGTCTCCTTTGACCTTTCCATTCAATAACATAACAATAATATTCCTTTCTGCAATATAATTATGATCTGACATACAGAGGTTAAATAAAGGATAAATTTGTTATTTAATTTCCTTCTCAGAATATCAATTTTCCATTCTACAATAAGAACACATTAATATTATAGAAATATAAACGACAAACAATATTATGCTCGCATAACTCATATATAATGAAGTATACATTTCTAAAGCATCATCAATTTAATGTTTAATCAATCATTCACACACATACTTATAAGAAAATCAAATGAACGATACTTCCATTCTATAATTAATATTGTGTAAGACGATCTAAATAATTTCCAATAACCATAATATTTTCTTGATAAATTATCTATAGAAATTCTTGAAACGATTACTAAGATCTTGTTGGTCAGAGTCACACTGAATATAATTAAACTTGTATTCATCACAATACTGGATTTCGTAATAAAAAATTTACTGAAACAGTTGTAACTGTTATACGGTAATTAACTATTTGTATTATGATGAAGGTTAAGCTTAGTAATAATAATATTTTACATAAAATAAAGTACTTTAATGTAAAATAACAAAATTAGCAACAACTGTCAAATCAAAACTTTTGTGGTGTATAAAATATCGCGTACATATTCATAGCTAGCGATTATTTAAACTACAAACAACTTCATCAGTTTATTGGATTGGAATCTCAATAGCGCGCGTATATACATTTTTAAAATTCTACATTATTAATTATGTATTGATTACAACAATTTCTGTTCCCAAATACAGATAATCAATAACACACATATTTAATTCATCCCCTCAAAGGATTTATTGATATGGATAATAATTCAGTCAATGCGGATCATAAATCTTTTAACGATGATGATGTTATGTAATACGATGAAGATACAATTTTACATAAATATTATAAAGTTACAATATTATTATTATAATCACTTCAATATTTTCTACAAGAATATTTTTATTTATTATAATCTTTGAAGAAAAATAAAGGTTAAAATATTCTATTCGTATAAATGTTTTTTTTCCAAATTTAAAGGAAACAATTGCAACTAGATGCACACAAATATCCTGTGCATCAGAAATATTATATTAATATTCAATATTGAATGCAAGTACACGATAGATACTTTACTGAAGTAGAATGAATTTAATTATTTAGTTTATGATGAAGTATGTACAACATTTATTTCTATCATCAATAAAATTTGTATAATTTCTCTGTAATGTAACAAAATAGAATGGCAAAAAAAATATTTTCATATGAGTCATGTATGATTAGATAAATATTCAAGCTTATTATTCATATTCAATAGCTTTCGTTTCAAGTTTCACCACCACTACAATCACTACCACTACCACTATTACCACCACCACCATTAATGTCTGAGAAACGATTTTTATATGAACTGTTTTACACGATAATTACAAAAATAAATTACCTGTTCTACTCTAAGAATAATATAATCCAAAATGCTTGGTTACGTTTAAAAGTATTTTGTCATAATTAAAAAACAATTTGAAAATGTAATTCAATCTGTTCTTAAATTTTATTCTGCTTCTCTTAAAATTATATAAATGAAATTTCCAAATTCCCTTTATACAATAAAGTTAAGTAGAATGCATTCATTTCTAATGAGGAATTGATTGTAGGCTTTGCATATAGAAAGTAAAGGAAACAAACTTTTTTACTGGCATGTAAAATTTTAATAAATAACTTCTTTGTGAATGAAGTTCAACAATTTATAATTTTAATTCATATTGAAGAAATTACATTAAAAATTTAATGAAAATAATCAAATTCATGAAAATTTTAAATAAGTTCGTTTAAAAGAATAGGAAAATATTTTCTGAGTATAGTAAATATCTTTGTAACAATTAGTTACTAACTATTAAAATGTTTTGTTAATAAAACAAATTTACATTGGAACAATAAAAATTATGGAATAAAATTTAATAAGGAAGAAAAGTACATTTTTTATTATTAAAGATTTTCTTTTTTTCATTTAAAAATTATTAATAAAATTCTGTCAGAAAATTTTCGTCAATTTATGACTGAAATTGAATCTTTTTAAGAATTTACTTAATTAATTAAAATTGTGAAAATATTCCTTCAATTTCGGAAATCAACTTTTATAACAAAACTTTCATTTTTATCGACATCCACTTTTATATTCACATTAAATCATTTGAATTTCTCGTTCTTTTCCTTTAATGTATTTTTTTTATTATTCTTAAATTAGTAAGTGTCAGTAATAAATTTTAGAAATAGAAATTCATTTTTTTTTTTCATTTAAAGAAAGATTGTTGAATAAAATATTTTATTTTTATTTTTATTTTTATTATGGAAAGACCAGAAATATTTTCAATATCAAAAGAAAAAGTTAAATTAATGTGACGTAATGATAAAAATGTTAGGAATCTGTTTTAAGGTGCTTTATTATACTAAATCACACTTTTGTCATTTTATGTAGGTACAAAAAGAATTATTATTTTCTTGCAAATTATAACCAATACATAGAGGGTTTGTTGTTAAACTGAATCACATCGGTTTTATGTTACAATTCATAAAACCGATGTGAGGTGGATTTGTTGCATAAAACAAAACATTAACTATATCTGTGATGTCAGTTAATTTAATATAATTTATTTGCACTCATTAGCTTCACACATTTTGTGTCTTTATTGCGATTAAAGTTCCTCGGTAATTTTTACTCTTTGTAAATTTTTACTCTTTGACCGAAAAATCAATCTAATCTAAAAATTATTTTATTTTTCATAAATTATCTTTGTGTCTTTTCCTTCATAATGAATGTTACTTTTTGTATCATTGGACTGTGAAATAATTTTTAAATTTTTAAATTCGAAACACAATTCATATTCTTGAGTTTATTCCTGGTCTAAATCTGTTTTTGATTAAACTAGAATAAGATTAAATATTTCAATTTAAAAACATAGACATATCTAATGTACTCAATCTGACGCAGAAATATTTCAGATACACAAGAAGTCATTTTGTAAAAAAAAAATATTTAATAGGATTAAAAATATTCTAGAAACTTTATTTTCTCTATTAATTAAATTAATTAAATTCCAAAAACACAAAATATTTTCTTCCATAAACCAGAGCAAACCAAATCAAAAAAGCGATATGAAAACACATTAAATATTTTCCATTAAATTATAAATCAAAGAAAAAAATAATAAAATTCTTTTAATGCAAGAGAAATGTTTGTTGAAAATTTAAATATATCCACAGTAATGCAACAACATTATATGGAAGAAAGTATTCCATGTGAATAATTTAAAACACATTTTACTTTCATAAATAAATTTTTTTTCACATATAAAACTTATGTTCATTTCTACAAATTACAAAAAAATTGTGTTGACATACGGAAAGTATTGTGTAAAAACAAATACAGTTTACTTAAACAGTTTTTTCTTGAATATTATTCATAAATCATTGACTTCAACCAAATATTTTATTTAAATTGAATAAAATTATTAAATTATCCACAAATAGTCCACATCTAAAGCAAACAAATTTAACCAGCATACCAAATGGAATTATTAAAATATATTTGAACTGGGAAAATATTTCATAAAATTCATTATACAAAATTTTTTCATTGCAAAGAATTTCAAGTTTAACAAAAATTGAATTTAAAAATAAATGTTTATTGGAATATTTCATTCTTCTAATTTTATAAGGGTTAAAATATTCTATAAAACTCAATTTTATTGCAGAATAATATAAAAACGACAGGCAAGTATGGCTGTATGCTTCGTCGAATGTTATGCGATAGTATTGTCATTTAATATAATAAAAAAAAATTATATGGGGGTGATCCACCCCGTGCCCCGATCCCCCCTAAAATCAATATGGTTCTATGATGGACCAATAAAATACTAATCCCAAAATTTCATTCCAATCAGTTGTTGCAATCCTCGGGAAACTGATTTTTTCCAAAACAATTGTATGAGGGTGCTTCACCCCGTGCCCCGACAATCCCCCCCCCCCCCCCCCCAAATCAATAGGGTTCTATTGGGGACCAATAAAATACTAATCCCAAAATTTCATTGCAATCATCGGGAAACTAATTTTTTCCAAAACAATTATATGGGGGGTGCTCCACCCCGTGCCCCGAACCCCCTCAAAATCAATAGGGTTATATTGGGGACCAAAACAATACTAATTCCAAAATTTTATTGAAATCACTTCACGCGTTTTTGAGTTATCGTGTAAACATACGGCGGACGGAGTCCGGACTGACAGGATTTTTTTGACCCCTTTTTTGGGGATAAAAGTTGCAATAACCACCAATTTGACCTTTTGTTAGTAAAAATAAGTTGCCCTAGGGTCATTATATGTGAGAAAAAATTTTTTTTGGAAATTTTCTTTTAATTGTGTCTTTTAAAAATAAAAAAAGTTGAATTTGAAAATTTTCCATTACAAGGCTTAGTCGATTATGACGAAGCAACATCTTCAACCAATAAATCAATTTATTTCTCAAGTATCAATTTTAAATTATTTTCAAATATGAATTTTTATATTTTGTGTGAAAGAATTCAAATTTCTTTAGAATATTTATTAATCAGACAAGATAACCACATCCATAAGCATCTTAAAACTTTTAGTAATTTTGATTAAATTTAGAGATTTTCATACTTGAAGTTTCAGTTATAAATGACATTAGAATCATTTGAACTGCATTTCTTATAGAATTTTATTGAAGGTTTGAAATTATTTTTTCAAGCAAATGATTAAATAGAAAATGTAATTTACGAGTATGACTTTTATTCAATTTCAAAGATTTAGAGTTTCCATCTTTTAGTTGGAATTCTTTAATCAAATTTATCAGTTTGAGTATAATTAAAAATTGAGTGAGTAAAATTATTAAACTTCAGAATATCTAATAAGAGGAATGATTCTGAAATAAAACGTTTATAAGATTTTATTAGATATTTTCTGTGAACTTTAAATGTTAATTTAAACGATTGAACTTTTTTTAACATATAAATTTAAACCTTGTTCAGTTCAAATTACAACAATAATATTAACAACATTTACTCCATGAAATATTTTTTTTCAAAAGAAAGATTATTCGTATTTATAATTTAAATTCTATTTCTTATTTACTTTAACTTAAATAATATTTAATGGGTTTTATAATTTTTATTTATACGTAACTAAAGATCAAAAAAAAAAACAAATCAAACTTTAATTTATAGCAAAAGTTTATAAAGAGTTGAGATCAAAGACTTATATACTTGGAATTATATGCTACATATTTTCTATTATTATTTTTAATTAAACTTTTTTATTATTTTTATAAAATTTTGAAATATGCTTTGACAGATTTTCAATTACAAAAAAAGACGTAAAAAATTGAGAATGTTGAGCATGAAAATAAATCAATATTCGTTTAATATTTCTTTTTTTTTTTACAGAAACATTGACACAATTTTCACATGTCAATCACATTTTTTATTATTAACAGCCATTGGTAAACTCAGTGGATTTAAGAAATTTTTTAATCATCCTCAATTAATTGTATTATTTTACTTCATATAAGGTAAAATTTAAATGAAAAGTTAAGAGTGAATATAGCAACAGTAAATTAAAGTGTTTGGCTTTTAAAATCAATCAATTCGACTAATCTTCATTGACGTAACAAAGCTTATGTTACAATACTGACAAATTATATATTATTAATTTATAAAGAAAATATCTTGGCTTTATTGATAGAAATATACAACATAAATGACCGCAGAATTATGTAAGGGATGTGGAAAAGCAATTGAGAGTAAAAAGGTAACACATTGTTTTGATTTGATTTCCTTTTATTATTCTGTTTTATTATTATAATTATTGGTGTGTTGATTTACCAATTGTGACATGTTTATAGTTTTAATATCCTGTATCATGGATCACAGAGAAAATAGTTAAACGACAAAACATGTGTGTTCTAGTGAACAAAACCCTAATAAACTTCTTCAATATATTGTTTATACTTTTGTATAAGATAAATAGAATGGGATGAAAATAAATTCACACTAATTTGACCAAATAAGCATTTGTCTAGTCAGTAGTATGATTTTTGTCACTTTATAAGACCTTTGTTTTTTCCAAAAATTGATATCATTATGAAACATGAAAAATTGAAGAGAGAAACAGATATAATTAACTGGACAGACAACACAACACGTTTTTAAGGATCATGTCCTAATAGTTCAGTGTAGTTCAGTGTATAGGTCGTTTTGTGAAAATTACATGGGTATGTAATGTTCAGTAATGAACCCAGATTTTATAGATTTGGTATTAATATTAGTATTAGTATTAGTGTTAGTGTTGTTGAACTTTCGATAAATACAAAAATATACCATTGGATATGCTGAACTATTTAATAAAAATTTTATTCTGAAAGTATAGTCACGTAAAAATCCTAATGTTACATGTATAGGAAATCACACTTTAATACATGGGTCATATGAAAGTATATTTCATGTGTGTATATACAAACTAACAGAGACAAAACAAAGATAATTTAATTAATTCCTCATATACTTTATTGTGGTTTCAACTTATTTAAGAGATTATTACATTCTAAAACAAAAGTAAAACATTGTATATGGAAAATTATAATACAAACATAAATGTTGGAATATACACACAATTGTCACTATAGTTAGTGATATTGTTGTAGTTTCATATTTACATATATTGTCTAGAATATGGGATAAATTAGAATAGATATATGCAGAACCTATGCAAGAAACAAAACCACTATTTTTCTATTTGAATTATAACACAAAATAAAGTAAAGTAAAACAAAAAAATTATAACTAACATGATGTAACTTTATAAAATTTCAACTGTTTGTAATTTCTGGTCTATGGGGAAATTAAATTCATTCCTAAACAAAAATGTTTTCATCACGTATCTCTACTCAAAAAAAAATTAATTGCTTCATGTTGGTTAATTGAAAACTTTTCGCTTGTATTTATATAATAAAGTATATATAGAGCAGAATCATATCAACTTATTTAATGTATTTTTCAGTCATTATAAGAATCCATATTTTGGTATATCACATTTAGGGATTAGCATACTCTACCTACCCCATTGTATCACAGAAAACTTTATAAAAACTTCTATGCTTTTATATGAACGAAATGTTTAACATATTCTTAAGATACAACTTAAATATATTATATTACTTTGTTTCTTTTGTATACCGAAAAAAAAAACTTTATTTCACATAATTTCACATTCTACCTGAATGTAATATTTTGCTGTAAAAATGTATAATATTGACGTGACCTGGTAATCTTTAAAACTTAAAAAAAGTTTTTTTATTCATATATTTCGGTTGATTTAAAATAAATGGAAATAAAGAATGTTTCATATCTTCAAGGATCTACATTCATGTAGGATATCTATAAGATATGAATTTAAATCTTTGCTTTTTTTTATCGTAAAGAATGAGCGCAAAACAGGCATTAAAGAAATTTTAAATTCATAGTTGGCGTGATTTGAAAAGATTCAATTTCGTTTTCCATGTTGGATGTCTTAGAATAATGATTTATCTATTTTTCTAGCTGTAATGAGTTTTAAAGAGAAGGATAATGTTGAAAAGTAGTAACATATGTGTCATTCAATATGTATTGAGATACTAAAAGATACCTATCGTTGGAAGTAAGTAGGTTTTAAAATTAAATCATGTTAATTTTTCACCTGAAATTGCGTTATATCAAGTTAATTCAGACTTGTTTTTGGCTTACTATTTCGATTGTTACAAAAATTTTATTGTTACCATAGGATAAATCCTTTTTTAATTGTATAACTTTAAAAGTGTCCCGCATTTTAATAAGTAGAAAATAATTAGAAGGTGAAAAAATATTTAAAGATTATATTTGTCTTTTTTTTCTTCAAATAAAGAAATGTCTCGATGCTCAATATTTTCATTTTTAGAACTTCTATGGAAATGTAATTTCTTAGAATAAAAAAAAAAGCTTTATTTAAAAATTTGAAAAGTTAATTAAGCACCTGAATTTCATATTTACAAGTCCATAAAACTTTCTTCCTCAGCCCTTTGAATATCGGAAGTTGATATGTAAATTTTTATTAGTTCTATTTACTGAAATAATATTCTCATATGAATTTAAAGTTGTATTTTCACACAAGCTTTAGATAAATTAACACTAAATAAAATTAGTTGGGGTGCATATATAACTATATGTGTGTTTACGTGGTATACGTTCAACCATATTTGATAACCAAAATATTACCATGTAATTCAAAACAGGTAATTCAGAACGGTAAACATCAAAGGGATAAATTAATCTTACATTAAAGGGAAAATTTGGTTGTGAACTGAAGAGAACATTGTTCACATTTAGAGTTACTAAATATTTCACCTTCCAAATATCATTCTTATAGAGATGAGAGTTGAATTTGTCCTTGTAGCCAAGTAGATATTGACGATTTTAATTGGGAACGTATTTTGTTGTAGAATCATTGTTAAAGATTATAAGTACACAATCAAATGATTCATTAGTAAATTGTATTAAATATTAAATAAAACATAAATAACGAAGAAGATTACACTTTCAAAGGTATTCAAATTAAATAAATCAATAAAGTTTGGCTAACACAAATATTCATTCATTTTGCTTTTTTAACAACATAAAGAAACTGCCCTTTCAAAATTCTATTTGATTTTGGATTTATGCTTGTGTAGCCTCATGTGTTTTAAATCAAGATTATTTCATTCTAAAGTTCAGAACCTTTAAGGTTACGTGGTATAATCCGATCTTATTAAGAGAAAAAAGGTAAAAGGATTTTAAATTTTGGCACAAATCCAATTTAAAACTTGTTCTTAGCGATTGCATTGAAAGCTTTTTTTTTATCATTATTCTTTTTGTTATTCAAAGTGTTATCTAGATGCGCTGCTATAAAAGTTTACCCATTTATATACATAAAATACACTTGAAAATTAAAACATTAAAAGCAAACTCTAACTTTTAGCTGTCGTTAATATAATTTTTCTCACCCAATTTTATATACTTCATTGAATAATTGAATGCAAGAAAAATTCACACGCAAGTAAAAGATTTTTATGTAATTTAAAGTTGATTTTATCCTTACTAAAAATTTATATATAAAAAAATTTAAATATTCATTGAATCTTTTATGATTTTCTTCTAATCTGACACCCATCTGTTTCCATTTGAACACTAACATAAGTTAACAATTTACAAAGTTAACCTGAAGGCGAACGCGAATCATAACATATTGTATAATTAATTTATACTGAGAAAAATGTATTAAGACGTTTAAATTTCATTTTTACAAAATTGTTTACAATTTCTTTATTAAAGCATGAAAATAAAATTAAATTGTATGTTGTGTAAATTTCATCAAATCATTTCTTAAATTTTCTTAACAGAAATATAAATTCTCATTTAAAAGATTTAAGTATAACGAAAATATTACAATCCCAGACCATATCCGTACCTGCCTAGTTGATATAGAGAATTATTAATCTAAATAGGTTAAAATGGTTTAAAATTTTATTATCAGAAAATCGATAATGAAAATTCAAGATAAAACAAATAAAAAAATAAAGATAACTAATATTAATCTAGTCATCATTTTAGATGACATTATCTATAGAATAGGTCAGCTGCCTTAGGAGGAAACGTAAATGTTTTATAAAGAGAAAAAAAAATATACAGAATCTTTTGCAGAATATAAATTTTTTTCATTTGAATTATAACGTTGAGTTGCTAGAAAGATATAATTTTTCATACATTCTTGTTTTGAACGATCGATGACGATGGACGTGCTTCAACTGTAATGTAATAAATTTTTCTTTACGTTTTGTTATTCAGAAAAACATAATCTATTATTTAAACTGAGTTAAAAGCGAAAGAAAATTTTTACGGTTTTCTGTAAATGACAAAGGAAAAATATTTTATGTATAAAAAGGAACACTGATATCTGTTATGGTTATGCAACATTAAATTTTGTATAATAGAGAAATTACTTTCTTCAAAAGTATACTTCATTTATGTGGGAAACTGAATTGCCGGCACTTTTTCTAAACTCCTTTGTTATTGTAAAATAATTAATATTTTAGCTAAATAAAATCAGTAGTTTATCAATCTTGGGAATGCAAAATTTGTTTACAATAAAGGTAAAAATTCCTACATTAATAAATTAAGATTGAATTAAACTGACAGAAAAAAGAAAACGGCTGCACTAACATTTATAACAAAAAATTTATAAAAACCCATCGCATTAATGAAAATTAAATCGATTGATTGAAATTATTATCAACAGATTATTTATTAATTGTTTATTTATTTAAATATTTAAGTTGAATAAATAATCAATAAATTAGAGATTTTAAAAGACTGGAGAAGAATTCTTATAATTTAGGGGAGGTTTTTTTTTTTGTATAAGCTACAATTATATTCAATCTTTCATTTCTTTTATATTACTTATAGGAAAGCCTATAAATAATAAAGGAAAGCCTAGGCTTACGTAATTAATAATGATTGTGCTCTCATAAAAACCATTAATTAAAATTTTTTAATAAAATATTTTATCGTCTCCGTCGAATAAAAACTTTACAAATACTCACAATAAAAATGATTTATTTATTGTTTTAAGTTTTTATTACATTCTTTGATAAATGTCAGAGAAAATCATGGTTATAACATTTTATTATTATTATTGTGAGGAAGAAAAATTGAAATTAGTTTTAATGAAGAATTTTTGATCACATTGTTGTAATTAATTAAATTAATATTCAGAAAAATATTGAGAAAAAAAAACTGGAGTTTGGAATAGAAAATATTTTTCTTGTTAATAAAAGAATGAATTTTACTTTAAATTTCTATTAACAAAATGAGTCAGACAACAAAGTCCATTATAAACATATTTTGTTTTTACAAAATAATAACATTCGATTTTTATTGAAAAAAATAACACGATAATAAATGTGAAAAAAAAACATGTCTAGACTTTAGACTCGAACATTTGGAAATGTAGAGACTCTGCGATAGAAAAAACAACATAATGTTTTCATTTTCTATTTTTGAAAATAATACGTTGTGGTTTGTTACAACAAATATTCTAAATCCAACATACAGATTAGTTATCACCATGCTTTGTAAAGGCAAGTGAAAAAAAAAATGAAATGAAAAAATTTCAACAATTATTGGAATTGTTTTCTAATCCGTTTACTTGAGTAAAGATCTAAATTTATAATATGGAATTAAACAGTGAATATCTAATTAAATCAAATTGAATATTTTACCACTGGATACAAATAAATCAATTGGTGTTAAATAAAATCACAGTGAAATTGTTTTCCATTTAACCGCAACACTTTGAGCCATTAAATGGTAAACCCTAATCTAAAATTATTCAATTTTAAGCTTAATGTCGATTCAATTTGGGTGTGAAATGTGAATATAAAATTGTTTTAAATAAATTGGTTTACTTGTTAAAACAACAAAGAAATTATTTCTTTTATTTTTTCAAAATACAAAAAAAAAATCTCTTTTAATCTTTTAATCTTTTAATGATTTTTTATTTTCATTTAAATTTTTGAAATTATTTCATAAATAAAATTTGTAAAGAGGGAAACGAATAAATTGATTTAATGAAAATGAATTTTGTCTTCCTGTTTTATAATTAATGAAAATCTTTGTAATCCACTTTGACTTTCTTTGTGGAAACCCTCCATTAAAACCAACCATATGGTTGGGTAATTATGGTCGTCTGATTTTTTTTTTAAAGAAAGTTTGAAATAAATTATTTAATTCAATTCAAATGAATTGGATAAATTAGGAGTTTTCTTTTCAGATGTTCCTACCAAAATTGTTTGGCACGATTTTTCACTTTGACAATTTCTTTTTATTTTATTTAATTTTCGTGTGCGGTGAAACTTTAAAAGAAAGAAATGAGAAAAGTTGGACGTGTCGAAATGAAAATCTTCTTATTTGAAATAAGATCAACTCAACAGGGAAATGTTTCGTGACTGTTTACCATTTATTTCAAATTGACTAAAAGACTTCTATTTTATTTTTTTTGGATGTACAATATTGTGATTCTGGTTTAATTCCAACAATGTTGAAGAAAAGTTTTACAGTTTTTATTGTGACACACATTTTTAAGATTCTTTCTTAGTAAGAACTTAGCTTTTATCATTTTTTTAAAACTTTAACTTTAACTCTTAACTTTAAACCATGAAAAAACTTGCAATAAAATTTCGAGCGAGTTAATGAGTTCAATCACATGACAATCGCAATGTAACAGTCTAAGCACAATAAAGTTTCGTATTTTGCATTGGAAACTCTTTTAATGAATATTTTTAAAAAAAGTTCAGTTTGTTTACATTCTTCAATGTGAATAATGAAATTGAATTAAAAAAGTTGTTAAATTTATTTCACAAATAATTTTGATATTGTTGTATTTAAAATTTATCCCCAAATCATAAACAATATTAAAACTTTATATTTATTTGTATCGAATCGTATATGATTTATTTAATAACATTTTCAGAATATAAAATAGTCAATTTACAGAATGATGATGATGTGATGATAGTATGAATCAAGTGAATTAAAACTTTTGTAAAATATTATAATGAAATGTTCGTACTTACCACACATATAATGGTCGTACAACAATATATAGTTGGTAATATAAAACTGACAATATTTCAAATGTTAAAAAACTTCTAAATATGATCAATTAAAATATTGTAATGATTTGGAGACACAACTTTAAACCATAAGTTCAACTTTAAACTTTAACCTAGTTAATTATATACCGAGTCAAAATAATAAATTTTATTAACTTTTAAAAATAATTTATTTGACGGCTAAAAATTATTCTTATATACTTTTTCTCGAATAATTATCATAATTTGTCAAAAATAAAATGATAAATGGTTAAACTTTTACGTTTAGTTTCGTTATTCTTATAAGTTAAGTGTTACGGTTTCTTTATTCAACATAATACATACAAAGTGATCCTTATTATTAAAAGTCGTACTTTGAAACAATTTATTTATATTTTATTTTTATAAGTGATAAATGTATGACTATAGATAAATTGTACTCATCTACGCAGTAATCCCAAGAGTTACCATTTTTAGAAATCATAACATATCCTTCAAAAATGTGATGTATAATTGCATAGTGTGTTGAATGTATGTTTTATAACGAATTCGAATTCTAACATTTCTTCGTTGATAATTTTAACATTTTAAAAAATATTGAAATATTTAAAATGTGTAAATTTCGATGGCGAATACCACCATAGGAGTTTGAATTGAATAAATTTATTGGTTTTTTTTAATACACGAAATGTAGACATAATTTATCGTTGTTATAAATTGCACAAAATAAAGCAAAGGCTAATAAAAAACATAGTTTAATAAAAAAAAAACTGTGATTCAAAACTCAAACTCCATTACACATCATGTAACATAAACTTAATAATGTAAAAAAATATAACTTTCATTTCTATTCTAACACAAAATTATTGAGTATTCCATGCAGTATGTACACAATTTTAACCATAAATATCGGAATATCATCACCCAACACGTAAACTTGTGAATGTAAAAATGAAAAATAAAGGAAATAAAATGGAGAGCATCAAAAGTTTAGTCTCAGCAACTGAACCATGTATATAGAAATATTATAGAGTGAACAAATATGTATAGAAATGTTTTTTAAGGGATTGAAAAATATTTTATAAAATTTAAATGTAATTTTCCTATATTTGTTTAGTTGAACTCATTGGGGTTATACGAATTAATTTGGAATTAATGTAAATGAATTAATTAATTTGTGAAAATAACTTTTAAATAGAAACAAATTTTATTGCGACAAAACAATTGAATATTCTTTTAATGGAACCAGCCAAGCTCATTTTCCTTTATATTTTTCTATCGGTAAAAGAATAAAATTCAATTGTACAAAATATACGAAAGTAGTTCACATAAAACTTTAACTTTACAAGAAAAAAAATACAATTGTACCAAACTGTGATAAAAATTTTATTGTAAAAGTTTAACTCTTTTTTTTTTACTTTCAATAAATGAATAGAAAAAGCAGAAGATATATTTTTATTGTTTTGGGGTTTGCACTTAAAACTTTTCGTTTTTATTTTCACAGAAGATTTGGAAATGAGTAAAAAAAAAATATTATTATTTATGAAAGATTTTTTCTAAATTTATGTTCTTAACAAAGATACATTCAACTCATTCAATCTTAATAATACGAGACTTTAATAAATGACATTGTCGTTGTTACAGAGTTTGATAGGTAAACCGAATGCATATATTTGTCTTATTGAATTTATTAATTGCACCAAAATCATTTAATTCAAAATATTGAATAACAAACACAAAACAATTTTTTGAAGTTCATTAAAATTGAATTGATTTTAAGTTGTATTTCCCTTTTAACATTTATGATGCTGCCATTATTTTTCACTTAAACTTCAATTAATCTTTCATAAATGAAAGTTCAAATATTAAATAAGTTATCAGAAATTTTTCATGTCACAATAATAAGAGTAACACTGTGTATTAATTCAATTTAAATTCAACTCAATTTTACGTTAGCCAACTAAAGCTTTGTGAAGCAAATGAAGATAAATGAAGAAAATATTTTAAGTTGAATTCAAATAATTTTAAAATATTTTACTGGACGGTGTTAGATGAATGGATTCTATTATTGAGTGAACTCAACATTATAATCCTTATATAATAGACTTCTATACAATTATAAAGTTATCCTTTATTCAACAACCTCTAACCTCTGGGACTTTTTTTATACTACAACAATACAAGAATAAATATTATTAAAGGTTTTTTTGTCAAATATTTACAATGTTTGCTGTTGTACTGTATAGACTTTAAATCTGCAGTATTATTTGTAACATATTTTGCGCTTTAGAAATATAAACTAAGAAAGTTATTTGAAGTTGGAATCAAATCTCAATAACGTTAAATCGATAGTTTATATTTTGGATTTTCATCTGAGAAAATTTTAAATGAAAATTTAGTCAGGAGAAGAATTTAAACCAAATAATTTTAAATAAAAATATATACAGGCTTTAAACAAGGTTCATGCACGGTTCACCAACATAGATTAAATATATGAACAATAATCATAAATAGACTAATGGAAATCCACGTATTTTTTCAGTAATAATTATTTATTTTTGTGTAGTCTAAGGATTAGCGTTTAATCACAATTTAAAAATTTTAATTTTGTTGAGAAATTCATTGGATTTCAATTTTTTTAAATCTTTTTTTAAATTTATAAAGAGGGAAACGAATAAATTGATTTAATGAAAATGAATTTTGTCTTCCTGTTTTATAATTAATTGAAATCTTTGTAATCCACTTTGACTTTCTTTGTGGAAACCCTCCATTAAAACCATATGGTTGGTTAATTATGGTCGTCTGATTTTTTTTTTAAAGAAAGTTTGAAATAAATTATTTAATTCAATTCAAATGAATTGGATAAATTAGGAGTTTTCTTTTCAGATTTTCCTACCAAAATTGTTTGGCACGATTTTTCACTTTGACAATTTCTTTTTATTTTATTTAATTTTCGTGTGCGGTGAAACTTTAAAAGAAAGAAATGAGAAAAGTTGGACGTGTCGAAATGAAAATCTTCTTATTTGAAATAAGATCAACTCAACAGGGAAATGTTTCGTGACTGTTTACCATTTATTTCAAATTGACTAAAAGACTTCTATTTTATTTTTTTTGGGTGTACAATATTGTGATTCTGGTTTAATTCCAACAATGTTGAAGAAAAGTTTTACAGTTTTTATTGTGACACACATTTTTAAGATTCTTTCTTAGTAAGAACTTAGCTTTTATCATTTTTTTAAAACTTTAACTTTAACTCTTAACTTTAAACCATGAAAAAACTTGCAATAAAATTTCGAGCGAGTTAATGAGTTCAATCACATGACAATCGCAATGTAACAGTCTAAGCACAATAAAGTTTCGTATTTTGCATTGGAAACTCTTTTAATGAATATTTTTAAAAAAAGTTCAGTTTGTTTACATTCTTCAATGTGAATAATGAAATTGAATTAAAAAAGTTGTTAAATTTATTTCACAAATAATTTTGATATTGTTGTATTTAAAATTTATCCCCAAATCATAAACAATATTAAAACTTTATATTTATTTGTATCGAATCGTATATGATTTATTTAATAACATTTTCAGAATATAAAATAGTCAATTTACAGAATGATGATGATGTGATGATAGTATGATGCAAGTGAATTAAAACTTTTGTAAAATATTATAATGAAATGTTCGTACTAACCACACATATAATGGTCGTACAACAATATATAGTTGGTAATATAAAACTGACAATATTTCAAATGTTAAAAAACTTCTAAATATGATCAATTAAAATATTGTAATGATTTGGAGACACAACTTTAAACCATAAGTTCAACTTTAAACTTTAACCTAGTTAATTATATACCGAGTCAAAATAATAAATTTTATTAACTTTTAAAAATAATTTATTTGACGGCTAAAAATTATTCTTATATACTTTTTCTCGAATAATTATCATAATTTGTCAAAAATAAAATGATAAATGGTTAAACTTTTACGTTTAGTTTCGTTATTCTTATAAGTTAAGTGTTACGGTTTCTTTATTCAACATAATACATACAAAGTGATCCTTATTATTAAAAGTCGTACTTTGAAACAATTTATTTATATTTTATTTTTATAAGTGATAAATGTATGACTATAGATAAATTGTACTCATCTACGCAGTAATCCCAAGAGTTACCATTTTTAGAAATCATAACATATCCTTCAAAAATGTGATGTATAATTGCATAGTGTGTTGAATGTATGTTTTATAACGAATTCGAATTCTAACATTTCTTCGTTGATAATTTTAACATTTTAAAAAATATTGAAATATTTAAAATGTGTAAATTTCGATGGCGAATACCACCATAGGAGTTTGAATTGAATAAATTTATTGGTTTTTTTTAATACACGAAATGTAGAAATAATTTATCGTTGTTATAAATTGCACAAAATAAAGCAAAGGCAAATAAAAAACATAGTTTAATAAAAAAAAAACTGTGATTCAAAACTCAAACTCCATTACACACATAAACTTAATAATGTAAAAAAATATAACTTTCATTTCTATTCTAACACAAAATTATTGAGTATTCCATGCAGTATGTACACAATTTTAACCATAAATATCGGAATATCATCACCCAACACGTAAACTTGTGAATGTAAAAATGAAAAATAAAGGAAATAAAATGGAGAGCATCAAAAGTTTAGTCTCAGCAACTGAACCATGTATATAGAAATATTATAGAGTGAACAAATATGTATAGAAATGTTTTTTAAGGGATTGAAAAATATTTTATAAAATTTAAATGTAATTTTCCTATATTTGTTTAGTTGAACTCATTGGGGTTATACGAATTAATTTGGAATTAATGTAAATGAATTAATTAATTTGTGAAAATAACTTTTAAATAGAAACAAATTTTATTGCGACAAAACAATTGAATATTCTTTTAATGGAACCAGCCAAGCTCATTTTCCTTTATATTTTTCTATCGGTAAAAGAATAAAATTCAATTGTACAAAATATACGAAAGTAGTTCACATAAAACTTTAACTTTACAAGAAAAAAAATACAATTGTACCAAACTGTGATAAAAATTTTATTGTAAAAGTTTAACTCTTTTTTTTTTACTTTCAATAAATGAATAGAAAAAGCAGAAGATATATTTTTATTGTTTTGGGGTTTGCACTTAAAACTTTTCGTTTTTATTTTCACAGAAGATTTGGAAATGAGTAAAAAAAAAATATTATTATTTATGAAAGATTTTTTCTAAATTTATGTTCTTAACAAAGATACATTCAACTCATTCAATCTTAATAATACGAGACTTTAATAAATGACATTGTCGTTGTTACAGAGTTTGATAGGTAAACCGAATGCATATATTTGTCTTATTGAATTTATTAATTGCACCAAAATCATTTAATTCAAAATATTGAATAACAAACACAAAACAATTTTTTGAAGTTCATTAAAATTGAATTGATTTTAAGTTGTATTTCCCTTTTAACATTTATGATGCTGCCATTATTTTTCACTTAAACTTCAATTAATCTTTCATAAATGAAAGTTCAAATATTAAATAAGTTATCAGAAATTTTTCATGTCACAATAATAAGAGTAACACTGTGTATTAATTCAATTTAAATTCAACTCAATTTTACGTTAGCCAACTAAAGCTTTGTGAAGCAAATGAAGATAAATGAAGAAAATATTTTAAGTTGAATTCAAATAATTTTAAAATATTTTACTGGACGGTGTTAGATGAATGGATTCTATTATTGAGTGAACTCAACATTATAATCCTTATATAATAGACTTCTATACAATTATAAAGTTATCCTTTATTCAACAACCTCTAACCTCTGGGACTTTTTTTATACTACAACAATACAAGAATAAATATTATTAAAGGTTTTTTTGTCAAATATTTACAATGTTTGCTGTTGTACTGTATAGACTTTAAATCTGCAGTATTATTTGTAACATATTTTGCGCTTTAGAAATATAAACTAAGAAAGTTATTTGAAGTTGGAATCAAATCTCAATAACGTTAAATCGATAGTTTATATTTTGGATTTTCATCTGAGAAAATTTTAAATGAAAATTTAGTCAGGAGAAGAATTTAAACCAAATAATTTTAAATAAAAATATATACAGGCTTTAAACAAGGTTCATGCACGGTTCACCAACATAGATTAAATATATGAACAATAATCATAAATAGACTAATGGAAATCCACGTATTTTTTCAGTAATAATTATTTATTTTTGTGTAGTCTAAGGATTAGCGTTTAATCACAATTTAAAAATTTTAATTTTGTTGAGAAATTCATTGGATTTCAATTTTTTTAAATCTCTGAATTATAAACTGGTAAATTTGATCTGCTTAAATAATGGGGTTTTAATGTTTTTTACAAAAAAAAATAAAGATAACAAATATTCAGAACAGCTAAAAATATAACATCAACATCATTAATGTTGTATGAAATTGTATACAAAGAATAATAAATGATAATGGAAATTTTTTTCTTTACTTTGAAAAGAGAACAGATAAATTTTCTTTAATATTAAATTTACATAAATCTGTCAGATTTTTTTATTAAATAAAAACATTTTAAACATATCATGAATACAATGAATGTATTGCATATAAGAATGTATACGTTGGTGCATTGAGATACTTATTCAGAACATTCATTAAATATTTCCAAATCACATTTATTTTAGCATAACTTTTATGAATAATTATTAAAAATTATAACATGTAATAAATAAATGAAAATATTTATTTTGAATTTTTACAGAACCACATCATGTACAATTTCTTTCTAAAAAGATTTTAGTCATGCGCAAAATTAGATTTCCCACTTAGAATTTTTTTTTTTTATTTTTGTTTTTTATTTTTTTTTATTCTGTGGACTTCATAGGAAGAGATCATGCGCACCAAAATATTTAATTATTTTACCCAAGTTGAGAATATTTTTCCCCTTAAATTTTAAAAAAATATCCTTCTTTTTTCACAATTTCATTCAGTATATTTAAGTGTCCTAAAAAGATGGCATGTTTTATTTATTTTGTCTCTTGAAACAATAATGAAGAAATTCATATAGAAGTTTTTTTTTGTTACCAATCAATGCTACCAAAATTATATATTAATAATTTTAAATGTACCTACTTTTAGATATAAAATTAGAGTGAAAGTGAAAGCATGTTAAATCCAATTAGAGGAAAACTATTAACGTAGAACTACAACATTTAACAAAGTGATAACGTTTGGATAACATTTTCGGATTATATTTTTTAAAAATTTGAACAACCCAACAAGATTAAAAAGTTTAACTAATTCAACCATATTTTTATAGGATAAACAAAAATGATTAATTTTAATAAAATAAAAGAGGAAATCATTTTATCAACTCCTTATCAACTCTTACATGCTAAATGCACAACATAGCTTGCATAATATATTGAATTTTATACCGGCTTCTTACTTGCAATAAAGTTAAGTTCACAAATCAATTTCTGTGAATTATTCATATTTCAATTAAATTATTATTTATATTCTTTCTATTAGACTTGAAGGCTAACAAATTTGTAAAAAATCCCAGTAATATATTTCAAACCAAAAGTGAATATGATTCAAGATTCAATTAATTTCGCAGGTGGTTATGATTTATATTTATAGAATTTGTGTTGAAAAATGAAAATAAATAAAATAAAAAGAACCTTTCGTGCGTGATCACACGTCTTATTCAGAATCATTCTTTCAATCTGTAGGTAGAGTATAAATCTCATAATAGGTTAATATGCAATCATTTTACTATAAGACATCAAATCGTATTGTAAATCTTGAGAGTGTAGATATAATTTAATAAATATTTGTTTTGTTGTTGGCACATAACAAAATGTCTCTATTTACTCACCCTTTAATGTTACTAAATACAATTTTATGTCTTAAACTACATTTAATCATTTAACTTTACAATTATATTTACATATGATGTGGATCGGGGTATGAGAAATTTAAATTCAATTTAACATTTATTTGTGCTAAGAGTCTGTTACTTGAAGACATTGTTTATTTTGATTTGCTCACAATCATATTAAATTACACTTTATTCAGTTGGCAGGAAGTTTGTTTTGGTTAAATTCCATACCTAATTAGTAATTATTTAATTATTAATTTTAATTCCTTAGTTGACAAAAACCCCTTCTGTATTTTGGCGAATTATTAATTAATTAATTTGATGTCTTTAAATTAATGAAATTATCCTTATATGTTTTTATTTCATTTTAATGACAAACAAATCTCGTATCAGAGTTTATAGACATTTTGATTGACAGTAAAATTATATATATTGTGAACATAATTTGTATCCTTTTAAAATTTGCATTAATATTATTCAGATGAAAGTAAATTATTCTATATTTTTTAACATAAAAAAATGCCATTCCCGAATGTAATTAAAGTATTCAATTTTGTAAAAGTTTTTATTGTGTGTTTTAGGGGTGCGAAAAGATTAATAACCTAATAATTTTCCTATAGAAAGATGTATGTGGGTTTACTGAAAGTCTTTTATATAAATGAACCGCAGCCTCGACTATTTCAAAATTTACAAACTATTTAATTAAATCCTATACAAAAATAAATCTTTCAGATGATTCCCGGAGGGGATCGGTTTACTTTGAAAATAAAATACTGACATAAAATTAAAATACTTTTAATTACAATTAATTACTCACAAATTCATTATTAGAGTATTTTTTATATTAAACAATCATAATTGAGTCTTGATCAATATTCAAAGTTTAGTTTTGACAAAAAAAAAATCGAACAAAGAAAAAAACAAGCTTCCTTCATAAATTAAATCTTTATAACTAACTTTTTCGTTGCCAATAAAAGACTCTAAGGACTTATTGTTGGAAAAGAATAATAATATAAGAAAGGATTCAGGATCTCATTAGCAATACAATAGCCAACCAAACATTGTTCTCTAGCCATTATTATATTGTTATTGAAACCCTTATAATATGTAAATATTATTATAATAATACAATAAAAGGTAGATGTGATTTTTGTCTAGTGCTATTTTTGGGAAAACAGTTTTTCATGTTATTGGACTTGAGTTTTCTTGTGATGTATACATTTATATATATTCTAGACTCTACCGTCTACATCATTTATTAACTTTATAATGAAAATAATAATTAGTTATCGATTTATCTTTTCGAAAGTTTGAAATACAATAATATATGTCTGAGTAAAGAATAAAGAGTTTTCCAATACCACAGAATTTTAGTAGTGATTTTATATAAACTTTGAATTTCAATAAAAGAATTTAAAATTTTAATGAAACCGGAAAGAATTTATATTTTAATTAGAATCCCATTCATTGAATGGTGTAGTGACTGGATTTGATTTTTCTATTATCTTTTGTTTAGTTTGATTCATTTGTTTGTGTTTGTTAATTTTCAAACAATTTTGTGGAAACAGTTTAGAAGTTTCTGTTTCATTTTTCGATACAGTAAATTTTCAGCCAAAATTCAATACATTGCTTTATACATTTGAAAATCCTGTGGATATTTATCAAATACTCCACTATAAAATTATTACTAAGCTTTGATTTAATTCATACAGAATTTATGATGCATTTTTGCTATTATATTATTGAGGCATTAATAAAGATTTCATACAATATTTATTAACAATTTAGTTTTCAAAAATATATTCATAAATATACTTTACACAATAGGATGTAAATCATTGAGCTTTAAATAGTAATTATATAAAAAATTTAGGGACATATCTCTATAATTATATTATAGATATATGAGTAATCATTTTAATAAAATTAGAATTCAGTCTCTTGTGTATATCAAAGTAATATGCATAATGCATATCAAGTCAGATACTAGATGTTTAATAATTCATTGTAAATCTTCACAGACAGATATAAGGCATACTAGACAGAAAACTCTGTTAAATATTTTTAACTCGTTACAATTTTATTCTCTCTTATCTTCTTTTCTAAAAAAAAATATTTATTTGTTAACCAAATACATATATCCGTATTTGGAATTTGCAAATTATACTTTACATTGATTTTATTGTACCAATGTAAGTATTATTGCGGTTTGGTATATACAATATAAATCAAGTATAAAAGTTTAAGAATTCTATTGTATTTTGTGCATATGTGACAAATATTTTGGTTCCAAACACAAACACGTAAATTTGTGTTGGACAATTATCAAAAATTCTCGTAGTAAAATGAAATAAAATCATAAATATGAAATATTTTCAATTTTGTTGTACGAGTGAACGAACATAGTAAATGTAAATTCAGTTCATTTTCAATATACAACACTACATAATAAATTATCTACAAGCCGCAGTTTGTTCTAATATGAAATACAAATATGGTATTTATTTTTGTAAAAGAATCAGATACTTTTTTTTGGTTATGACTCCAACTCAACTCATGAGAATTCAATTTTTTATTTTTTTATTTTGTTTTATTTTTTTTTTTTGGCAAAAGTTGAAGTTATAAAGCACACAGCTTGAATGGCTAGAGATTTTTGTATATATTTCAGGATTTTATTAATTCATTCATTAAAGTGATTACTAGCAAAAAAAATTGCAAATGTTGAAACAACTTTACTATTGGGAAAATTTGGATTAAAATTGATTTCTAACGTCAGGAAACTTAAAATGAGAAATACTGATGAATTAGTTTTCAAATCGAATTAGTTATACAAAGTTCTGATTCGATTAAACATTGATTAATTAACTTAATTAATATCTACTTTTAAATTAACAAAATAGCAACAAGAACCAAACCAACAATTTATTTATACCACAGGACTTAATTTATTAATGGTACACCAATATAACAAAGATAAACATTGAAATTAAAGGGCCTACCAAAAACAAAACGATTAATTTTATTTATAATTTTAAACGAATATCATGTAAATTGCAAAAAGATTCATAGGTATGGGTAAGAAGTTATTGGAATTGGAATAAGATATTAAGGACGTATAAGTTTACATTAATAATAAGTAAAAACAAGAAAATAGATGTTTCGTTAATCATTTGTTCATATAAATGCATAAGACTTATAGTAGTAAATCAAGTGTAACAAATACATAAGTATTGTATAATCTTTTAGAAATGTCTTAAGAACATTAAGGATTAAACAACTTGTTCATCACTTTGTTAAAAAATATATGAATTGTGAATGAGAAATAAGAAATCCTTTAATAAATAAAACCGTAATGTTTTACTAAGTTTTATTTTGAAATTTATTTTAGAAATGTCTCTCTTTAATTTTCTTATTAATTATCAAGAGAATGTCAACATTTTTGCTGTTTGTTGTAAAGCTCAACAAATAAACAAATGTAATTAATTCATTTGTCTTAAGTAATATCTGGATACATAACAACTGATCTAGATATTACTTAAGGATTATAGAGAACAACAATCAGATAACATTTGGACCAAACATAATTTTAGATTAATTTATTCTAGAGTTTTGTGGTTGACATGTTTTTTGTTATTTTTGAACATTTTTAAAATATGAGAAATTCTTAAAATCACAAATATATAAGATTGAAAAAATTGTATATGTTTTTGACGTGTGAAAAATGAGATACAATATTGTCACAGTTTGACATGACAACTGAATTAAATTGAAATAGAAATGTCGATAAAAATGACAAATGTCATTCAAATTTTATTATTTCAGCAAATTTTCTGAAATTTGATTTGTTATTGGTCTGTCATCATTTCGACTGGAGTCGAGATTTTATATTTTTGTAATCGAGTAAAATAAATTGATCTGTGGTGGGATTACAACGAACTAAACTCTACTCTACAATTTTGTGTATGCGTATTAAAAAAACATTTTGTAATATGCGTAAAATATTGCCTTGTGTGAGTGAATCTGTAATTATTTTAAATTAGAAGGTGACATAAATATGGAATTAAATTGTAGTGGATTTATTACAAAATTTTAGTATGAAAGTTTTTTTTCGAAAAACGAATGTTGTCTCAAATTGGGAAATAATTGGAGTGGGTAATAGTAATAATAATAATAAGTACTACATTTAAGTCTAGACAAATGTTGACTGTATTGGATATATTTTTTATTGTATTTTTCCTCTGAAAATGTCGTTTCCATTATAATTGTTAATAAAATATGAAAGACTTAATTAACTAGTAAAGTTAAAATTAGAGAACAGAAAGCTGTAATTTTATGGTAAAAAAAAGGGAAATTTATTTTAATTTTAATTTAAAAAAACAAACTAATTAATTGAAATTAACATAAACGGAATAATAGAGTTTTTATTTCAAAGTGGACACACAGGAATTACATAAATTTAAGTAAAAGTTTTATAAATTTATTATTATTTAGTTGAAATTAAAAAATTTAATTAAATCTCATTAAAAAGTTCATTTGACAATAAATGTAAAAAAGTAGTTTTTATGTTGTCCGATTATTTCTACGATTTGTTGTGTTTACATCTTCCCTCTCCTTTCAATAACTTTTCAACTTACTTGAATTTTAAATGTAATAATATTTGGCCGATACTTGGGAATAAATGATTTGCAACAATATTGCATGTCACAAGTTCTACACTAACGTACAGACAAACCTCCCAAATGTTCAGAAACTGAGAGTTTAATAATAAATAATTTCATATTTAAACATTAAATAAAATATTTAAAGTCATTCTTTTTTATATAATATTCTTTGTCTCAGATAACTTTTTTTCATTCTCTCTTGTTGAAGATAAAAATATACAAAAAGTGTAACAGATATAATAGATACTATGAATCCTTTGGGATGCTGTAAGTCACGATACTATGTTGTATTATAGTACCACAGATTTTTGCAATAAAAACTTTTATTTCTTTTTATGCTTTTGGACATAAAAAAAAAATAAACAAACTTTTGTTAGAAAATATAGAAAATTTATTACTTTTATACATTTTCGGCTGAAGGCATATCAATGATATAATTTATATTATTTTTAATACCAACTGTCAACTGATGGCATTAAGTTAAAAAATTATAGAAATAACAATAAAACCATTTTATAATTTAATATTTATGTCAATTCTGCCTTAATTAAAAGTTTTTAATTTATATGTTCTCATTTAAATTTCATGATTGTAATTGGAAATTATGTGTAACATAAATTGTATTTTTACAAAATATTCTCTCACAGAAGTAATCATGTAAAATGAAATACAATTTTTAATTTTTTTAAATTATAAACTATAACAAATTAAAAGTATTATTTTGAAAATGATTTGTTGAAAACAATTCAACAATTAACGTCATATTTTTATAAAACAACAAAATTGATTAGTTTTTATTTTGAACAATTTCACTCTTAACTTGTCGAATTACTTCAGTGGATTTTATTGTAGGTGTACCAAGAATTTTGACAAAATTTGCATTTTGAAAACGTCATGATATCACGATGAATCAAATTAAAATATTTGTGTGAAGAAACCTTCTATTATGAATGTTATTTGAAGCAATTTCAAAAATATTCACAGTCACAAAACGGGAAACTATAAAATCAAAATTATAAATAGGAAAATTTCTAACGTTTATTGGTGAAAGTTCCAAAGAACGAAATAAAACAGAAAATTTTATGTTCTTAAAAGAAACATTTCTTAACATCTTAATTATATGCAGGATATAGAACCAGGTTATCTGGTAAAAAAGAAAAGATAAGTCAAAAATATTTATAATTTTGATTACAATTAATAAATTATCTTTAGCAATGTATTTGCTTTTAATGTGAATGTTTGAATTATTATTTGTGATAAATGGTACATACGAAGATTTTTGAAAACTAATAATCGTAAATGCACTAACCGAATCACAATATTTGTAAATTATCTAAAATTATATTCTTATCAGTATTTTTCCTAAAGGCATTAACTCTTAACATTTATCTCGATTTAAATTTATAATTATTCTGTGTAATTAGTAAAGTTGATACCAATGATTTATTCTATAAATAATTTACCTCTGTTATAATTCTTTTAAATTCTAGGAAACCAAATGAATTCATGACTTATTAAGCTGAAGCGTTTCATTTTAATATCGCATTAAAATACCGAGAATTATCTTTATACAATTAGTGAATGCATATTTTCCACTTTTCACTTTTACTTAATTTATTTTCAAACAATTTTTACCTTCACTTCATCTAACATTAAAAAAAATCATGTTTTCTGTTCTCGTAGTTATAAAAATTTTATTATATAGATTTTTGGTTTGTATGAACATTTTGTGAGTGGGAAAAATTTATAAAATAAAAATCACATGAGATTATTATTTGGTTCTACAATATTCATCATAAGTACTCAAAATTGTATATTACGGAAATGGGAGTATAAAATCTAATCAAATGTGCACTCGAAAAGAAAATTGATTTTGAAGTTTTCATTTTCTAAAAAAAAAGCATATTAATTTTCATGTCAGTAGAATTTCAGTAACATTGTAACATTGTAATATTGTAACATTGTAACATTGTAACATTGTAACATTGTAACATTGTAACATTGTAACATTGTAACATTGTAACATTGTAACATTGTAACATTGTAACTTTGTATCATTTTAACATTGTAACATTGTAACATTGTAACATTGTAACAATGTAATGCTAATATAGATTTATCATAAAAAAATCTCATTTCTGTAAAATAATTAAGAAATTACAAGTAGCAATATCAACCTTACAATTATTTTGATTAGAACGATGTCGAGATTCCATAACAGAATATTTAAAACACCAAATTCAAGGAATAATACAAAATAATTTAATAATGCTAAAAATAACTTATTAAATAAATTTAAAAAGAATAACAAAAATCTTTCTTGGTCAAAATAATAATAACCGATTATTTTAGCTTTAATTTAAATTAAAAAATTTTATAATTATTTTTAATAGTTTGTGGTACATACTTTTATTATTTTCAAATTAAATTTAGTAAAATTTATTACCAAGAAAATAATAAATCCTCACAGGATTCATAATAAAAATAAAACTGCATACACTTCACATTCACATAGAAAAAAAAGGTTAACCCATCAGTATTCACATCTTGTTATAACTTTGTAAAATATATTTATATTTCTTATCAGAAATCTCATTATTTACAGATCAATCATGGATACTTTCAGTAAAACATACAATGCATTCTCTTCTATGATTTAAATTGTGTCAATTTTGTGTCAATATTTCTGTAAAAAAAAAATTAAACGAATAATGATTTATTTTCCTGTTAGATATGCTCTACATTTGTTTATTCAAATTTTCGTCTTTTTTCTAATTGAAAATCTGTCATTTCATAACAAAAGCATATTTTAAACTTTTTTAAAAATAATAAAAAAGTTTAATTAAAAATAATAATAGAAAATATGTAGCATATAATTCCAAGTATATAAGTCTTTGATCTCAACTCTTTATAAACTTTTGCTATAAATTAAAGTTTGATTTGTTTTTTTTTTGATCTTTAGTTACGTATAAATAAAAATTATAAAACCCATTAAATATTATTTAAGTTAAAGTAAATATGAAATGGAATTCCAATTTTAAATACGAATAATCTTTCTTTTGAAAAAAAATATTTCATGCAGTAAATGTTGTTAATATTATTGTTGTAATTTGAACTGAACAAGGTTTAAATTTATATGTTTCAAAAAGTTCAATCGTTTAAATTAACATTTAAAGTTCACAGAAAATATCTAATAAAATCTTATAAACGTTTTATTTCAGAATCATTCCTCTTATTAGATATTCTGAAGTTTAATAATTTTACTCACTCAATTTTAAATTATACTCAAACTGATAAATTTGATTAAAGAATATATTATGATGATAAATAATACTCTGACCAACAAGATCTTAATAATCGTTTTAAGAATTTCTATAGATAATTTATCAAGAAAATATTATGTTTATTGGAAATTATTTAGATCGTCTTACACAATATTAATTATAGAATGGAAATATCGTTCATTTGATTTTCTTATAAGTATGTGTGTGAATGATTGATTAAACATTAAATTGATGATGCTTTAGAAATGTATACTTCATTATATATGAGTTATGCGAGCATAATATTGTTTGTCGTTTATATTTCTATAATATTAATGTGTTCTTATTGTAGAATGGAAAATTGATATTCTGAGAAGGAAATTAAATAACAAATTTATCCTTTATTTAACCTCTGTACGTCAGATCATAATTATCTTGCAAAAAGGAATATTATTGGTATGTTATTGAATGGGAAAGGTCAAAGGAGACACTTTCAATAAATTGGATTCTCAAATATGATGCAAATATACTTTGTTGTTCTTGTGCTATGTTTGTTACCTACTCGATTTGATGATTCGATTTTTATTTGAAAATACTAAAACTCAATAAATTTTTTTCGTATAAGGTTGAAGTTTGTTTAGTTGCTAACATCTTCCCAAAATTAAAGGGTTAAAAGTCGTTTGCAGAAAATCAACCTAAATCTTTTTAAACTCTATTGGTAGACACAACATGTAGTTACATACATGTCACATGTAAATGTTTATAGTGAAATCACAATTTAAAATCTTTATCTATAAAACCAAAAAACTAAACACAAAAATAAAAGTAATTACCGCAGGTTATGGTTACCAAACCATAAACATGGATCGTGTTTTATATATTTTATCGTTTTTTTCTTGAGATGACTTTAATTTAAAACCAAAGTTTACTATTTAATTTTATATATGTTGCTGAATTTCAATTTAAAAATTCATGAAATTAAATGGGAAAATTATAACACCAAATTTACATAATTTAAAGTTTTTTTTCTGGTTTGTTTTTATTTTTCTATACTTTTAGGAAATTCGTATGTCATATGGAGAATTTATGTAAATGAATTGACCTTCTGCCTATATGATATACCTATGTGTACTGTATGAAAATGTGTTTTCTACCAAATGTTATGTTATTCATATTTCATTAAAATTATTTTGAGTTTGATGGGGATGTTGAGAATTTGATTGAGAAGTCTATACATTTAAAAATCCTTCACGGTTATTATTATTTTGTATTTCTTGAGAACTGCAATTAGTAAATATCATATAATCCAACTATCGTACAAACATAAAGTAATCTGAGAATACATTTTAAAATAAGGATACTTGGATATTTCATCAATTATTTACATTTCAACAATTCAAATAGAAGAAACTTCGAATTCCATTATAGATAAATATTTAATATAGAAAATGATCAGATCAAATTTGACAATAAATTTATATTGATTTCATAAGAAGTTTCATATTTAAACAAGTTTCTTCAGTAAATTTTATTATTAAAGGAAACTTTTTGTTCTGCAAGCGGAACACTGCAACTGATAATAAATTATTTAAAAAAAAGCAGAGACAGAAAATTAATCAAATATTTGAATAAATCATTTGAAATTTCGTCACGTACAAATTTCAGATTTCATTTCATAAAAATGAATTTATGAATTATTGGTTTGAGAATATCTAATAGATTTGTGTAAGTAATAAAGCACTTTGAGTGTTTATTGTTTTGATAAAAATAAGAAAATATTGCTAAACAATTTATGTATTTCAATTTTGCGATATTATATCATATTTATATTTCACAAAAGTTTGTCATAAAATATTTAATATTAACTATTGAGTTCAATAAAACTGCACAATTTACTTTATTTCTAACTCAAATCAGCATAAAGTATAAAGTTTAAAAAGAGTAAAGCTTCTTATAAATATTCTGTTTTAAAAGAAAAATCTTCTTTTTAAAAAAATGTTAACGTCACAGAACATTTTGGTTTATAAACAGAAGTATTTTAGCAGCCTCAATATTCCGAGACAAAAATATTAAAAGCAAACATTTGTGGTTTTATAATTTTCATGTATTTTTTATATGTACTACCTACTTTGTATTTTGATTGTGGCTTATATGAAGTATATAAGAAGTTTTCTAATCTTCGTATAACTTCCAATATTTGTGGTGTTCAAAGAAATTTTAACTTTTCAAAGCATTAATGTTAAGATATATGGAAGAGTTTTATTTATGTTTCTTGTATAGTAAATCGATTACTTATTATTATGCAATTGAGCTCTTCTAGTTAGAAATATTAATCTTATGTTAGAAACTTATTCAACCACAAAATCAAATAGTTTGAAACTATCTTAGTATACCTTTAACGTAATATTATAAACTTTAATGAAATTTTTATAAGTAGTTAATATAGACAAGTAGAATATGTAAAGTATACTTTTATTTACACTGCAGTTGAAACGTTTTATGCATAGTTAATTGTCGACATCTTATGAATTTGTTATGAATCTCAAACAACTATTTGAACAATTAACGTGCAAGTAAAATGATTTAAATAAATTTATTAATAGTAGTGTGCGTATTAAATTGATATTGAATACAATGATAATATTTCATTTGTATTGAATTTAAAGATTGTGTATGTTATTCTATCGCGTTTCCTCACTTCATAAAGAAATATTATCAAAATCAATGTCAAAGTATAAAATTATATTGTTCACTATCTCAAGATGAGAGAGGATTTGTTTGCTTATACACATTTTTTAATTTATATACAAATAAAATAAAGAACACATATTATTTGATATTGCGTTTATGTATAGAAAATAATCACAACATTTTTTTGATTGTGTTTGAAAGAAAAATATTTTTCAATTTAATATTTATAAAATTACAACAGGCTAAACAGTCAGTGTTTGTTCTCACAATAAAAGTGTGTTTTTAAGTAGAATTAAAATTTAAGTAATTTGATGGATATCCTAACTAAATTATTTTTATTTGTGCTGACAGTTTTATCTGTTGGTTATTATTTTATACGAAAACGGTTTGCGTATTGGTCGGATCGTGGAATACCCTATATTGAACCAACATTTCCATATGGCAATCTGAAAGGTGCTGGTAAAACCATTCATATTGCTAAACTTATTGCTAAATATTACAATGAGATGAAAAATAAAGCAACTTATTGTGGACTATTTTTCTTCGTCAAGCCTGTGTTATTAGTGCTTGATTTGGATTTAATTAAGACAATTCTCGTAAAAGATTTCCAATACTTTGTGGATCGTGGTATGTATCACAATGAACGAGATGATCCTTTATCAGCCCATTTATTATCTCTCGAAGGAACTAAATGGAGAAATTTACGTACTAAATTATCACCAACTTTTACATCTGGCAAAATGAAGATGATGTTTCCGATTATTATTTCTATTGCGGGAGAGTTTAAAGCAGTTTTAAAGGAGTCAATAGAAAACAACCCAGATTTTGAGATGAAAGATATGCTGGCTAGGTTCACGACTGATGTAATTGGAACTTGTGCGTTTGGATTAAAGTGTAACAGCTTAAAAGATCCTAATGCAAAATTTAGGCAGATGGGAAGAAAAATGTTTGATACACCAAGAAATCTTACAATTAAGCGATTGTTCATGATAACGTTTGGTGATCTGTCTCGTCGTTTACATTTAAAGTTCATTGAGGAGGAAGTTTCTACTTTTTTCATGCAGGCGGTAAAAGATACGATTGAATACAGGGAAACAAACAATATCGAGGGTAATGATTTCATGGATCTCTTATTGCAACTAAAAAATAATGGAAAGTTGAATGATGATACATCGTCTGAGTTAGGTTCATTATCAGTAGAAGAGATTGCTGCACAGGCATTTTTATTCTTTTTAGCTGGCTTTGAAACTTCTTCCACTACAATGTCTTATAGTTTATATGAGTTATCACAAAATATAGAGATTCAAGAAAAGGCAAGACAGGAAGTTATTACTGTTCTCAATAAGTACAGTGGTCAAATGAGTTATGAAGCCATGTGTGAAATGAAATATATTGATCAGATAATTAAAGGTGATTAATTTTTAATAGTTTATCAGCTGAAAATAATTTAAAAAATTATTTGATTTCAGAAACTCTTCGAATGTACCCACCAATTGGGATTTTATTGCGAAAAGCTACTAGTGATTACACAATTCCTGACACAAATCAACTAATTAAGAAAGGGACACCAGTCATAATACCAGCGTATGCCATTCATCATGACCCTGAAATTTACCCAAATCCTGAAGAATTCAACCCAGATCGATTCTCTGATGAAGAAATTAAAAATCGCAGTCCATATGTTTTTCTTCCATTTGGAGAAGGACCCAGAATGTGCATTGGATTACGATTTGGCATGATGCAAGCAAGAATTGGACTCGCAACTTTATTAACCAACTTTAAATTCAGTCCATGCTCAAAGTCTATTATCCCAATGAAATTCTCTGCAAAAGATTTTGTTCTTACTCCAGAAGGAGGATTATGGTTGAATGTCATGAAAATTAATAAAAATGAATAATGATTTGTGTTATTAGTAATTTAGGTTTTACTATAATATATATACTTACTTTTGACTTTCGTAAAAGAAATTAAACTAAAATAAATCAATTACTATAACAAACCAACTAATAAAAAATGTGTCAAATAGACGAACTTAAATTACATTACAAATACATCAACATCACACTAGTGAGACTATTTTATTTATGATTAAATGAAAAAATATAATATCACTTAGTTGATTGAAATTTGCCAAGTCATTCGACAATAAAAAAATCTCATTGACCTGATAAAAATTTGGATGTAAAAAATATGTAAAGATTTAAATTTATAATTTTGTTATTAGCGTATTCTGATGTTATCATTGTTTTTGTATTATTTACATATGATCGTTTAGTCATGTAAAGGTCAAAGAACGAAATAAAAAATAAATAATCTATTTCTGTCGAAATATGTTCTTGATTCTCTGTAAGTTATCATAGTTGATAAACACACATACGGAATATTTATGATTCTAATTGATCAGTTAATTTTAAGTTTAACATAATATGACCGGGGTAAAGTGTGTGTTTTTGCTTCTATATAATAAACAAAAATTGGATTTTATCTTAAATTGTTTTCATTAAAAATCTCCTTTTGTCTCAATTTTCATCGGATTATCTCCATTAAGATGTATAATTTTGGAGGAATCACATATTTGAACGCCAAATATCAAAAAGATGTATTATTTCCAGTATTGAATAAAACGAACAAATGCTAAATCTTAAACTAACAGATGTTTGATTAAAATGATAAAGTCGGAATTTACCAAAAGAGTTCCCACTTCATTATTTCAATGAATTTTAATATTCAAAATGATCATGTTAAGATGTTAAGGCAATATTCTCATACAGAATATGATTATTATTATTTCTTTTTTTTGGCTTTATAATTCATGCTTTGGATTACAAATACAGAGTTGTATGCACAAGTTAAAACCACATAAACATTCATTAAAAAAAATTTCCACAATTTACGAAATTAGTAAAGCAGTGAAAATATACAAAATTGAAAAGATTTCAGACCAAATTCACATCTTCACTTTATGTTTGAACAATTTTATGACAAATTACATATAATTTTTTTTAAGATAATTTTCTTTTGTTGTGTTTCATCTACAACCTTTTCATTTTAAAACTTTTCAATTCTGACATAAGTATGACTTTTTGTCTTATGAGAGATAAAATTGTAATATATTTTGAGTAAAGGTTTTAGAGTGAGGACTTTACCATAAGCTTCTCATTTTTATGTTAGACAATGTTATTGATACCATAAGCTCTTTAGTATATTTTTTTTTGAATCTCAAAAGATCAGAGCAAAGTCTTTTCGTATTTTTTTTTTTAATTTTACATGGAAAGTTATTTTTTGGCATAACTTATTTTGCAACAACTCATAATGTGAGAATTAACAATTTATTATTTCTAATAAAAATTATTATTAAATAAGCCACGTTGAAATTATTAGCTAAATACTAAATACAGAAATTCTTATCAACATGAAACGTATATGAAACCACGATTATCTAAATAAATAAATTTGTGAGCATCATAGCGTATTCCCCTTCCAGATTTCCATCTATGGGTTTTATTAATATTGCATCCAGAAAATAGTTCTGTTGTTTTTAAACGTAAAACGCTTTTTTAAAAAGTAGAAAAAGTAAATGATTTTGAAAGGTTCAATCAGGATCAGATCAGTGAGTTTTAAATTTAATTATAAGAAAACATTATTTTTTTTATAATCAATAATTTTTTGTGTTGGTGTGGAAGAGTTCTTAATTTTTTTCCTTCATCAACGAGAAGCATGCTAATTTCTTTTCAAAAAAACAAAAAATGAAAACTCGAATCGATTTTCAAAAATAGAAGAGGAACAAAATAAATTTGAGGTTCGTTTAAATTTTAACAAGATTTTATTATTAAAAATTTTTCTGAATTGATAAAATTTTCTAAAAATATTTCCTTTAGAAAATCTTTAACAAAGTTCATTCGCTTGGGCGTAAATATAAAACCAATATTAAACTGAAAATGAAAAGTTTAGTTATGCCCAACCCCATAATAAAATTTTTGCTATAAATATAAACCAACCATGGTATAATCATTCCAATCACAAAAAGACGATATTTACAGGATAAAAGTTAAAGTTTAACTTTTGTTGAACAAACAAACTTGTAATAATGCCCTAGGGAAATATGGAGCCTGATGACGGGCAACTAATAAAATTGTTAAGCAAGAAAAAAAAATCATAATAATAATAATAAGTTAACTTTTAAGGATATAAAAGAAAAAAATAAACTTTCATATAGTGGAAGTTAATCAAATTTGTATTTGACAAAATAAAAGTTTTAATGCTGCTTTGTTAATTTAATTAAATTAATGATTGCAAGAGATAAAAGAAAAATTGAACCTTAATTGAATTAAGTTGAGTATTAAAGTTGAAGTGTGTTATGTTCTTTGTTTAAACGGGTGTCGGCTTAAATACAAGAATAATCTTGATTTCACACAAAATTTACAATAATAAACTAAAAAATAGAAAAATTCATTTTCAGTAAAGTAAATTAATTAGTTGTTATAAATGTACCTACTGAATTATGAAATACTAGGAATACAATGAATCTATCATTATTTTCTTTGATATAATTAATAATCGAAAGGTTAAGAAGATTATTATTAATTATTTAATTAATCAGTTATTATGAATGTAATAAGTCTTGATATGCGTTAATATTTAATTAAAAATTCTATTTTTATACAAGATGATTATGTTTTTATCAGTGTTTATTTGAAAGGCGATAACTTTAATCTCTGATTATATTATTTAATTTGATTTGATTTAACTTTTAGATATTAAAATATTTTATATTTGTGTCTGAAATTAAATCAAATCCGTTTAGTAATTACAATAAACTATTATCAATCAATATTAACTATTCTTCATAATTACATTTGTGACAACAACAAATATATGATTGAGAAAATATGTTCACATATTGCTGTAATATGTTTTTATTTATCGTGGATGTCTATACAAATATTTACTAACGCATAATTCTTGAAAATACAAAAACATTTATTCTACAAATAGAAAAAAATTCATTTTAACAAAGGTACAAAAAAATTCAACAGAAAATAAATTTCATATTTCATAAGAAAGGATATTTTGAATATTTCAATTTTTTTGATACTTGAGTGAAGCAGAAAAATATAAACTGATTTGTTTGTTGAAGCAGTTTAGATTCTTTTTCCGAAATGAAATTGTACGAAAAGAATTTTTTTTTTATTATTAAAAATATAAGAAGAAAACATTTGTACCAAAATCTATTTACAAATTCAATTTCATACTTTAAAATTGACATTCTTGTGAATAAAATATGTTTATTTTTTTTAAATATATTTTGGAAAACACAAATAACGTTTAAGAATTTTTTTCTCAAAACAATTTAATTCAATAAGGCTGAATGTAGAAGCTGAAAGTTGTCCTATTTTTATTCTCTTGAAGATTTTTAGATAATTGCGTTACATATTTCATTCTGGATATTAATAACTTTAGATGCAGTGTGAAAAATTAGATTCTAATAGTTTCAGTTGATGTTTCAATTTTAAAGTAAACCAAAAATATAAGAAAATTATTTCTATCAAAATTATATTTAAATTACACTCAACTGATTATTTTTTCTCTTTTTCTTACCGAAATGACTATGAACGCTTAAATTTCCTTTTCTACACAATATACTAAAAATTGGACCATAATAATATAAGGAACTTTCTAGTTGCCCACCCCTACATAATGTTTTCAGTTTTTACTCTTTAGGTATAGGAAACTAAATCAAAATTTTATAAATTCTTCTTAAAGTATTCGCATAATATTTATAATATATTTGTTTAGGAATTTTCTATGACCAAATTTAGCTAACACATATTATGTATTATATAAATTTACATGTGTACTGTATGTGATATTAGTGAACGTTAACCTCTTCTCCGAAAACAAGGACATAATTTAAACATTGGCAAATTTAAATTGGAATTTTAAAATATAAAACAGAAAATACTCGATTACCCTTTCAGAATTTATAATATTTTAATTTCTAACAAAATTTGACTCCCAAAATTAATTTTATTATTTGTCTTAGTCACAGAAAAATAATTACTAGTCCTTGAATTAAAATCCCATGCACTTTACATATCATAAGCGTGAATTACAAATGATCTTCTGATTTATTGATTCCTGATTTAATTAATTTCTTTTAATGTTTTTAATTCGGTTTGATTTTGGGCAACATATGTTTCAGACAATCATCATATTTAACAGAAGACATCTTGTTGGTGTTGTTACATATTTTACAAGCTATTATATTTTACTACAAGAGCTTCTTGAAGACATAACAATCTTCTTTCTTTAACTTTAACCTATTCAGAATAATAAATTTTAAACAGAATTCTTATGATGGAAGCACGTACCTAGTAGAGGTATTACAAAATATTTTTCTTTTAACTAAAAGTTATTATTCTGTAGATGACTTTGTTTATATTTTATATTTTTCTTAAACATTTAATATTATCATTCTTCCACATTGATGGTAATAAATGATAAGAAGATACATAAATATTGCAACCCTCTCCTATAAGTTATGGATCGCAGAATAGAAATTGCTTAAGATTTATGTGGACATCATACAATGAAATTTATATAAGAATTTATTGAATGGTAGAGCAAAAAACTAATGCCAATCTAAAGAAACAAGGTAACGTTCATAAATACTATAATTCCGAATTTCACTATTCTAATTTCTCAAATAATAATCTTTGCTCAGGAACTTACTTGATCCAGTTTACATATTTATGAGGTTTAAGAATTTTGAATTTTTGAATCAAATTTGTTTTATTTAACAATATTGAAAACTAAATCTCAAGAGATAAATATAAATGCCAATATTAATTTTAAATTTATGTACAGCATAAATATAAATGGATGGTTAAAGATTATTCATGTTTATTCTTACACGTTTATTCTCACAAGTGCAATATTTCTATCGCAAATTCAAGACCCAATTATCTACTACGTCCCATCACTTGCATTATTTTTTAAATTACAATTTCAAAATTCCTGGAAAATAAATAATTTAATTATAATATTTTAACTATAAAACTTACCTCATTTTACTTATTTAAGAAAAGTGTCTGAAGATTCTGAAGTATTATATTATTTTATGATTTTAAATTAATTAGAATAAATTCAGTAGAAGTAGAATTTTATTTTCAATTTGAAATAAAATGTATAATAAAATAAATTTTGCTGAATAAAGAGCTCTTTTGATGGACAATTGATTAAATTACCAACATGAAGAATAATAAAAGTGGAATTGCAATGATGTAATGAAACATAATTTTAGTTAGTTTTTTTTTTACTCTGTTTGTACTTGACTTGCATCTAGAATTGTTTTATTTAACGTCCACTTTTTCACACCAGGCAACCAGACTACCTGGAACACACTTATTAAGTCAAATCAGGACGAGACCTACTATTTTTAAGGTGGGCTCTGCAATGAAGTCATGAAACATAATTTTAATTAGTTTTAGTTATTTTATTTATTTTCTAAGGCAATCAACCTTTCGGTTATATTCACCTTGCTATTAATATAACATTAGATACAGGTCGGCTCTAAATAGAAGACATAATTTTATTGTTGTTAATGAAATTATTAAATTCTATTTGAATTTTTAAATAAAAATTCAAAAGTCAAAAGTTTGTTTATTTTCTTCTCTTTTCAACATAAACTTTCCTGTCTATAATTTTGCTTCTTTTTCGACTAAAGAAGACAAATAAAGGAAACCCTCTGATGAATTTCTATAGTCTTGAGATACACATTTCATTTATAATTACATAGTTAGTTCGTTTTTAATGGTCATAGTAATTATTCCTCACCGTTCCTAAATCGGGAATTCAATAATTTTTAATGAAATATGAAAATATTTGTTTGCACCCAAACCACTATTGATTTAAACGGATTTTTCCATTTTATATTTAATGTCAAAATGATTAAAAAGGATTAATGAATTTAAAATTTCGATTTACTGAAAAATAAAAACAATTGCGTTAACATTGTTAAATTTAAAGTTACATCTTTGGTAAAGTGTTGATGTGAAAACAGATGTTTACAAAATTAGGACCAAATAAAATGAGAGATTCAGTGAATATTTATATTCAACGAAGATTAAACGATTTTTAAATTACAGAAATTATAAACATTTTTAAACTTAACAGCCCATTTTCCTCACAGTTTATAGAAATAATTTAATCGAAAATAAATTAATAATTAATGTTACGATAACGTAACACATTCTGTTAAAAATTACACAATAAAGTTTTGTTAAAGAATAATTGGTTATGCTTTTATATGGACCATCCATAATTCTCTGCTTAAATTTAAACTCACCTTAATAAATAATTTCTACAACAAAAGCTAACAAAATAAAAAGAAAGCTTTCAATACATGAAAAAAATTCTATTGGAATTGTGCCAAAACTCAAAATAGTTTTCATTTATTTTTGTTGCATGTCAGCAGCATTTTATATATACGATAACCTCAAAAACAAGGAGAAAAGAAAAACCTAATTTAAAACATATCCGAACATAAATCCAAATACAAATCCAATATCAGATGAAAATAAGGTAAACTTTGATTATTATTTTTTTTTTAAAGAAAAAAGTCAAACCAGATTGACTTTTCTTTCATTTTTTCCCTAGCGGCTTCAATCTTTAATTTTAAATTATTCTTTGATTTATATTCATAGATATTTTTTTGAGATTTCATTAGATTGTCTATAAATAATTTACTTTGAATTTTAATATAGTATACGAAATTAAATCAGTTAGTAATTACTAATGTTTTTCAGATGAAACTTTATTCTAAATGAAAGAAATCATTCTCATAACTTTAACAAAATGGATAAGGAAAAAATATATAGAAAATGCAAAAGAAATTTGAAGACTGACATTGAGATAATTGATTTCTTTATTAAAAATTTTTTGAAAATTTTCAATATTCTGTGAAAAGAATCCTACGGGAAAAAAATGATTGATATTATTTTCTAATAAAAGAAGAATTCTTTCAAAAAACTTCTGTTATTAAATTTTACACTTGAACTACTTTTATTTTTGTGACTTCAAATGAATTACTTCCTGATGACCAAACCTCTATTTTACCGAATATAATTTCTTTTCTTTCAAAATAAATTCATAAAGGTCAAATTGCGTATCTACCTACTAAAAAATATGAACAAATATTTTAAAATTAATTCTAATTTAGTGAAGATTTTGTCAACAATTTTACTTTTAAGAGAAACATATCGAAATAATTTGTAAATGCTTTCAAGAAAATAGTTACTAAACAAACTGGAAGGAATGATAATCAGTTTTGATATTAATTTATAAATAGAAATGGAAGGGACAAAATATTTCCATTAACAAAAATGATATTACGGAATTTTAAAGTAACGCTTTCTAGACTTCCATTTTTTAGTTTTTTTTTAGTTTTCGTGAAACAAGGGATGCTTGATTTTGAGTGAATATAAATTTAAATAAAATAATACATTAAGTAAAAAACAAACCATTTCAGTGTTATAAGGTCATGCCGGTGGACACATTTAGTTCAAAATCACTTGACTTCAGCTAAAAATACAAAATCTTGAAAAGAAAGAAAGAATGAAAATCTTAAAGTTAAAGTTTTATCTTACAAGAAAATATCAGAAGCATGCTGTGTTCTTCATATGTATAGATTAAATATTTCTTTTCCAAAGTTTTTGTAAAATCATAGAGGGTTTATTCCCTAAATATGAGACACAAAACAAATATTCTTAATTATCGTAAAGTGCATATTTTGCTTACATTTGGAAATATTTTGTAGAAGTTTTTTTTTAACTTAAAACAAAAGTTTTAATTAAACTCAAAACATAAAACTATTTAATTTTTTTAGTGTCACAAATATATCCGTCATATAATGAAATATTCTATTGGACTAAATTTCCCAGTGGACTAAAAAAATATAAAAAGGAAACTTTAAAACTTTAATTTAACCGAAAATTTTAATTAATTTTTTTGGTTTTATTTATTGGATTGAAATGGAAAATTTTATGTTTCATATTCCTCATTTTTATACAGTTTAATTATCTATCCATGTAAACATAAAACTTCAACAAAATATAACTACAGACAATTGTATTTTCAACATTTTTATGTTTATATTACAATTCACTTTAGAATGTTTCCTGTTTGTTATTGTGAATTTATAATCCCCATAAATAACAATCAACTCTTCTGTTATATGAGAAATTAATTAAAATATTTGTATTGTTTCATGGTTTGGTTTAACACGCAAACATATACGGATAATGCAACTAATTTTAATCGAAAGAAAATAATATAAAACATTCGCTAACACAATATTGATGTTTCTATTATCAATCAACAACTTTTTCAATCGGGATTATAAATAAATCATTTAGAAAACTCGATTTTTGATGACAGCAACCATTATGAAATTGCATTGTATACTAACGTTATTTAAATATAAAATATGTGATTTAGATTTCCAATAAATTATACTGAAATCTTATTAGTAAAATTTTTCTACTTCATTATTAAGTGGAGAGTTTGAGATAAACAAGATTGTATATGCGGACCAAAGGACAATTACTTATTAGGTCAAATAGTTGGATGTTATTTCATCCAGTGCTCTTCATCTTATAAACAAAATGTTAAGGATTGTTAAGGTCGTATGGGTTTAATGTGTGGGATTTTGATTATATGAACGTACATCTTGTGTTATTTCATAATATTTACTCAGAAATTCATATGATACAATAACAATGTTAGACATTTTGTACACAACAATATTCGTTTTTCTTTTTCTCTTCTTCTCGATGTCTTTTGTTCTTAAATCATAATACATTGGATATTTATAATCCTCATTGACTTTTTTATTTTGTTGAAATCGTTTAAGAATTGTCATGACATTCGGAAATAATAATAACACAAAATTAATATAAAAATAAGAATAAAAATCAAATAAATCTGATACCTTTTTACAGTTTTCATTGTGAAATATTTTTTTATGCACTTAAAAAAATGTTTAATAAAAAAGTTTCGATAAAATAATATTTAAATTTGTAACATTTAAAAGTATTAGCAGAATTTGTTGATTTTGAAGCCTAACACACACCATTATTTATTATACGTCACTCCTTAATTTTTGATTAAACTTTTACCTAATTTACATACAAAGTGTTTCAATATTTCAGTTGAGTTAGATCAGAATAAATTTAAATTGGGTCGAACAGTTATTTGTTTCACTGGGTTTTGAGTTATTTTTAGCGTGAACAATTTAATAAAACAGTACAAGCAAAAGAAGACAAATAAGAGAAAAACGAATTTTTGTTGTTTTCTTTTTTCTTTCAATAACATCAATATAATTTTTCATTTGAATTCCAAAAATAAATGTATGCTCTTGGAAATTCATTTCAGGTAATTTTTCGTTATAAATTTCTGTTTTTGTTTTTATTTTATCAATTTTTCATTATCATTTTAAATCGTTTAGCAGCTAAAGTTTAACTGTATTATTCTTAACTCTTAGAAACAACTCAAGGAATGAAGAATAACAAAAAAAAAAGATTATTGTTTTCTGTTACAAAAATTCAAAATAATTCTATTCTCATGAACTTAAATATTTTCTTAGAATTTAGTTTTTATTATCTGGGGTTTGGGCTAACTACCAGACGCGTCCCCGGGTGGTGGATAGGGGGGGCCGCGTGGTTCTTCGGAACGACCGCGGTGAGTCTTGACCATACTTAGTTTTTCTGGGGAAAGTCAGACCGCGAACCAGCCCAAATCTTTTTATGAATGCACAAAAAGAAATCATGCCCTGAGTACTCCGCGCCGAAAGGCAAGGGCTTCATAATCTCGGAGTATCCTGACAGTATTGGTGTTGATGTATGCCATACTGGACAGCCAGCGAATACATCACCTGTCCTTGCAGTGGGAGACCAGGCTGCAACAGGGAGTGCTATTGGAAACGATATAATAGTGTCTGAGGTAAGATCACAGCTAGAACTAATGAATGTAGCCAGCTCTGATGGCTCAAACACTATGGATAGAACAGACCCGACTCCTACCGCGAACATCGAACAGGAAATAGCGGCGTGGGGACCCGGAGGAAGGAGGAAAGCTGCTCCCGGAAGAAGAACAGCTCAGAGGAAAAGAGCGAGACGAAGGCGGTAGGCAGAAGACGCAGTGGATAAGAATCCTAGCGGCACTACAGGCTGTCCTAAGTCAAACTCTGGACCAAAAAGTGAGGGACAACAGAAACAGGCGGTCAAAAGAGGAAGATCGGACGATATTGTCACGCCACAAGCAAAACCAAAGCGGGCCAAACAGGCTAGCTTTAGGGAGATTGTGGAAGACAATCTCAAGATGGCCTTCACCGATGACAGCTGTAAAGATGGCCTCACTGAAGAAAACTCAGCTCTGCTACACCAACGCTTGTGGGCGGAGATGATGAAAGAGTTAACAGGAGGGAAGTGTCTGCAGTTCAAAGGCATGTCACTTGTGGAAGGAGCATTGCGCATTACATGCGCGGATGCACCAACCCTTGAGTGGCTAAAGTTGGTGGGCGCAGACATACCAATTCTGTGGGCTGGTGCGGAAATAAGACTCGTACACAAGGACGACCTTAAAAGAATAAAGGTAACAACTTTTATTGCAGGGTTGATCGATGATGGTTTTAAGGCTTCTAGGAGCACAAAATCCAAGCATCAACACGGATCACTGGAAGATATATCATATCGAGAAGATGAACAATGGTCAACTTCTCATTATGGGGGTAGAAGAAGCAAGCGCGGCGGAAGTAAGGAAGCTGAACTGTAAGCTTTACTACGAATTCGGGCAGTTAACTTTTAGGTTCCCTAAAAATAAACAGCCGAATGAAGAGGAGGCAAGCGGTTCGGGTCTTACAAGCCAACATACACCACAGTCGAGCGGCTAGTGCTTGCATTAGCCGTGAGATGATGGTGAGAGGGGCGGGGCTTGTGCTCATCCAGGAACTTTGGATTGTGGATAACCACATTCGAGGCCTGGGGGGTGCAAATGAAGAAGTTTTACATGCAAGTTCTTCGTCGGAGGAAAAGATAAGAACCTGCATAGTGGCTGAGAAACAGCTAAACGCTGTCCTATTACACGACTTAAGCTGCGGAGATCTGACCGCGGCTCAATTAGTGCTACAAATAGGAGAGACAAGGAAGACGCTAGTAGTAGCGTCAGTTTACCTACCATATGATGCAATACAACCACCACCGAGCCCGGAACTCAGGAGGTTGGTTCAGTATTGTAGCACAAGAAAGATGGAACTGCTAATTGGAGCAGATTCTAACTCCCATCATATATTATGGGGCAGCACAGACACCAACAATAGGGGTAAGTGCCTTTTAGAATACTTGGTGGAGGAAAAATTTGGAGATCTTCAATGTGGGAAATGAACCCACCTTTCTCAATAGACAAAGGGCGGAAGTAATAGAACTAACATTGGGATCTCCGGGCATGTTAACTATTTTAAGTGATTGGAAGGTTTCGAATGATCTGTCTATGTCCGCCCATAGATGGATACGTCTCAGTCTTCTATCAATAAAGGGGGAGCAACTCCCTCCTTATAGGAATAATAAGAATACTGACTGGACTCTTTACACTAAAAAAGTAAATCAGGCATTCCTTGATAGACACGGCAGGCTTGAAACGGAAGCCCAAATTGAGGTATCCGTGAAAAACTTGACAAAAGTGTTGGTGAAATCTTTTAAAGAAGCATGTCGGCTCAGGAACATGAAAAAACAAAAGAATGTGCCTTGGTGGAGTAACGAACTGGGTCGCCTAAGGAAGGCGGCGCGGAAAAAAGTAAACAAAGCCAAGAATACAATGCTAGAGGCTGACTGGGAAGAGGCAGCCAATGCTAAACAGGAATTCAAAAAACTCATACGGAAATCTCAAAGAGATTTGTGGAGGAACTTCTGTACCGAAACCACAGACATACGAGCTGTGGCCAGATTAAAAAGATCTCTCTCTGTGGATCCCCTTAATCGACTGGGTATGCTACGTCGTGGAAACGGCGAATACACAGAGACAAAAGTGGAGGCCATAAAACTGCTTATGGAAACACACTTTCCGGAGTGCAGGTTTACTGATGAGAGTATCTGCATTTCAACTTCAGTTGACAACCGAATTAGACCGATGGACTGGGATGTTGCAAATGAGATAATAAAAAAGGACAAGATAATATGGGCAATAAACTCTTTTGCACCATACAAAGCTAGTGGAATAGACAATGTTTTTCCGGCAATGCTGCAAAAAGCATCCATGGACATTGCCGAAACCCTAGCAAGAATCTATAGGGCCTGCTTGGCTCAAGGATATATCCCTATGGGATGGAGAACAGCGAGAGTGTGCTTTCTACCAAAGCCAGGAAAGAGTACGTACGTAGATCCGAAGTCTTTTAGACCTATCAGTCTCACGTCTTTTCTCCTGAAAACACTCGAAAGACTATGTGATAGGCACATAAGGGACCATGTCCTGAAAAGATATCCTCTGAACTCCAGACAACATGCATATGTGACTAACAGATCAGTGGAGACTGCTCTATATGAAGCAGTAGGTAGGATAGAAAAGAGCATGCACTGGAAACACCTGTCACTTGCGGCTTTTCTGGACATTGAAGGAGCTTTTGATAAAGTAAGCTTTAAATTCATGGATCAAGCAGCAAGTAGGCACGGAGTCTGTGGAACTGTTAGTAGATGGCTATCAAACATGCTAAGCAATCGGCATGTTATGATAAGGATGGACAATGGAAATATTGTTGCGTCTCTGGGTAAAGGATGTCCACAAGGCCGCGTGCTATCGCCTTTACTATGGAGCATGGTAGTAAATAACCTCCTTGACAGACTAAATGATTCAGGTTTCTTTACACAGGGATATGCGGATGATATATGTATTATTTAAACGGACCCTGTGAAAAAACCCTCGCGGAGTTAATGCAATCAGCATTTAAAATAATAGAGGAATGGTGCAGAGAAACCGGACTGCTCGTAAATCCGAGCAAAACAGCGGTTGTTCTGTTCACACGTAGATATAAAGTTAACCAAATGACAACTCTGAAGCTATTTGGAGAAAACTTAACGGTGAGGGAGGAAGTTAAGTATCTTGGAGTCATTTTGGATAAAAGGCTTAATTGGAACAAACACTTGGATGAGCGTATCAAGAAGGCCACCCGCACTTTTTGGCAGTGTAGACGGGCTGTTGGAACAACATGGGGTCTAACACCAAGAGTTGTGATGTGGTTGTATAAGGCAATAGTGAAACCCTCACTTACTTATGCATCTATAGTATGGTGGCCTAGATCTAATGTAAAAGCCATAGCAGCAAAGTTACAACAAGTGCAAAGGTTAGCATGTATAGGCATAACTGGAGCCATGAGAACCTCTCCTCAGAGAGCTCTCGATGCTTTACTGTGTATGCCGACACTCCCAGATTACATAAAAAGAGAACTGGTCAATGGAATATGAGTGGAGTATAAATAGGACACACTCAGATCTATGATTGGTGCATCAGGGACAACCCAGAATTGGGTATGACAGTGGATTACGTTACACCGAAGTTCATCTTCGGCAGTAAGATACAGGTTAAAATACCGAAGAGGGAAGAATGGACAGGAGACTTGATAAACCTGTCCAGTTCTGACATATCGCTCTACACGGATGGTTCCAGGATGGATAACTTATCCGGTGCCGGTTACTATTGTGAAGAGCTCGAATTGGAAGAACACATATCCTTCAGAAAATACACCACTGTGTTTCAAGCAGAGATCTTAGCAATCAACGAAGGCGCGAATGAAATTCTGAAGAAGGACTTAACATCAAAGTCCATCAGCATCTTCTCAGACAGCCAAGCAGCGATAAGATCAATCACAAACAGCAAAATCATCTCCGGATTGGTTCTGCAATCGAGAAATACCCTCGAAAGACTGGCTCGCAAATGTGAAGTAAATCTGACCTGGGTACCTGGACATGAAGGATTTCCAGGAAAAGAAAAAGCCGACCAGTTAACTCGCAAGGGCTCGTTAACCCAATTGATAGGCCCAGAGCCTGCAGTGGGTATATCTCCAAGGTTTACAAGAACACTGCTACGGCAGAAAAATTTTGATAAACAATGTAGATTATGGCAGGAAGAAGAGGGATGCAGACAAGCCAAGAATCTCATTGACAGTCCTTCGAGAGTACGAACTAGGTTCCTTATTGGAAATACTAGAGAGTACTTACGAATGGCGGCAAACATCACGACAGGACATTGTCTTCGGAAACATCTGCACAGGATAGGCATCTCAAACACCAGCATGTGTAGAGGTTGTGAAGAGGACGATGAAACAGTTAAACACCTTCTTTGCCAGTGCCCAGCGCTAATTAAGCCCAGAAGAAACATACTAGGAAGGGAAATCCTAGCTAGGGAAGAACTGAGAAGCATCGACCTCAAAACAATTCTAATCTTCGTACGGAAGACTGGATGGTTGGAGAGGGATGAGGATCAGGCCAGTTAAAAACGAAAGGTTTAAGAGGATGCACAATGGGCCCAAATGGAGGCCTGGGTGCAAGGGCGCACAGCTGTGCGTCCACCTCTTTACTTCTACTACTAGTTTTTAGAATTTAATTCTGTAAAATTTGAATTGATTAAGGATGACAATTTAAAAACAAAATTTTAATTGTTCTTTTTCTGAATTTTTATTCTGATCACTTAAATATTCTGGTATGTCCATGTCATTAGAATACGTTAGCCTAGATCTGTCCAATTTAAAGAGTCGCATCACTTACATTTAACCTTAATGTATTTTTCATGTTTTCAAAAAAATACGTAAAGTAAAGGGATTTCTTTTGATTGATTTTAAATATTTATCAAAGAAAAGTTTTTTTTTTATTTAAAAATATATACAAGAGAAACGAAATACAAATTGAAAATTGTTAAAATCCGAATATTTTCTTATATTCTTTCCAAACAAAATTAAATTTATTCTTTACACTTTTGAAAAAAATGTTAATGCTGGGTTGAAAAACCTAGAATCTAATAAGAAAAATGAATAAAAGGGTTGATTGTATTATTTGTCACAAAAGTACAAAAATACAATGAATATGGTAAATGAACATATTCATTTCACTATTATTCATTTATTTGAATTATTCAGTTTAAATTTAAATTTATCTGAATTACATCATTTTCACTGAATAAAAGGTTTCTCTGTAACAATGAAGTGAAGCAACGTGAATGAAAAGAAATACATTTACCAGAATACACAAATACTTTGACAGAATCAAAATTTATATCAAAGAAAAACCATGAACTTGTGAAAAAAATAATCCCCATGTGTGTAGTCTAAAAGATAAAACTGAATCTTTTAACCTAAATTATTTTTGATTAGTCTATCTCTGTGGACAGTTACTTTGAATTCTGTACAAATTCCCAGTCGCGTTTATCTTTTATGTTTCCTTTTTTTTAAAAAAACAAAATAATTATTTTACTTTTTCTTTCTTATTTTTAGTGAGTCCTGCACCAAAAAATAATACAATTTTTATAAATTTTGCAATTGAATATTTGGTTTTAAACAAAGAATTGTTGAATGATAATGAATATGTTTTAACTAGAATAATATGCACACCCTGAGTTATATTTTATTATTCTTTATTTGAACGATAAAATTCTTAAATTTTACCACAATCTTTGTTAATGAAAATCGATTAAATTTCATAATTCTTTTAATATCCAACTTTTTAATTATATAAATTTATCTGTTTCTAAAATAAACACCAGACACCAAAAACCATAATAAACTTTGATTAAATTTATAATTTTGATGAAAAAAATTTTATGCACACACAATCTGTGCATTTTTGTGTTTATCGCATTTTTATGTTTAATTTATGTTGTGAAATTTCATTCTTGTTAAAACCGATTAGGTATGGTTGCAGACGTTGAATTACTAGGGATTGGAACACAACAGAACAAGATTATTCTGTTGATGATGACAAAAATTAGGAAGTCAAACTGACATATTTTAAATGAATATTTTTCTTTGTAATTTTTGTAGTTGTGGCTTGGTTCCAAATTATAAACCATCTTGTAAAGAAATAAGAAAAGCATTATTTGGATTTCTCTTCCTATGCAACTCAAAAATTGTACATTTCCCTTTGTGAGAGGTTATGAAAATGACAAGCGTTAACCTATTGAGTTTTTCGGATCTTTTCTCCTCATTTAGTCGATGTTTCAAAAAAAAATTGTAATGGAAAAGGAACGAATAAATTCTAAAGAAAACCCAATTTTTTACAAGATTTTGGGATCAAATAGACTTTTTTTTTACAAAGCTTTTGACAAAAAAAACAACATATTTCAATTTTGATTGAAATATTTTCACATAACACGAAGAACGAAGGTCGAAGGCAAGCATAGAAAAAAAAATAAGAATAAGAATAATAATCCTGTAAAACCTCTGTCATAATTGTCGTATAATATTTTTTTGACATCCTTGTAAATATTATTCTTACGTATTATTATATTTTTATTTCATGTTTTTCCTTTTGAAAATATTCAATAAAAGAATGAAGAAGAAGAAATAAAATATATTCATATATAAAAGAAAGAATGTAATATTCTTCATTTTTCATCAACAATGAATTTCTATTCTGCTAAATAAATTTCCGAGAAGGAAATAATATTAGAGGGGTATAATATTTTCATTTTCCTCTTCCTAAATTTAAACGAACAAATTCGGTTCTATAAAAATCAAATAAATAAAATCGACTTTATGTAAATATTTGTAATAGTGCAAACACAAACAAAATTTATTTTGCTTAAAGCTAATTAAAAAGCTTTATGGCTACTGGAAGCTCAATAGAAAATAAGAGCTTTTAGTTTGAAGTAATTCGATAATTAATTTTGAAATATATTTCTTAAGAAACAAGCTTAAAATTTTTTATATTGAAAATTTGTAGGTGTCTGAATTAAAATCTTAATATGACGTTAATAGTGCGTTGCTATAATTTAACTTTATATGAATATTCCAGTAAAATAATAATTCGAAAATTATTTGTTAAAAATATTGGGATTTTTGTACAAAATAATTTACTTCATAGGATTTATGACGAATTTTTGGATTGTTAAATGAAACAATCTTTGTTTATTTGATAGAAATCAATTTTAAAATATAAATGAAAGAGGGAACAAGAATGTGATCACGAACATTTATTACAATTCTATCAAACACCATAAACAAAATCATAATCAATATTACAAACAACAATTTTAGTGAAATGTGTTCTTCTGTTTAAATTCCTTCCGTAATTATTTGTTTGTTTTTAAGACGTAAGAAAACGAATATTATTCTTGTGGATATTTTAATTTTCTCATTAAAAAAATATTTCCCAAAAAAAAAAAAATGAGAGGCTGTCATTTGTTAATCTAAAATATTTTTTTGTATAACTTTGAACGTGACTAAATGGTTATTTTTTTGAAATTAAAAAAAATGTGGTTAAAATTAATTTCACCATAAATTTTTTATGTTTTAAATATTAAACAAATCTGTCATTTACCCAAATAAGTTTTTTTCATTATTCTACTTAAGGAAAACAAAATATATGAAAACAACAATTTAATGTGCGTTAAACAAACTCATTAATATTACGCTAATATTTCTAATTTTACAAACAGTCCTGTGACATAAACTCTTTTCAAATTTAAAAGGAATTTTAATTGTAATTATTTTTTAACAATAATTTCATCGAGGTCATTGAATTTTGATGATCTCAATCTAATTCTATATTTTCTTTAAGAACAATTCTGAAACTGATTTAAATCTAAATCCAAATATTTAATGGTTGCAGCAGAATGTAAGTCTTTCAATAAACTTCTTTTTCTGTGGCACAACACATAAAATTGAAAACCGACAACAAATTCACTTGAACTGCATCAATTTCTCTAAATTGCCTCTTGAAAGCATGTTTTATTTATTTATTTATTTTATGTCCAGTGTGGTTTAATAGTCAATTCTAAAATTCTATCTGAATAGAAAAGCTTTTTTTTTTGCTTTTCATTTTGTTCTTTGTTTGAATTTGTGTGGCACATTTTTATGTTGCCGTTTTATTTTTACATTTAAAATAAAAAGCAATCGGAGTGTTCACTTCTATAGTTCTTGGTTTTTATAAATATTTTATTTTGTTCGCACCATTTGATGTTTATATTTTTTCACATTTGTTTTGCCTGATCACATGAAATGAATAAGTGATGATTTGGTAAAGTCTATTGAACTTTGATTTAATCTGACTTAGATTAAATAAAAAAATATTGTAGTTTAATTTCATTTTTTGATTAGGGCCAATTCTAAATATTATTAGAATAAATAAAAGCAAAATAAAATAACGTTCTAAGTTGAAGCGTATTAAGGCGGCTCCACATAACTATTTTTTTGCTTAAAATCTAATTGATTTTTAAAGCAAGATTAAAAGTGCATAATCTGCACGACTACAAAAAAATTAATGCTGAAACTAGATTTTAATGAATCACTTTTCAAAAAAGTAAAGTTCTTAAGTAAATTTTGCTAGCAATTGAAAGTTTCTATAAAATTCTTTTTATTGTATTTGTAATTTAATTGATTTGAATTTCGCTTCTTTTTTTAAAACAGAACCATTGAATCGATGGAAAAAAATTGAACAGAAAATACGAAAGATAAATAAATTGATTTGAATCCAAATTAAAATAATAACGTTAAATGAATTGAATGGATGATTATATAGATTGACTAAGAATAAATAATTGAAATAAACAAATTAAGTAAATAAAAAAAACGTTCATTTTATGTTTCATTTTATTCATAAAATAAAAGACGATTGAATTCGTTCTGTTCATAAGATTAGATGGGATACTCATTTTCTACTAAGTCGGTAATCCAATAATTGTTTATATGAGAAACGAAAATAGATTTCTGTAGATTATATCAAAGTGACTGAATTAGATGCAAGTGAAACGTTTTTATAAATATTAAAAGGGATAATTATTTGATTTAATTAAATTTCTCTTTTATTATTTTTGTAATTTCTATTGATTTTAACGGTAATGAATCTACTTAAATCTTTTATTATGTCTTATCCTGCAAAAGGCTTTAAGTGTCACAATTAAATAGAGGGCTGTAGCTTTCGGATGAATTATTACGTTAATTATGGAAACATAAAAAAATGTTAGCACTAATTTTGCATGTGTTGCTTATTAATGGAAAAAATGTTTCTACAGTTATTATTGGTCAGATGACTGTAAGTTATAATGTTCTTTTACTCTACACAATTTCACTAGAAAAGAATAACGCAGCATAGGAAGTAGTTTTTATACAAGAGATTTCAAAAAGGTCGATTAATATTTAACGTATGGCCATTTTTAACAGTTGATAAAAGCCAACAATAAAATGAAAATGATATGACTATCAAAAGAAATGACTATTTCTAAATAAGGCATATAATTTGCTCTAATTTAGAATTCTTTTAAAGGTAAACTGTAAATAAAATACAAATTTAGTTATATATGAAATACAAGAAGAAAGTATCCGGAAGGATATGAAACGACATATAACGTAAATACTAATGAGATGTAACAGACATAATAAAGATTGAAGAATGTAATCAATGATTTATTTCGTTCCAGAATCTAATGGATAAAGGTGAAATTAAATATGATTAATTTGATTCAAATCAATTCTAACAAAAAGGGATTTATATATGCCGATTATTAAATGTAACCCAAAATAAAAGTGTGAATAAAGGTTATTGGATTTATTATGATTATTTCCTTTTTGTAGTGATAAATGTCGGTGTCCTGTAATGAAATTAAAAAAAAAGGGAAACACAACAAATTCTAGGCGATATCTTGAAAATTGTTTTTCATTACATTTCTGTCAAAAACGTCTCTTAAAATTCGGTACGATACACATATCTGAGCACAATGGTACTAAAATTACTTATATACATAATTAAAGTCACATAATAAAATTAGAACTAGAAGCAAATTATTAAGTAATTAATAATTAATAAAAATGAAAATAATACAATCACAGTTACTGCCAGAAAACAATTGACTCTCTGAACATCTTTGATACACTGATTTTAAATTAGAAACTCGATATATGAAAATCATAATAAAAATATAATAGATAGTGTACAATATTTGTTTAGTTTATTCTGCTTCGTTTATCTCAAAGTAAAACACCAAAATCTAAAAATATTTATCTCATTTTGTTTGTTTGTTCTTCAATATAAATTATTTTGTTTAATTTTGTCTTTAGAAGGAGACAATATTTTCTTTAATGTAATTAAAAGTTTGAAATTCACATTAGCAAAAAATTAGGAATCTACCTGATCCCATTTAAAACAAAGGTATGTATGAGTGTTGTGTATGAGTCATTAATTTATGTTATAAATAAGGAACATGTTTATGTCTATTAATTATTATGATAAATATTTGTTGTATGAAAATATTATACGGATGAACATTTTTATTGAATCAATGTGTAAAAGGTTAGAAGATACATGATAAAATTGCTTTAATCATCTGATATGCATTACGTTTATTACTTTGCTGTCTGTTTTATTACACTTAATAAACAATCCTATAACGTTGGAGTTATTTAAACTCTATTTAGTGTTAATCGCATGAGATGATAATCCAAACAAATCAAGTAACAGAATATTATTTAAATTATGTCGTCTCATTTAAAAAATATTAACTATTTGGTTTGTTTGTTTCAAAAATTTTCATTCGATTTTTTTTCTGTTTTGCAAATACAAACAAAGTTCGTTTTAAAATTGTCTGTTTATTCTGTAATTATAGATAATCTGTACATAACATATACCGCACATAACATATACCGCACATTTTATACGTCAGAGTTTTTATGTTTCTACTTTTAAGAAAAATGTCGTAAATTTTTTTTTTTTTAATAAAATTCTAGTAAAAAAATGAAAAATTCATCTGTGTGTCGCGCATAAAAATTCGGTTTGTTTAAAAATAACTCTCAGCAGGATATTATTTTATTACAATGCGACAATGCCACAGTAAACTGTTCTGGTTTTTAGTTCAATTCAACAATGAACATTTTATAGAAATATATTCTTTATTTCTTGGATTTTTCAATTATTTTGTTGTTGTCATTTCTTAATATTATTATGGTCAAAATATTAAGATTCTAATATTTAACATTTGAATAGTTCTAAGAGGTTTAATAAAGTTGAAATTTGTTAAAATTGTTTTCTTTTAATTATTGTTTTTGATTTTCCAGAATTATTCTCATAAGTTTTATAATTCAAATACTAGAGTTTGTTATGCATTTTTTAATGAAGTTTTCCTTTTCATGTATTACCAAAAAAAAAAAATTACTTGGAAAAAAACCTCAAATCCGGATAAAACGTTTTTTTGCTATGTTTTTATAGATTCATTAACATTAAAACTTTAATGAGAATTGTAATTTCTTGTCACGAATATTTTTTATGCAACTTCAACCGTTAACATTTATTAAAATATTTCTGTCAGAAACATTTTCTTAAAGAAACATTTTCTTAAGGAACATAAACAAAAGGTATATTTATTATTTCTACCGAAGAGGGTGAGCAAATGTAAACACAAGTTTCATTTAAAAAAAGTAAAACGAATAATAACGTAATTTTTCATTTTCTTCGCGTAGAATTTGTCTGCCATTGGATATTTACCAAATGATAATTTTTATATTAAAAAAAAGATTATTTAATTTAATACGACAATCGGAATCGTGACTTGAATCTTTTTATTACAAAAAAAAAACCATAAAATGCGAAAGACAAAATTACAAGCTCATCTAATTTGAATTTGGCTCAACAGTTTTTTTTTACTCAATAAGACGTAATACGTCAGTTACGTACGTAACTGAATTGGGAAAAGGAAAAAAAAAAATGTTTGTCAGAAACAAGAATTGAATAATTCTTAATAATCACAATTTATTATTCGTCTACCATTTTATTGATTATTATTCAATAAGAATTTTTTATTTACAATGACACAAATGTAATGTCTCTTGTTGTGTGTCTCCAACGTTGTGATTTTAAATTATCCTATAATATAAATTCTTTTATTCTTTACTTAAAAAAGAAACTTTGATGGTTCAACATAAAATAATAAGAATACTTGACACTTCGGTACGCAATAAATCTGTTTTCCTGCTGTTACTTTACATTGTAATCTTGTCCATAGTAAATACATCTAACATATAAATCTTTCATAATTGCACATATTTTTCATGCCATTTAATTTTCATTTATAACAAAAACTTTAATCCCAAAGGCATAATTAAGATTTCTTAAATTAAGATAATAAGTTTACGACCACGTAAAAAATATTTTTTAGCATATTTATTACATCTGACTTTTAGTAAAGTAAAGATATATATGTAACAACTTAAAATCTAGTTTATTAATTCAGAATGTAAATTCTAGAAATAAAGTAATAAACTTAAAATATTAACGAACCATTCACCATAAAATGTATAGTCGCATGTACTGAATTTACGCAAATCTTCTTTGCTATGCTTACAATAAAATAGATATAAAATGTTTCATTACTTTCAATTGTCTTAACCTTTTCTATATGAATGGATAATAAAAAAAAGGACCTAACAACGTAATCTGGATTAAATAATTTGTTGTAAGATTGTGACAGACTTGTGACACATGACATTTTTTTTGTTTGTATACAACGCACGTCATTCTTTATTTAGGTTATATAAAGACAATCACTCCAACAATTTTTATTTTCACCTGTCATCAAAGAATTCTTTACAAACAAAACGGTAGATGTATTTTTATTTTTGTGATATCAAAAGAAAAGGAAAAATGGTAGAATTTAGAGTTGCTATGACGGATCATTAAACTCATAACGCTGTCATTTTATACATATTTCTTTTACATGTTTTCCTGTTGTTGTGTTATTAATTTTCCAAAAGGTTGAATATAAAAAAAAATGAAATATTCACAATGCCTACAAACAATTTATGTAAAATAAAGAAAAAGTGTTAAAGGAGAAAGTGAAGGTGAACAGCGTTTTCTCACGTACCTACTTTTTCCCTTTGCATACACTTTATAACAAGGTTGGGTAATCTCACATAATTCATATATACTTTTACATGTTATAAGCATTTAGCAGTTTTAGCCTTTTGATTTATTAATGCACGTTTTACATCGCTCCAACACTAAAGTATTTACGTGATTTGGTTATGGTTTGATATAAATTGATTACAGTTTTTCTATACTTTTAAATATAAAAATTGTTTGTCGGTGAATACATTAAGTAATTATCATAAATGCATTATACGTTTTTAGTTTCAATATTATTCACAATACATTTAAGCAAGACATTTTACTGTGTGAGAAATCTTGAAAGCAACTTTTACTCTTACACGTTTTTAACTTATAATTGATTATTTTATGGGATACATTTATTTCAAATTTTGGTTTATGGTAATGAGTCGCCGTATTTTAATTTTCACACGATTTTTTGCTCTTTCATTATGTCACTATTTAACTGAAAATATTTCAATGTTTCTAAACTTTTAAAAAGCTCTTATTCTAATTGATTTACCGAACCATTTTTTTTTTCGTTTGCACCAAAATATTTGAATTTATTTCTTAAAAATCGTATTAAATCAAATTTGCAGAGAATCGTATTTATTTAAGCGAAGTATGTAAGTAAATAGAAATCTGTACACCTTCTAATCTGAGACATACGGAAAAATCTCTATATTTTGAAATTTTTAAGTACATATTTATATTTCTATCAGCAATGTTATATTATATTGTAACAACTAACAACAGAAATTATTAAACAATGAAACTCGCTTAAAACCGACAAAATTTAAATTTAAAAATTTGTTTAAATCTCAATAATAATTTAATTCAAATACAACGAACTACAATTGTGACGTAATTAATAATTAAATATTTTTTTTAAAAACTCGACAAAATTCCTCATTTAATAAAATCTTGTAGGTTTCGAGTGTTGATATAATATTCTACTTTTTATTATGCCAATAAATGTTTAACAACATTTTATATTATTAAATATTTATGATACCTACAACACCGCACATCATGTACTTACATAGATATTGAATGGATTTGGAAAGTTTAGATGGAAACTCTAAACCAGAATTTGATTATATTTTCAAAAAACCTCAAGTATTATGTTGATGTTTTATCGCAAAAGTTTCTTTAAAAATTGAGACAGGGTTTGTATTTTTATTGATTTTAGGTTAATAAATTACGAATAGATATTATTATAGAGCAGGACCATAGAAACTTTAAAAAATAATCAATTGCACGTATAAGATTGAAGATACGTATAATTATATATTCTAAATAAAAATATAATTTTGTGAAAACAATAAGAAAATATTTCATATCAAAACAAGATACTTTGATAAGATCCTTGCAGCTAACTTTTTATCAGCTGAATGGAAAATGTAAAAGTAATAATGGAAAATGTTAACATTTTATTACAAATTATTTTTAATATTAAAAGCATTTTGTTTTTAACGTAACACATTACATGTCAAACAAATTGACTTTATAGTCTTAAATAGGTTCTCAAAGCTTTCATAAAATTTCAGAATTTTATTAAAATAATAAACATAAAGAAAAACTCTGAATTATGAAAATTTTGTTCCTATATTTTCCAATATAATTTTATGAATTTGTAATTTAAAACCACATACGCCTTTAGGAAAATTTGGCTTTGAATTATATTACCGAAAAAAAAAAAAACTTTCGAAATAAATATTCGTTGTATATTTTGTGGTTTGCTTACAAATAAATGCCGAGTAATGACTTTTAATTTTGTGCTTTAAATTTTTGGTTCTGTAGAAAAGAGCATTTTGGCATGAGATTTATTTGCTGAATTCAAATAATACTCACAATACATATTTAAATGTTCCCATTCAAATAAAATATAAACAACTATCGGAATAAATTAATCAATATATTTATTACAGGAGTTGCTACAAGTGATTTTATTATGAGTTTCATAATACAAAAAGAAACTGAATATTTATAGGGAAGTTTATAATTCTGATATTATAATTATTGTCTTATCATATTCTTAATATTCCCACATAGTTTAATATAATGTGTACATCTTTCTAAGCAATATACAAAGGTTAACTATTGTATAACTTTATTATTTAATTTTCTATTCAAATTTTTATTTTTCTTTTATATGATTTTATAATCTACGAAGCACAATACACATAAATATTTAATGAATGTATTCAAATTCTATAGGCAAACAATATCGTATAATAATATAGCAACGCTCATTATTCATAATAACCTAAGACTTCTAAAGCATTAGTTAAATATTAAATCAATCATTCAAACACATTCGTACTTAATTGAGAATTATGTTTTAATATCGATCACATATTGTTAGGTGACATTCGTTTATAAATTCTTACACTTCAAATAATAGTTGAAGGAGAAACAGTGGAAAAACGATGCTATTAGTAAATCTCTATTAACAATAGTGAACTCATAAATAACTCCCATTTAAATGTTCAACACTTTTTTTCATAAAAACTCATTGGGAATTACAATATTTGTTTCCACGATTTTTCACAGATTTACAACATTTTAAAGGTGTATAATCGATTTACACTTTATAAAAAATAAATTCAGGTTGTAAGTGAACGGGTGTACTAAACTAAGATTTCCTTAAAATATATTTTCATGTCTCTTGTATTTGTCGCAGTTAAGTTTCTTTTGTTTTAAACATTCATTGTATCAATGCATTAATTTAATCGATTTGGTGAATTCATAAGATTAATGAAAGTGTTAATTTTTTGAGTGATTTTAATCTAAATTTTCTAAATTCCGATTATTGAAAGTTACAACGTAAATAAAAACTTATGAATTATCAATGTAATTATTGTAAATTTTTTTTAAATATTTCATGTAACAATTTATAACAGAAACAAAGTAAGTAATATAAATTTTCATTAAACAATATTTAATGGTCTCATAAACACAACACCAAATAATTAAGTTTTATAATACCATTATCCTGTCAAGAATAATTCAAATGACAATTTATTAACAACGATTATAAAAATTATGATACAGAATGTAATTAGTTTACTACTTTTATGTTGTATAAAGTAAAAATACAAAGTATACATTTTAATCAAATTGGTATAAGAATTGTATCTGATAGACGGTAATTATTATTGCTTGAACTCTGAAGTGAAAATTGTATACTTTATTAACTAATGTATTTCAATCTCAAGCTTAAATATTACCAAAATAAATACATACAATATTATCTTTTAATGATTTTTATTTGGTTGTTATAAATTCAATTCGCATACTTAAAATTCACTATACAACAATCAAAGCTAATAAATAATGGTGAAGGTCATTTATAGGAATTGAAATAAGTTTAAATATTCTTTACACAATTAATTATTACAATTAATGTATGAAATTATTCTTTTGAATGAAATAAATCATATTAAATATCTATCACAATCCCAAACAAGTCTTGTTTAAAATCTCTTCTATTTTGTATTTTGTTTATAAGAATAAATAAATGACTTGTTTGGAATTGTTAAATTTATATGCTGCATTTTGTACAATATTGAATAATTGTAACAATTATTTATGTAACCAATATTAGAATTATTTTAATAACTGAAGATGATCTTCACACAGGTTGAAATATAGTACATATTTCTGTTTATTGTGAACACATGGTCATGTACCAATTTTTTATATTAATAAAACTTCTCAAAAAATAGAATACCCAGCCCTAACTTGCATGCTATTCGGACTCAAAAAATTACTAAATGCAATTACAATATATGATTGAATAAGTAGGTATAGTTTGTTTTTAATAAATATGGAATTATCCGTTCCAATTATTTAGTTTTCCAACTAAAATTTCAATAACTACAGCGTTCAGCTTTGTTCATTAAATGAAAATCATATTTGTGGTTAGAATAAATTTTATCATTTTTTTTTTCATATTAAATAAATTGACAATTTTTTTTTTGATTTATATTTGATTTGAAGCATCAAGCAAATAGACCAATAAACAAAAAAAAAATGCTTTGAGGGATTTCTTCTCATTATTTATTAATTTTAGGTCACATAAATAATGAAATATTCTCAGAAAATATATAAATTTATATTTTGATTTCTTTTCGTTAACAAAAGAAAATTGTTATTTAAATTTTTTTCTTATCGTATATATTTTGAATTAGATTTATTTGTATTTTCTATTAACTCCAAGCATATTGCTTTCTTCTTCTTCTTTATCATATTCATTTTCTTAGAATACCAAACCGAAATCGAAATCGAATTTGATTTGTTTATACCGATCACCATTTCCCCAAGCGCCCACTCCGCTTTATGTATGATCTTGATAGATCTTAAGAATGCCAAATGTTTAATAATAAAAACAAAAAATTGCCATCAAGGACAAAATAAATTTTTTCGACTTTGGTCATAAAATAATCAGAAACAAGATAAAATTTAATAAGGTTTTTCCTCATCGTAAAGTTTGTTTTTTTTTTTTTAGATTTTACTTTTTATTAAAGTTTCACATTTGAACAGAAAGTGGATTTCCTATACAGATTTACAGAATTGCCAAAATGAATAATTCTGAAAATAACATTCATGCGAACTTGTATTCAGTGTACCAATGTATCCCCCCTATAAGGAATCTAATTTAAAAGAATCGAATTTTCCACAAAAGAAAAACGAATTTCTTTTAATAATATTTCAAATATTTTTGACAACGATTGAGTTGTGTGTTATCTTATTTTAATTTTAAATAGGTAAAGTTTAATACAAAAATTGGATTATTTTTTGTGGTGTTGAATTTGAAACCAATCGGATATATTTTCTTTTCATCTTTCTGTAATTTACTAAAGAGAAGAATATGATTTGAACACGAGAATTGTTTAAAATATATTCTTTTACGCTTTTTTGTTAGGTCACAATTACAATTTTTTCTCGTTAATAATAAATAAATATCACCATCGCAAACTCATGTCATGAAAGAAACTTAGTTATTTTCAAAGCGATTCTTGTTTCATAATTAATGGGAATTCTTGAGAATTTTAAGTCAGAAAATGATCTAATTTCTTAAGAAACAGTGAATTACAATTTCTAACAACTGAATATGAATTATGGAATTTATAAAATATGTATTACGTTAATGTTAGTCGTGAAGTTGATGTATGCTAATGTCAAACGAATATAATCCTTGCTTAGAATTTTAATCGAAGAAAAATAATAGTAAGCATATTCTACACGTTATATAGAAAAATGGTAAAATACGCTGAATTAATATTTATATTTCCATTCCATTTCTGTTCTATAAAGTTTTATTACAAATTTTTGGAACGTGTAAAAAAATATTCATGCACGCCAGCATTTTTTTCTCGATGCAACAATTTTTTCTATTCCATTCAGTATATCTAAAGAATTTTCATGAAACTGGTACGTTTTCATTACAGCGTAAATAATAACAAAAGAAATTATAGAAAATAGAAATGACTGATTTTCTATACAAAGCAAATTTTTTCTTGTAATTTTTATTGTGTTTTAAATTTTTTATTCAGGTGTAAAATTAGAGTGAAAGTGAAAACTAGGATATGTGGAAAATAAAATGAAATTTCAAAGTACATAATAGGTTTAAAGTTATCCGTACTAGGATAACATTTTTCGGAACAAATTTGTCCAAAACTCAAAATAAATATAACTTCATTTGAAGTTCATTTATTGAAAATATAAAAATTCTACTGTAATTTTTTTGAAAATTTTCTTGTTCTTAAAACTAATGAATTAAATATAAAATTGACTTTTGTCACACCAACATAGTTTTCATTTCTAACTTAAATTATAATAACACCAGGGGCCTCCATTAGCATGCCAATGAAACTAAAACGATTTGTTTCAATGAATTATTATTATTGTTATTATTATTTGTTTCGACCAATTAATTTTCTTATATTTTTATACGAATAACATTTTTTTATTGTTATTTCTGTATTGTATTTAACGTGCCTTGTTTAATCGACTGCCATGGTCATTTGCAGACACGGAAAACAATAATAATGCCAAACATTTTTTTTTTAATAGAAGAAAAATGTGTTGAAAAAAGTTTATTTCAAGAAACTAGAACAGGATAAGAAAATAAAACTACAAAATAAACAACAATGAATTTTGTGGCAATTTATTTACACTCAACATTAAATTACTTTCTATTGAAGAATTGCTTGCATCTTTTTCCAGACAGAGTTAAAAGTTTTTATTTAAAACCATTTGTAAATTTTATACTTGATTTATTGACCACTTGCTAAATATTTATTTAAATAATTATCGCAAGTTAAGTACCTGCAATAAATTTATACTCACATTAAACTTTAAAGATTTTCCTAATTGATCAATGTGATTGTTATCTTTTGAAAAACTAATTAACTAAGTATTACAAATCTGTATAATATTGTGGATAATTTAATTCGAATGCTCTTAAGAAATTATTTCATAATTGAATTAAAATTGTGAATATGTCAAGGACTACATAATTTTTATGTGAATTTGATTTAATTAAAAATTTTGCTTTGTTGACAAAATAAAACCAAAGCACTGAAATTAAATTTTATTTAATTTTGTTTAAATTAATTAAATTATTCCAATAAATGAGATTTAACTGTTATTTTCTTTAGTCAAGAATCAAGGTACTGCTTTCTTCAATAATTATAAATAGAATATTTCCTTAAGAAAGAATTTTACTTTAAGGAGCAAAAAATGACCAATGAAACCAAGTTAAATTATTTATTTAAAAATTTCTATACAATTTTATTCGATAAATTAAAGTAATTTTCATTTTCCAGATACATAAAGAAAATGCGTCAGAAAATACACAATGGTTTATTGTTGATTCTGTCATGTAAAGATGTTTGATTTGTATTTTCATTTGTATTTCAGTGACTTGAGAAAAATTACAATGCTTAAAATTCTAAATTGTTTAAATAATCGTTATTGTATAAAAATTACTTATTTTGTTTATTTAGAGAAATTTTAATATCAACATCGAAATGAAACAAATACGATTGAATAAATGAATATTTAATAAGAAATTGTTTTAAGCCTAAGAAGCAATTTTCTTACGGAAGTTCAAACTCCTAACATTTTTCTAGTTCAAGATATGCCTACTGTGAATATTTAAATGCCAACCTCTTTATGGCAAAGAATCTTCTAATATATAATTATCCTTACTTCACATACATAATATATGTTTTAAGAAAGCTTAACATTCATTATTTATGGTCGAACCTTTAAATTTCCAATATACCCATACATATTCTATACCCAATGTGACAACATAGGTACACACCTAACTTTACTACCAACAGTTTTAACCCTTTTTTAAATATTTATAAAATATTGATAAAATTTATAGCTTCTATTTCAATAGCCAAGACTTAATAATAATCATTCAGTTTGATAAAGATTTTCATTCTTCTTAGAATTTATGAACGGAAGTAGGAAAAAACTTAATTGCGATATTAATAAAAATTAGAGAAAAAGAAAACACAGAAACACTTAATCTTTACATTTTCAGAAAATTGAAGTAGATTTTACTGTTTTGATAAATAAAATGAGTAACAAAGACATCGAATGTTTTATATTCGATGAATCATTTTTATTCATCATATAATTCAGTTAAGTCTAGCAGGTTTTATACAGACATAAAACACCACAAGTACAGTTTAATACTTTCTTCTGTACAATATCCATTCACTATAAATCTCATTTTGTTTTCTATATAAAATAAATTATACGTTATATACTAAATTGCCTAATAATATTGAATCCAGTGAATAGAATTGCAAATTATTCCTCTCATTGATTTTATGATACCAATGACAGTTGGTATATTATTATTATACAAATGGTTTCTTGTGATGGTATAAATTTTGTAAGTTCTTATAAGTTTCAGCATCCTTACATATATTTTTATTATGAGACAAACACAGTCGTTGAAAGGTACGATTTATTTTTGTTTTTGTATTGCGAAATTATTAAAGATTTCAATTTTTTTTTGTTCTTGTAAAAGTTAAATGAAAAGATAAATTCGTTTTTGTTTTATAGTTATATAAGGAACAATTTTTCAGAGCATCATTTTGTATTTAAATAATTTGAAACTTAAATAAAACATTTCTATTTTAAATAAAAATATGAAAGAAATACACAAATAGGCCCCAACTTTTTTATCACTTCATTACTGTTCTCGTTTTTAAAAAAAAATCAATTAATTATTCTCAAGAAAATTTTTGTTTTTCCTGAAATGGGAAAAACAAAACTTCACTTATTTAAAACAAAAATGGTTATTTTCTCTTTACAAAGGACAAGAAATTTATTTTACAAAACGACCATCTTATAAAAATTCAATTTTTCTTGTTACTCTTTTCTAAATTTATTCATAAAAGTTAGTGTAACAAAACAATAACTTATTGTGAATTCTTTTACATTTCATAATTCATTCGCTTTAAAACAACTTTAATGTGCTTAACACGTTGTATATATTATGGCGATGATGATGGTATAAAATTTGGTAGGCCCACGTCAGCAATTTCGAATTTAAAAATAAACTGACAAATTAGCTTTTGAGGCGTAGATTTAAGTTGCGTTATAAAATATTACTTGGATTAACATTTGATTAATTACCAAATTTTGTAGGTACATTTTTCTCTTTTAAAAAAAAGAAAAATAAATTTTCAACATGCATTAACCATTGCTGGATTTTATTTATTAATGGAATCAATTACAAGAATTTTAATCACGTTTGAAAAAAAAATGAAAATTTAAAAACAAAACGATTAATTTCATTTAAATATTAAAGAATCCCATCAGCGTAATAGCAATAGTGACACTTACATACAAACCACCAAGGTTGCAAGTCATACTTAGTTTAACAAAAGTTTGCTGTGATTGTCACTCCATGATTCTATCTATAAAAAAAACAATCTTTTAACAATAAAACAAGTTTTCTTTATTGAATGATAAAATCTTTATCACAATTTTCATTCATACAATACGTCCAGAATATAAGAATATATTTCAATTTGTAGAAAGATAACCACAACACAAGCAGAGTTTTGTTGTGCGAATTACAAATGTTTGTATCCGATGCACTCAACCATTTTATAATTGAACTTAGACTGTATAAATTATGGTTAAAAGTAGAAGAGGTTGGCTTTATTTGTCAATTTGATAAATTAATTCCAATAATAATTATAACTTAGAGTTGTAATGTAGATTATGAGAAAATAAATGTTCCCAAGATTTTTCCAGATTTCTTCGTCATTTCTAATCTAAATATTTAGAATAATATTTTTCTCGTGTTTGAATTTATTCTTTAATTTAAAATTTTAATTAGCTTCGTTTTTGAATTTTTATTAAAATTTCCAATCATAATAAAGAAACATTCCTTTTAGGAAGTATTAATTAATGAAAAATTGGCTGACTGAAAACTTTCTATGCCACAACCGAGACTCGAGAACTCAGGATCTTTCACTATCCGGGTGATTGCTCTACCTCTGAGCATGTCAGTCGAAAGTTCTCATTTTTTACAATCAATTTCACCTTAATTTAAATTCATTTAATTCTTTGTGTTATTTTTTTAAATCGCAATTTTTGTGTGAAGAAAAATCCTTTTAGGATTAGTTTACAATATTCCTCATTATAATGAAGAGCTGATGTTTTTAATAGGATTATAAAATATACTGTTCCTGATCCTGTTCATAGGAACAACCATATCTAAAAAAACAAACAGTTTAAATAATGAACTGTTTGCATTATTCAGTTTCATACAAAATACGCTTTTCAACTACAAAACGATTTTATCTAGAAATGATTATTTTTATTCATTATAAAATCCTTTAAAGATTAAAAAAGTTTCTCATAAATGAAATATGTTATTATCATGTAACACAGGAAATTTTAATCTACAAAATGGATTTTATACTTAAAATATATTCATTGCTGAAAATTTTGTATTTTTTTCATTTTAATATTTTTCGCAAACATAATGAAAGGCATTATAATGAAGTAGAATTATAGACAAAATGCATTTTCAAACTTACAAATTAAAATATTCATACGTAATCTGATACTTTACTACACAAAACGTTCAATTTAAAAACAGATTTCAATATTTGTTAATATAAAAGATAAGAGAAGGCTTAGGATCAATCACTACATTTAATTAGGTTTTTAGATAAACAACTCAATAATTTTTTGCTCATTAAAAACTGCCTCGCAATGCATTAATAATAATGAAACAATTAAATTTAATTTAGTTACTTTTACCAGTTCAGTTCAAAAATTTGTGCAAATCTCTTTATCAATAAATAAACACAACGACTGCAATTGTGTTTAGAAAACGAAAATATTGATTAAACAATGAAATGTCATTATTTTTCTATCAAGGAATACGAATCCAAACAAATGGTTAAACACAAAATTAAACCAAAATCAAATATAGTTTGGCATGGAAATTTTAATCTAAACACGAACTAATGAATTGACGATAATTTCAGGTGCTTTGTACGACAATAAACCCAAAATATTTTGGATTTATAATTATTAAATTCTGAATGCGGCAAAAAATGAGAAATAAAACTGAATAAGTAAATTTGCAAAAAAAAAATCATTTTGAATTTTATCAAAAGTGTTTCAAAATAAATTAATAAATTGTGATTGAATGTACCAAGGAAAAGGGGACCAAATGAAAATTTCAATTTATAATTTTAACTCCAATATCTGATTGAGTTTAAGTTCATTTGCCTTTTGCATTTATTATTGTAGTAATCAAGAGTTTATAAATGTATTGATTTGTTACTCATACTGTATCGTCAACGAAAAACAAATGAATAAATTTAATTATTTTCTAAACGTCAGCAACATAGAGATTAGATTTATAAAGTAAGTTGTAAGTTATGAATTGTGTTTCGTAAATCGTAAACAGAAATAATTTGTGTTTATAGCTGTGGTCTCTATTATAGATATCAGGATTCTCGATTTAATTTGAAGGAAAGTTTTCCATAGTGCAGGTCAAATTTTCACCTAATAAATGAAACTTTGATTTATTTACATTGAATTTTGAATTTAATCAATTGAAATGTAAAACATTAATAATATATTCCAATGCATTAAATTAACTCAAATAACAACATTTCATGAAATACAAAAATACAAGATTTGTTTATTTGTTAGAAAATTATTTTATTACACTTTTAGACAATATTTAAAGGAAAATCAATCAAGTGAGGAACACTAATTAAAATTACAAAAGTGCAATTCTATTCTTTTTTTCAAGCTAAATTTTGTATCTATTGCTGCGTCATAAGCGAATAAGCCTATTATTAATTTATAATTTACCAGAAGCCCAAACAAATCGCCTGAAAACTGATGTATGTAGAACAATTTTTTTTTTCCTAAAAGAAAACCATATACCATTAAATTCTAATACAACTTCAGAACATAAATATAGTGTGTGTGTGTGTGTGTGTGTGCGTAAGTATATGAGAATGAGTTTGTCAAAATGATTGATTAAAAATTTAATTGATTCTTAGAAAATTTTAGACTTTAAATTTTATAGTAAAAATATATTCAAGGATAATATATTACATTGTCGTTGTTTCTTTTGAATATTATTATTAATGATTTATTACTTATCTGATGTTCTTAGAAAATATATAAATTATCTTAAATAAGACGTATCAAGATTAGTATTATTTTTCTTTTTATTAAAATCATAACAATAACAATGAAAACATAAAATTATCAACACAGTCATTCTTGTATATTATTTACCACTAGTCATGGATGTATATGCCTAATAGGCAAGTAATAATATAAGAAATTGAATGGGAACCATCTGAAATCATATAAGACAACATAATACAAGAGGACTTTCCCCTAATAATGTAAAGCGATAAAACTACACTGATAACACTTTTATCTTAAGAAAAAAACTGCAAAATAAACACTTTCTTATGCCTTTAAATTTTTAATCACCTAATCAAAGATTAGATTCTCAAAACTTTACAACTTTTATTTTGTTAATTTAGATCGATTTAGATTAGGTAAATGGATGCCTTTTTATCGATTAGTGATATTATCCAATAAATTAAATAGATAAAGTTAAGCAAAACATTTGCATATTCTATTTTTTTCTTTACCCTTGACTTCAAACAAATTTGCATATGACATTGGAATTTTATGTAAATAATTTTTTTTATAGGCGTCTTCTTTACCTGATTGTTGAATATACAAACAGGATACTCAAAGTTACAATGGCCTCTTGATAAGGTAATTTTATATTTAGGGTAAAAAAATCAAATTCGTTTTTACTTTGAAATCGTAGAATATAGTTTGTTTGTTATTTTATCTTCAGGAGATTATATTATCCTTATTCTTGTCATTATAAATTTAAAATTATCAAAAATTATGTGTTTACCATTTCCAACTAAATATGTGTAAGTGAATATGAATTGTCATTAATTTGGAGCATGCTTATGTCTATTAATTCTTATTTAAATAATTTTTTTTTTCAGATGAACATTTTAAATGAATATATGAGTTAAGAAATGAAAGTTAAAATTTCATAAGTTATTTGGTAAGTACATTTATGATTGCACGTTTCTGAACTTAGTGTTTTGGTGAAACTAAAACATCAAAGAAAGATCGCAACAAAATATTGGTGGTCTTACGATTACTATGCTGCTTTCTAAATCTTTCATCAATTTTGATAAGAAACCATATCCGCATCTCCTAAATACTCATACTCTAAAGTGCACAATACAATATTGGATTTTACTTTCTAAAAATAAATCAATTTTCCAATTAATCATATAACCAAACTAATGAAGAACCATTCCATAAATATTATATTAGGATACCTACCAACATATTTCTCTCATTCACTAATATTATTATAAATTATGTATTTTTGATAAAATCTCACATTAGTAATTCGTATACATTAATTATTAATTATTGTAGAGAAATTATTTTTTCATCATATTTACCATTTGCCATTTTCCATTAGTTTGTAATAATTTATTAGCTGTAAGGATTTTGTTTTGTTACAGACGGCAACAACAAAAACGAATATTCTTTCTGCTTTTTTTATGCGAGTCATTGTAAATTTATTAAATATTCCTTTTGTTACAATATTATACGATTTTGGAATTACACAGAATGAGCTTTTTACGATTTTATTTATAGAAAAATGAAAGAGATGAAAATTCAAATTTAATGAAAAAAAAATTTCCTGGCTGCCTTTGAATAAAAAAAATATTTTTTTTAATTATTTTTCTTTTGAATTGAAAATAAAATATTGAATCGTATTATTGTCGGCGATGTCTTTTATTCCGCCCATTCTATGAATTAATAATAATTAGAATACAGTTTGTATGGGAAAATGAATCATGTGATGTTAACCTGTCTTGTCGAATACTGGATGTTTTAATTATTTGCTTGTGCCACTTCACACTTTGAATTCACTGGCCGTGTTATCTTTCCAGCCACATTGGGAACTTTTAATAGGAGTGAATAACAATTAATTTGAAAGTTCCTGGTTTTGGTATGATCACGGTTAAACTTTTATTTGTAGTCCTAATGAATGTAAATGAAAATTAACGTTGTAAAAATTCTAAAAATTATGAAAATCATTTTATTAAAATTTCAAAGCTTTCCGTCCATTTCATTTCTAAAAATTTTTACAATGAAATATTAATATCTATAATGACGAACAAAATCCTTTTTCCATACAAAAAACAGGAAAAATAGGAAAAATAAAACATACAGGATTAAACAATAAAATACAAAAAGGTTAATAAATGTTTAAAAAAAACAACACATTAAACCGAATTTGTTTTATTTTGTAAATAATTCTGAATGATTGATTACAGATTTAATTATTGTTATTTTAATATAGGAAGATTATACCGGAAAATTATTCAGTTTTTTATATTAATTTGAATTTTTAATCAATTTTAGTCATGAACATAAAAGTTATAAGTTTAAATTAATACTTAAAATTTCAAATGTACGCGTTCATAATGGAATCTATAAATTACATTACATTTATAATTTTGAAGGATTTAGATCAATATTTAGATTATGTGTCTCAATACAATCTTGTTTAATTACTGACTATTTAAATGACCCTTGAGAGTACAAATTACAAAGATATCTCCAAAAACATTTAATCTATCATGAATAATTAGACACAACTTATTATGTTTACAAGAGATTTATCCTTCCTCAAATAATTTAATTTAATGAATTGGATTTTACACATGATTGATAAGAATAAATAAAAAATGTTTTGTGTATTTCATATACAAAAATAAAATTGATTGGTTTACAAAGTGGAGAGTCAGCGTGCGTCAATTATTAATTTTTATTAATTTATTATTTCTGTTTAGAAAAAGGTTTGTTAAATGTGTTTATTATAGAACTGTTGTAATTTAGATTATTCTGCAATGAAAAAAAAAACAAATTCATTTGTGTTTTTATTATTCGTGAAAATATGTGGAGGCGCCAGTATATTTTCTATAGTTTGTTTATTCATTTCTAAAAAAACACAAAGATTAAATTGATGTTTTCTAAGTTAAACTTAATTATCCTAATTATATATTTAATTTTCTGAAACAAAATTAAAAATAAATGATTAATTTTGCAGATGGAAGCGCCTGGAATTTTATGTTTATGCTTCCAAACTTTTAGTTTGTCAAATCCAACTTAGTAAAAGTAAATACAATTTAATTGTCTTTGCTTATCAGTTATCTTAAAATTAGGTTTTCGACCTTCTTTCTACAAAATACTAAAAGCTTTGAAAATTTGAAACAATAAAATACAAAAAGTTTACGATTTTTTAAATAAGAAACTTTGTAACAACATTACTGGATTTTTTTTTTGTCATCAAAAGCAAAAGTGAAAAAAGTTTTTGTGTCGTGCATAACGTGTGACAGTGATCTACATTAATTTTAGGGATTCAATATATGGAATCACATTTATGTTTTTTAACTTTTCTTGATTAAAGATTATTCTTAATTACAATTTCATTCTTTAAATGAATTACTAAATTTACAGATGCTTAGTTTATTCATAAGAATTTAAATAACAATAAGCGCCTTTTTAATTACAAGAACTTATTTGTAAATTTTTTTTCTTCATATTTTACTTTAGTTTTAAAAAAATGGAAGAGAATATTTTTGCATTCATTTCCAAACGAAAAGAAAATTAATTTCTCATGAATTAATCTTATTAATATGTTCAAGTTGTAATAAATTAATCAAGCATGAAATCAGACTCCATGCAATGCTAGATGTTTAAACAGAGCTAAATAGTATGTAATATCGCCAACAATAACAAAAAAGTAAACTTAATTATAAATACAGTCTCTTTACCATGAATCTTCTAATCTTTTGAAGAGTCATTATAAATAATGGCCTGCATTTAATTTGAGTGTATGGTTTAATGCAATGCGGAAGAGTTATCATTAATCATCATCTAATCATTAAATTAATTTCAATTAGCATTTAACAAAAAAACACAAAGGGTTAATTTTATGCAACCATTTTAGAAACTTTAAGCTTAAAAAAAACAGGAAAGTTATTTTTAAATGACTTTTGTCCCTAAAAATTATTTCCTTATTATCCTTAAACTATTACCAACTATCCCGTTGGTAAAATATGATATGTTTCCCATTGGACTTATTATGAAATTATAAGATTCTTGTTTATCAAAAGCTAAGCTTTTACATTTACTTTATCCTCTTATAAACAAACGAACAAATACAATTCGTTAGAGAGAAAACATATGACATGTTTAGATAACGAAAGCTTAAATCCAATTTCGTATTAAGTTAGACGAACTTTTCATAAGATTTTCATTGTTTCTACGCTCAATCTTATGCGTAGTTGTATGAAAGGGTTGTAATCTTCTAAAGACAGAGTCGCGACTCGAGACTAAAAATAATTATGTTGACGAAATATCTTAGTGGAGCATATTTTGTTCAACACCAAAGTGAGTACGATTAAAATAAACATAAAAATATTGTAGAAAAGAATTTCAAATACGCAGACATATTATTATTCTATATTGAATTCTCTGGTTCTTTATTAAATTATTTTAACATTCTTTGCGTAAATATTTAAACATTTTTGAAATCTAAATTGGCGAAAAATGAGAAAACGTGACAAATGTTTCTTAAATCTATTTATTTATTTTTTCTGTTTCTAGAATTTCAATCAATCTGTTTAAAAATCTAACATTGAAAATCTAAAATAATCAAATAATTTACGTTAAGAAAAACAATTACACTTCAGCTGAAACAAAATTCATTTGCCTAATCATTGATCTACATTGATAATTTCTGTATGTGTTTACAATTTCAAACTGATTCCATTAAATTCCAAGACTTGAATTATAAATTAAAACAGATTCAATTAAATTCTTCATGACCAACGACTGAAATTAAAATAAAAAACAACTCACAACTTATTGGGATGTCAAATAAAGCATAGCGCGCTGGATTACTTTTGAAATGAATCCTTACGATGAATCAGAATTTTCATTTTTAATTTTGAAAGGGTTTTAAGTTTTGACTACAAACTGGATAACGAACTTAAATGTTTTCTTCGTCTAACTTCAATTGTAATAAAAAAAAATTTCATCTGATCATTTCAACAAAGTTGCCATTTTAGAGCTTTTTGTAATCATAATAATTTGATCCAATCTTCCCATTATTTTGTAAGTTATGATATTTAATGGAACAATTTAATTTTCTTTGGCAATTTTATTTTTTATAGAAAATCAATAAAATACATTTTTACATCATCAACATTTTCTTTTTTATTTTAGTTGAATCGTTTCCAATTTTCATTGATTACATTGACTTTTTTACCATTCTGTCGGTTGTGTTAGTATTTGATTGCATCAAATAATAAACAATAAGCAAATATTGTTTCAGTTACACATCCCAGATACAAACATAAAAGAATATTGTTATAGTTTATTTTCACGCTTTTGTTTATTTTCTGTAAGAAATTTTATTAAAACTTTTTTTGCCACTCACAAAAATATCATTTTGTATTTATTTTTTAACAAATAACAAAAGTATTCTTTATTTCTATAAATAAAAAAGAATTCATTTCAGATCGAATTGTTGAGAGTTTCATAAGATGATAATCCAATTAATTTTTTCCATTTTTGTTAAAAAAAATTATTTACACTATTTTGTATTTTAGAAAATAAAGTCGAATTCAATTTATTTCAATTCAAAACATTCGTTATACATTTTCTACAATTTTTAAATTAAACACGAAACGAAGAAAATCATGCATCATTAGGATTCAAATCCAGAGACAAAGTATCAGTTCAAACTTCAAATTTATTATAAAATAATGTTTAAATTAAAAAAAATCACGAAAATTGTACTAACGAATAAATTAAAAGAAATTTATGGAAAAATTAAATACTGTCAGTTTTTTTTTTTTGGTTTAATAAATTCACTCATCAACAGGATTTTTAATTAATTTCAACAATATAAAGTATTACAAACTGAATTTATTAGGAATAATTTTTGCCAAATGATTTTTACAGAACTACGACAACAATAAAATGTTTTAATTAAATTATTTACTTGAATAGCAAAAAAAGTAAGAAAACACGGGATTTTCTCTTGCATCAAATTTGTTCATTTTAATTCGAGGGGAAGAAAATATTTCCTGAAAAATTAATTCCAACAGAATAAAATTGTTTTTATTATATTTATGAATGTTTTTTTTTTTTATTTGATAAAATTTATAGAGGGGAAGGGAGAATGAAGAAAGAATAACATGAAAAGAAATAATAATACTTATACAAGGATGTCAAAAAAATATTACACGACAATTATGACAAAGGTTTTACAAGATTATTTTTTTTTTTCCTTTTTTTTCTTTTGACCTTTCTTGTTATGTGAAAAAATTTCAATCAAAATTTGAAATTTTTTTTTTTGTATGAAAAAGTTTTTCGAAACACAAAATCATTTTTGATCAAAAAAACCTGCATAAAAAAATTGGGGTTTTTGTTGAAATTGGTATGGTTTTTCTTTCTTTACTTTTCACCTTTTTTTAGGTTAAAAAAATAATGGAAAAAATTAATATTTCTGAGCACCAAATAAACGGTTGTGTTTATTCTTCTTATTTGGAAAGAGAAAGAGAAAGAGAATCAGACAGAGAGTGACAAGCAAAGAGAGAGATCTGTTTTATACACAGAATAGATTACATAAAAAATTTCATTTCATCTCACGATCTGATGCACAATGGATGTAAAATCACTTCAGTCACTAAGCAAACCTTACAAATATTTAGAACCTTTTTTTAGAATATTACAAAAAAGATAACTTTTCTTATTTTTCTCCAATAAAAACTATTTAAGGTCATAATAAAAAATTGACAGTTTTCGGATCAGTATTTATTAACTTTTGAATTAAATTTCTTGGAATATTAAAAGAAAAATCAGTGGAATATAAAAATATAGTCGATTGAACACTGGCAATGTTGGCAATGGGTTTTTAAAAAATTGTGAAACATCTCACGTTAAGACAGATTCAATTTGATTATTGATGCTGTATTATCATTAACAAGCAGGAAGAATGTGAAAGTTCTTAGAAATCACATAAATGCGTATCCTTGTCAATATTCAATTCGTAATTGTTGGAAATTTTACGATATTATTTTTATCAAGTAAAAACTATAAAATTCTTTTGTGAAATCGATTTTCTTCGAAAAAAATTTATGAACGTATAATAAGGGTTTGTTATATGAATCAATGTCCCGTCTTCAATTTTATATGTCACAAGTCACGTCAAAAATTTCTTGAGTTCTCATCTTTAAATAAATCAGCAAATGTATGACAAAAATTTAGACTTGTTTTTCCTTTTTTATTCTTGTTATGTTCAAGGATTCAAGTTAATTCTAATGACAGAATGTCGGTAATTACATATTTATACATTCTCCATAAAACATTTGCCATTCAATTTTATTAAAATTCATCATGTGCTAAATAGAGCTGATTAATTAATGTACCAATTTATAAAGTGAAATAATTAAGAAATGATAACAAAAGAATTTCATTTTATAAACAAAAAAAAAAATTATGTAAATTCATAAAAACATAAAAAAAAATTAATTTTAAAATAAAACCGAAAAAGTTTTGTAAAATTTTTCTTTTCTTTTTGTCCAAAGAATAAAAAAACTTCCGAATTTTATTATGTGAATGGAAATTTTAATAATAAAAACAGTATTGTTCATTTTTTCTTACGCTTAATTTAATTGAGATTTTATTCGTAAGACGCGTATTGTTTATTGTTATGCGACATATTTTTATATTGATTCTAACTTAAGAATTTGTTTTTTCCCCGAAGCTATTTTTGGCTTTATTTTATACTCTGAATTCTTGTGAAAGTTTCCACATCCTACATACTAAATGGAAATTTAAAACAGTTGCGATGTGGGCTAACGTTTAAAAAGAAATTAGATACGTTTTTTTGTAGGTTCATTGTAACAAAGCAATTAGACGCAATTTAAAAACAAAATGACAATTTAATAAGTTTAGGTGAAAAAAAACATTCCCTCTTCGGAATCTAATTAAAATTTAAATTAAATAAAAATAAAAATCTGTTAATTGTATGTAAGGAAAATGAAAAAACTTTTTGCCTGTGTCTCTTGTTGTTAAATTATTTTTTATTATTGCGTTCCAAATAAATATTTTTAAGGAAAAAATCACAAAGGCAGAAAATTTATTCTCGTTTTTCTCTTTAATAATTATTTACAGCTTCGAATTTCAATTATTGAAGATTTTTTTTGTCATTTTGTAAGAAAATTCCAAATAGGAAAAAGGACTTTCTTTAAAGAAAAATAATATTGAAGATTATATAAGAAAAAAAAGGAAACCAATCAAAAATAAGCTCACTGGGTAGAGCATTAACCCTTTATTTCCCAAATGATTCCTTTTCCACACTCAATCGCCAATTTCATAAATGATCCTAAAAAAAACCCCTACATAATTTAGACGGTTTTCAATGTAATTGACGGAAGTTAGATAAAGCAAAATTAAAACTGACACTCCATTTTAGATTGTCTCAGATTGAGTCAGAATTAATTTCATCCGAACCAAATTTGAATTTATTTTGCATGTCTCACCAGTGAACTTGAATTTTAGTTGTAAGCTTTACAACCTTTTGCCATTTATCTATTTTTTCTTATTTGGTTAGTCGTTGAATGAATTTTGGTTCTCAAACTTGAAAAAGATTAATGTGAAGACAATGGGATTTCAACAAAAATTACAGTTTCTTTGAGATGTTTATTTTAATAATATCCAATATCATGAGCATTTATTAAAATATTCTCTAACGATACAACATGTTCGTTCAAGTAATCAAATTCTCACATATCAAACCCATACAATAACCATCAACATTTTGTTTATTAGATAAAGAGGATAGAATGATATGTAACCTCATACCAATTTGACCTAATAAGAATTTGTCTAGAGTATGGTTTTGTCAATATATACGATCTTGTTTATACCAACAGAGACACTTAATAATGAAACATAAAAAATATATTATTACACAAATAGAAAGACAGATTCTAATGTTATTGACTGGACAAACAAAACAACACGTTTTATATTAAAATTAGATCATAATTCTCAAGGAAGGAATTTCTATTTATGAATATCATTATTTAGTTGTGTAACAAAAATCCATTTGGCTATTGTGATAACATTGTTTTTGAATTTTTGTCTTCCAAACTTAAAATTCTGCAAAGAAATTAAATCTTTAATTCAATATTAAGTTTAGAGAATATCTCAACATATTTAGTGCACTGGAAAATTTATTTGATACACAACTTAAAAATTGACCCAGTAATACATGTAATCATGCTACATAAGTAAACTGAACATTCTTTTAATTGGACAATTGAATTTTTTTTGTTTTCTGTTAATAAAATATTGTTTTCTCAGAATGTATTAACATTCGAATAAGTAAAGGTAAGGCTAAAGAAAGTGTTATCACCCTCTTTATTGGATTTCTACAGAAATTGAATATCTTTGTTTTTACAGGAAACCAGAAAAACTTCAATGGTTTTATATAGAACCACATGTTTCACATTCTTATCTTTAAAGATAAAACTTCATACATCTTTTCTTTGTATAATACAACAAAAGTAAAAGAAAACTTATTTCAAGATAAGTATTATACCTGATGTAATGTGATGCTGTAAAAGTATATATTATATAATATTGACATGACCTCGTATTACAACAAAAAAAACAGGCTATCTTTTTAACATAAAAAACTTTCATATAATATATTTTTGCTGATCTAAAACAAATGTAAATAGGGAATATTTCAGCTATACATAAAAGATATTTTTTATCCATATCCTTTTTCATATAAAGGCTTATTTATTTAATATGAATTTAAATCCCTGATATTTTTTTTTCCTTCTTCTTTTCGGTTACATCCAATGTTATATAAAAATTTAGAATTCATAGTTTGCCCGATTCATAAAGATACAATTCCATGTACGAAATGTCTATTAATACAAGATTAGGTCACCCTCTTAGGTCAAAATGATTTATCTATTTTCTTTAGGTTTTTAAGTTGAAAATAAAGTCGTGTAAAATATAAACTAAAAGTAAATTGCTAAGCGTAAACAAAAAAAAAATGTTTGGTCATCACCAAAATATACAACATTTATTTGATGTCCTTTTTGCCAGTATTTGAAAACAAATCTCTGCATCCCTTCACAATTTCTATAGTTGCAAGCATTTATAAAATAAATAGACATGAACAATTAACCAAAATTTGAACCATTTCTAAATCCTTATTAACGTCTCAAGCATTATTATTAAAAATTAAAGCACATTTATTATCAATTTCTTGAGAAAAAAAACCAGCTTAAACACAACAATGATATCCATGTCAAAGCATTAGCTTTAAAAAAATTTCAGAAGAAATCAATTAACTTTCAATTTTATTTCGCTTATTTTTGAGGTTCTTGATTACTTACCTTCTTAGCAAAAATGTGTAAAAGTCAATATGTACACGCTACATGCGGATAATGTGGTTATGCATTATATGAAGCATTTTACTTTACGTGGGGCATAACAAATTATTGCATACTCGTCAAATTGATGAAAAACAATCATATAATCTTCTTGTTTTTGTCCTTCAAATTACAAAAAAATCAATAAAATCATATTTACACTTTTCTTTTTATAAATGTTAAGTTTTCATTTTATTTTTGATATTCAAAATGTTATCGCTTAATGGTCTGTAAAATTCGAACGAATCGGTAAAAAAAAAGAAAATGAAAAAAAAGAAAAGGAGAATAAAAAATAACAGATTTTCTTTCAATTTGTGCTAACATATCAGAATAACATTGTAATATTATATTATGATAAATTACATACCGATTTCTTTTCATCTCTTTTTTTTGTCAACATTTTCAAAATATTTTAATAAAACCCGAAAGTGTTTGTAAGCTTTTATACAGATGAAAATTATTTAATTTATATGAAAATTGTGACTTGAAGCCGATGATCAATAAACGAATATTAATATAGAAATTAAAAATCTAAGTTAAGGTTTCTTTAAAGTATAAATAAAACGAAGAATGTTCTTATCATTTTTACGGAATGAATTCTGTTATTAATTAAATTTAAATTTCAAATCTGATATTATATTCCGGATATATAAAGTGTGTGAATTTTCAAAATCTTATTCTTAATAAAATAATCATCACAAGTAAATTAAGAAAATGTTTTTATTCTTCCTTTCAAATTATTTTGAACTCTGTTGATTAAATTTGGATATTTTTTTTGTTGATTAAAATTATTTTCTATAAAATGATAACAATATTTTGAAATAAATTCAAATACAAATTATACAATTATTATGAATAAAATAATTAATAATAAGATTTGAGTTAAAAATTTCGTGTGAATATCATTTAATTATACGTTCATCAACTGAAAATTTAATTGAAATAAACCCAAAAATAAACGAAAAAAATAAAAAAAAGGGATCCAAATTTTTAACACCTCAATATTATCCAGGTATGAATAGGTATGTGCTAATGAGCTTTTATGTGTTTGGCTCTGTAATACAATCTGAGATTGAGAAAATGGGTCATTCTGAATACAGTAAATGAAAACAAATAAACATTCCAGTTCAGCATTATAGGGGAGGATCAGTTAATGAATTTCCTTAATCAAAATATTTTTAAAATAAACAATATGTTTATTTGATGTTGGATTATTTGAGTTTTTTCTTAAAAGTTAATTTTATTTTCATTAAATGATGACTAACATTTCTCGACTATTATTGAAATTGTTTTGATCAAATGGTCATGTTTTATCTAATAATTTCAATACTAACAAATTGTCCAATTGAATGTTCAAAAATTATTATTTTCCTAAAATTACAACCTGCCCCTGAAGTTGTTTTATATTGATTTTCTTTTTCCTTTATTTTCAGAAAATTATTGACATAACTTTTTGTTTTTGTTACAAGTTTAGCAATATTTTATTGTTTCAACTTATAAGTTGAATCATTTTGTTGACTTTTATTTCATGAAATAGAAAAGATATTGAAAACTTTATTGGCGTTTCTCAATCAGTTTATCTTTTATTGACAAATATATTTTTTTATAAAGAACCAAGAAAAATATTCTGACATAAATAAAATTTATGATGACAGAATTTTCATACATTAAGCCAGATATTATTATTCTTGTACTAAAGGTGCAAGCAAAACTTAAAGTGTAAAAGAATTTTTAAATCTTAAATGTCTTGTAAGAGATACAATTTTCAAGGATCATAAGAAATTATAAGATTTGTTTATTTGTTGTAATAATAATCATTCATTGTACATAAATTTAACATTTTGCATAAAATCATAAATCTCAAATGTCTTTTTCTTCCTATATTTCAATTTGTATGATAAAACTGTTTTATATTTATTTTTACTTCTTATAATTCATGACCTTCAATAAAAAAAAAAAACAATGTTAAAATTAAATGTTTTACCAAACACAAAACAAAACAAAAATAAAGAATATAAAATAAATGTGAAGCAAGTCATCTACAGAATATGAATTTTTTTTTATTTCAGTTTTTTCTGTTTTTCCTTTTTGAACTTTAAGTTAATAGAAAAATATTCTTATTTTTTTCGTCTTCATCTTTTTACTTCTGTTGAACGATGAATGAGTATGGACGTGCTTACGCTCTTTTCTGTTTTATTATTCTGAATGGGTTAAAAGAATAAGAAAAAAAATAGAATTATTATGTTGTCTCTAGGATCTCGTTTAAGAAAAATAATTGTAACTACACAGCACAAGATGTTTTCCATTAAAAAAGGATTATGCTTGTTTTAGTAAGCATTGTTTGTTTTAAATTTAATGTTTTGGGTAATAGAAGCACATGTTTCCTTATACAATCAGTTTGTATGTAATTAAAATTAAATTCAAAAATATGACGTACCATTTATATTTAAGGTAGACTTTTAGGTCATCTGAATACGGAGGTCACAATTCGACAATAAGGAGATGAAAAATATCTATTGAATTGATTCGTCTTATGTTATTAAAATATCGAACATGAATTTAAGAATTAATAAAGATTAAGACAGATTGTAAATTTTGTACAGGATACTGAATCGTCAAGAAAAATAAAAATGATTTATGATTTGTGTTTGTTTGTTTTCATTTTTCATTTCTTTGTGATCTTCAAAAATGCCTCTATTATTATTGTTGTAAAGAAAATTGACCTAATTTTATTGATAAAATAAACTGAGAGGAAATTTCAAAAATATTTATCATTTGTTTCGCCTTATTTCTTCCTAAAGATAAATGGTCAATTCATTTTCATGTAAATAATAAATCAAGTAAGAAAAGGGTAAAGTAAACCGGCAAGACTGTTTTTATTTGTTGTACTCAAATAAATAGGATACAAAATTAGTTTCCCTGAACCAAATTCATAAGAAAACTTTATTGAACTTTGGACTAAATAAGAATAGGAGAGAAAATTTACTCTTGTTTTTCATCAAAGTTAAGTAAAATAATTGAAATTCTTTTATTATTTATCCAAATAGAATATATTACTTTATTTAATGAAATTAGAAGTAAATGCCTTAGTTACGATAATGTATGATGTGATGTAACCAAAACATAATTCTACTGACTAGATGGTTTTAATTCACTTGATGGTCTATCAGCATGGTATTGTTTTGGATATGAGTTATGGAATATTTCTTGTTAGTCTTATTGAACTAAATAAAATTCAGTTAAAGTTGTTCAAAAAGATCTTTAATTATCATTCCTACAATTAAATTTGTCTACGCATTTAATTAAATAAAAGTTTTCTCTTTTAAGTTGATAGCATTTTTATGGCCACAAAAGAATTATATAAAATTACTAAGAAAATAATGAGATCATAAAATAACCGTGTCTAGACCATGAAGATGTTTAAAGGTAAATAAAGAATAAAACATAATGATTTCCTAGGAAGGTATTTGTAAGGAAATTATATTAGGTTAGATATATTTCACAAAGTGAAATTCTTCATGAAATATCTCGTCTATACAAATGTACATACAGACAGGTTTATTGGCATTCCACTCTAGGGATCAATCGTTTATTAAACGTTTTTGGAAAGAGTAAAATAAACGAAAAAGAAAAATAAGAAAATCTAAACTTTTATGTTAACTTTATTCAACTGTTAACTTTTAATGGCGAATTATCCTTTAAAATTTCAGTATTTCCGATCCCAAAAAATTACAAAATTCTATTTAACTTCAAATTTCTCAAACAATATAAATTTAAACCCATTAAATGTTGTAAATTATATTTTCTGTCCTTGATGAAAATGAAACAACTGTTGCTAAAAAGAAAATCAGTCTAAACCTATAATCCCTTCAAATTATTAATTATAAAGTTCTGATTAATTTTAATGTCTTTAATAACTTTGTATACGCTTGTTGATTGTTGACGCAATCAAGAAATTAGTTGTGTTGTTTTTTTTTAAGTAAGCAAAATTGAATTAGGTCTGTTATATTGCTACATTCAACAAATAATTATTCCAATTAAATTTGTTTTTAAAGGAAAAAAATTTAAAAAATTTTTGTCAATAACTTTTTTGAAAAAACAACTTCAATATTTTCCAATTGTTTAAATATTATAAATTTGTGTAGATCCCAATTTCTTTTAAAATGGAATTTATTCAATATTTACCGAATATTTGTCACACTTTATTATACCGACCTTTTCAGACTGATTGATTTTCCTAAATTTTGTTGTCAAAAATGAATAAGAGATGCCTGGACGCTTGAACATAAAATATTGAATTGGTTATTTTCAGTAAAATCTGTACGTTACATTATTCAATGTGACAATATTTTTAGATTGTAGGTCAAGTTACATTGATGATTTTAATAACAATCATACTGCAAACATGACAATATTATTATGTTCCTATAAATTTTATTTTGTTGCCCTTTTTTGATGTCTAAAATTTTCGCATTGATTTATTGATTGAATTGTGTCCCAATAAAATATATTTATACTGGCAAATTGAAACAAAAAGTGTAACTAATGTAAATAATGATATCCCTTTGATCTTGAATCAAAATTTTAAAGATTATTTAACCGACCAACGTGGGAGCTTTTTCATTCGGCTAATTATGTACTAAACACACATATGCAGTGGGCAATGTTTAATAACATCTATGACCCTCTGGTTGGTGTGCAGGATTCGGTTTAAACCGAACGATTCTTCTTAGGAAATCTGCATGTTTCCTAAGAGCTGGCAATGTGCCGAATCAGGTATAAAAATGCATGTGCAGATGCTAGGTGGTTCAGATTCCACCTCAAAAATAGTAGGTCTCGTCCTGATTTGACTTAAAAAGGGTCTGTCCAGGTAGTCTGGTTGCCTGGTGTGAAAAAGTGGACGTTAAATAAAAACAATTCTTGATGCAAGTAAGTACAAAAAGAAAAAAAAAAAAAAAAGATTATTTAGCTCTCATAACAATTTAATAATCGAAAATCTTTATGGTAAAGTTTAGTAAAATTCCAACGATATATAATATAATTAGTTTCTAATTGAGACGGTTTTTCCTAAAATCGCAAACAAAAATTCTTCGTTTTGAATTTCAAAATTTTCAACACAAACACAGAATTGAAAATGGTTAATAAAAATGAAAATTTAAATAAAATATACAAAACAATGTAATCTGATTTATTAAGTTATTTGAACACATGAAATTGTATTAAATCATAAATAATAATAATAATAATAAGAAATGTGCAAATTCCGTGTAAACAATTTAAATTCTTGTCCAAACAATGCACAATATTAAAAAATATGTTTTATGCATTTCCAACCTGACACGTATACACCGTTTCTTTAATATTATTTAGAAGAATATTTTTCACACAAGCATTTTATACTTCATAGCAGCTAATAATTTAAATATCTTGTGTAAAAATTTCCAAGAATATTTTTTGCATCTTGCGCATATTATTTGTATTTCTAAATTTTGACTTGCATACCTTACTGATAATAAATTGCATAAGAAAATACATAAATTGTTGATGTTTTAAAATTCAAGTTTAACTTTATCTATCTTACAATTTAATTCTAAAGCAAAAGACAAAGTTAAAAAGCATAAAATAGCAACAAACATGAATAATAAATAATTATTGTGGGTACAATTCGTCAGATAAATTTCCTGAAGAAACATATTTTTATTATTTTGATGAAATTATTTACATGAATGTACAGAATTTCGGAAATTGAATACAAACTACAGTAGGATGACGTCTAAAAACATGTATACTCTAACCGACATGTAATGGAAATGAACAAACCAACTGAATACTAGATTATTACAAGACATTGCTTATATTACGTAATACATTTTTACGTATTAACAAAAAACAGAAAATTTAGTTAGGTTAGAAATTTTGAATACAAATTTAAAATAAAAAACTCTTTATTAACTTTTTAGAGTTAATTTTTCAATATTTTATAATTTCTATTATTAAAAGTAAAACGTATAAAATAGAGAAGTAAATTTTCATTTTGTATTTTATCTCCACGGAAAGTATTTTTAAATTGAAATATGCATTTGGATTGCATTAATTCTCATTCAAATAATATTTCAAATGTAAGTTCCAAACTGTTTTAACATAACAATCTATTTCATTCCTAATTTTCTCTATAATCATGAATCTTTACTCAAAGTCTTTCTTAAATTTTAAAACATTGTGTGAGTAAATTTCATGATCTGTTCAAGTGCAACTGATATTAAATATGATTTACGATTTATAGATTTTATTAAATTTTATAAATTTTTAGAATTTTATAATCAAGTTATTCATTCTTTCTTTATAGAATCTAATCGAGAAAGCATTTTATTACTTTTAATAATGGTTCAGCTGAAGAACGATAAAAATAGAACTCAATTATTTGAATTATCTAAATTAAAATATTGCTAGGAAAAAGGCACTTAATTTTTTGAACTTAAAAAAGATTTTTAATAAAATTAAAACATTTTAATAAAATCTTATTTAAAATTGACGAAAGGAAGTTTTTGATTTAAATTTATTTTTATTTTCACTTCGTTTATTAATTTATAAATTATTTGCTTGAAATATTTTCACAAAGAATAATTTAGTTGTAAAGTATTTTTCATTTTAATTGCTTTTATATCTTAACAAATAATTCAAGTTTTACTTTAATCAACATAAATGTTACACAATTTGCTCTTTGACATATATTTTTTGTAGCACAAATGCATGTGAAAATTATGGATTAACATTTTAATTTATGTCATTTTAATTGGAGACAAATTTTACGATGGATTAAATAGCTCTTAGAAACATTAGTTGGTATATCAAGTTTTTTGTGAAAGTAAAATTTTCCATTTTTGCTTAACATTTTTCTAGAAAAGTTCCACAAAATTAAGGTGATGGTTGAATAAATATTTTGAATTAGAAGACAGATAATGTGAAGTAGTTCTGACCAATTTATAATAAAATAATAATGATGAGATAAGTCATACAATTTTATTTCAAATTATAGAAACGTATGCATGCTTTTGAGGTACAATTACGGGAGCGCTTTCTATAAATTTCCAGCTTCCATTAATTTTTATCATTTATCATTGAACAGTTGTCCAAATGTTTCACCGGACGATGAAATCGCCGATATGTTTGATTCATTGGAAAAGAAATGTATGAAATATATTTGAAAATCAATAAATATTTAATAAATCTCACTTATATATTTGAACAAAATTTCCATTCTGATTTTGTATTTACATTATTACATTTTGACCAATTTATTTTTAGGAGTTTCAAACTTTTACATTTAACATAATTTATAATGGTTCTCATCATAAATTATAATTAACAATAAAGAAATATTATTTGTGTTTATTATCCCATGTGTATATTAAATGAATAATATTCGTGACAGGAATGAACGAAATTTTAGTAAATTAAATAAAACAATGTTATTATTATTTGAACTAAAATTTTCCATTATAATATACAAAAGTTAATCCACTAAAGTACAAAATATTCTACTGTTTATTATCACATTTCCACATTGTTGTCCTTAAAATTGAAGTTTATAAAACATTAGTTGAATTAACCAAGTCCTTAATTTTCTTACTCACTTTCCAACCACTATATTTCTTTGTCAAATTAGGGTTTGCTGCTAAATCTTTAATAAATTAAGCAAATATTGTCACAACCTGCTTCTGATATATATTGTAGAAATGTTAATAAAAAGAAGTTGTTACGATTTAGTTCTTTCTATTTCCAATTATGCTGAAATGTTACAATATGATGATTCAAATTTGTCTAAAACTGAAGATATCTTGTCTCATTTTTTCAATTTTAAGTTTTAAAATAAACGGGTGCCTGTAAAAGTAAAGCTTTCTCAACTCATATTTCATTCAGTATTAACCTATAACATTCTAATTTCCTTTTTAGCAAATCATTGCAATTTTATATCTTTTTATTCAGTCTACTTTTAATTTCCCAAAGCTATAAGAATATAAATAAAGTTCAAAAAGTATGTACCTTTTATGTAATAGAAAGTGAAATAGAAAAGCATGCAAACTCAATTTTTTTTTTATATCTCAAGTGCACATATCATTTGATTTTAAACTTCCGTTTCCGTAATACAATTTCCTTTAAAACGATTCAATAACATTTGAGGGAAGAGACTTGTATTATATTTCTTTTATTCAAAAAATAAAACGAATTTATTACAGAACAGATAGATGGGTTTTTTTTATTCACTTATAGACTTGATTACCGTTCTAAGTGTTCACGTTATATGACACTTTGATTAGAAGTATTTTTATAATTTAAAAATAAAAGAAATTTCGTATCGTTCAATTATGAAATATTATTTGGTACATAACTGCAATTTGCAGTAAATTTAGTAAAAAGCTTCTGTTTCTGCATCAACGTAGCTAAGAAAATAATATTGAATGTAAAAGTCACTTAAAAGAGGGAACATATATGAATTATAATTGGACTTTCAACATTTTTGAGAAAACAAAATTCCATTTTAATTTTTTGATGTTTAATGCATTTTTCAATGAACCTCTTTTAGAATTTATTCTTTCAATAAAATAAATTATTTAATTTTTTTTTAATAGAAAAATCTAATAAAATTTAAAGCAGGAAAGGATCATGTAATATTTTGGAACAATAAGGATGATCATTAAAAGTTAAAAATGTTAATTCAAAATAATAATATAATTTTAGGATTAGGGTTCTGACATTTATTATAGGTTAACATTGAAACCATTAGCATAAAAATTAATTAAATTATGTTAATTTTGTTATTATTTATTAAAAAATATATCTTGGAAAGATTAAAGGAAACGGACTTCAAATTAAAACTGCTACAAAATTTTAGTTTCTAAGCTCATTTGAAATGAGAAAACATTTTAAAAGCTAGAAACTTAATAAATAGATTTTTTTATGTTTCCTCAACTTAAAAATTATGACTATAATTCAATATGCAGACATTTTTATGAGCGTAGGTATAAATATTAAAATCCATCATTCATTTTTCTCATATGCTATTCCCAATTGAAATCCCACAAAAAAATAAGTTAATATTATTTATTGGAAAATATTGAAATGCATATCACGTTACGTACGTAGGCTTACGTGTTGTGCGAAGAATGTATCAGAATTGTTTCCATTTCTATTATTAAAATACCGTCAGATAAGATGAATATGATATTCTTTATCATCAGTTAGTTGTGACTTCTAAATAAAGTAATAAAATTTTCTGCATAAGAGTTGTAATATTTCTATAAAATGGAAATAAATTTCTTTAGCCTTAAAACAATTTGCTTAAAAATCGGTCATCCCATTTTTATTAAACACAAATATGTGTTGAAGTCACACGATTTAAAGTCAAAATCACGTAAGAAAAATCTTACATTTTATTGGGACACAAAGATTATGATTCTCGTGTAATTTCTTTGAAATCATTTAATTAAGTAACAATAATTTATTGTTTTGACAATCGGTCAAATGATAAAATAATTGTCTTTCTTGCAATATTATGGATGTAAAAAATATAAAATAATATAAATATCAAAGGTTAACGACATAATATTGACAGTTTGACATTCACAAAACTATTTTCTATAAAATTACTCATCATAAACTTATCAGAATTCCTTTTCTTTCCTTTACTTTTTTGTGTTTTTTTATAAAATAACTTCAGGGTACAATTTATCTTGTCTTTTGTTTGAATGTCAAAGACACTCCGTCATTAAATACAAATTTTTTTCTCATTTATTATTATTAATTCTCCTGAAAATATTAACCCTTTAATCTCAATAAGTGCAATTAATTATTCTGCAATCATTATTCATTTCACAATTGGAACGGAGATTTGGTTTTTGGGGGGTAGAGAAAAAATGTAGGCTCCCAAATACAAATTGTGCCGATGTGAAAAAAAAAGCTTTCCAAAAAAAAATTCGTTGAATTGCTAATTACTTACCAATCGATTAATAATAAATTAAAAAATATTTACGTTTGCCAAAAAATAAAAACATAGCAATATTCAACTCCATAATTTATTTCAGTATTCAGTTCATTCAATATTTATCGAACAGGATTTTATGTATGGAACGTGTGATAATGTTTGTCTTTTTGTATTCTGTGCATTAGTAAATTCTTTGTTAATTTCTTCCATCATCTCTTTACTTTGTAGCGACCAGCATTTTAAATGACTTTTAAATCGTATGTTTTAAAAGACAATATTTTTAACACTTCAATTTTCAATAAAGAAATCATATTGAATTCTCAAAAGCAATTTTAGAGAATAAAATAATATTGTACTTTTATAAATGAAATGTTTGTAAAAGCTGATATCAAGATACCATCTGTGACTTTTATATGTACGAATATATCAATAAACTTTACATAATAATAATATCGCGTACATAGAGTATTCGAATTTGGGCATATTCTTTTTTTCAATATGTAAAATTATATTATGTCAAACATAAAATAAATAAATTCACGTGGCGTATCAAATATTCAATTCACCCCAAATATAAAAGTGAGAACGCACTATTAAAATATAGTCTAACTATGTTTATTTATTTGTGATTGATTTAATAACTGAAAATATAAATTCATTCTGTGTTTGTCAATAGTTAAAATTTAAATGACAATAATTTAAAATTTATTATAAATTCTCTATAAGAATTCGCGGAAAATTTATTTAAAAATTTTATTTCTTGTCAAATTAAGCGAATAAAATTATTGGATTTTTAGTATTGTTTGTTGTCCAATAGCTGGTCACGTACAATTAAGATAATTCTTTCAAAAGTAAATCAATTGTCTAAATTATGAAACTACAAAGTAAATAATGTTACCCCAAATACAAGAATCAAATAGATGGAAAAAAAGTCTAAATGTAGGAAGACATGATAAAAGGTAAATTTAATGTACTGTAACGGGTCAGAAGGTAATCAATGAAACGTTCCATTCTACAATCAATAATAGAGAGAAAAGTGATATTGATTAATTGAATTGATTTCAAGAGTAAAAAAAATAACATATTTATATGTTAGAAATGTGAAATGTTAAATGTGTTCAAAGAGATTTTCAAAAGGGTTATTGGACTACATAAGTTATATTAATTTACCTTTTACCTATTATATACTTAGACAATATTATATGTGTATCAGTCATCAGTTATATAGTCGCAGAGTCCTTAACATGGTTGTCCAAAAATATGATGCCTGTAATCATATTATTTGTTTCAGATTTCAGATTTCAGTTGATTTTTAAATTTCTGACTCTGATATTGATAATAAAAGTTTTCTTTATGAAAAATCTATGACTATTATTTTAGATTCGACACATTTAAAGTTGCGATTATGTCAGCCTCCAATATTTCTTTTAAATCAGATATTAACGAAAATCGTGTAGCGTGGAGTCCTAAAGAACCAAAAATAAAAATCTAAATAAACATCTGGGTTGTTTATAGGTCCAACTCATATCTAAGCTGAACAAATACAAATAGAAAAATAGTCTCATATGTGAAATTTTTATGAATGTCCACTGTCATAATAAATGTTTGATAATCTTTCTAAACTTTTTAACTTAGATTTATCTACGTGATGTTTGTCTTCAATGAAGAAATGAAAATAAAAAAGAAAATTTAAATATAAATGATGTGAAGAGTAAAAGACATAAACCCGTTTTTTGTGCCTTCAAATTTTTTATATTTTAATTCAACTGACTTTTATAACTTCGTTTTTTTTTGTTTGAATAAATTTCATTTATGAAACGTAAAAGTTTTGATCATAAATTATAAATAAATAAAGTAAAGAAATTTCTATAAATCTGAAACTCGAAGTGATTAATCTTTTCTACATTATAGTTATCAAAGAAATAAACAATTGCATTTTATAAAATACTTTTATTTGTTTTAATCATGTATGGTGACCATTATTTTGATATTCTTCGTCTGTTTACAGAAATACAACATAATTTTGCTTCTGTTTTGTACGATTATTACACAAGTTTTTTTTCTATTACACAAAGATTATTCATCACTAAAGATACTACAAAGTGTGCTACAAAATCATAGTATGATTTATGCTACCACATTTTCTTTCCATGCAAGTGGGCTTTACAATTTTTTTAGCAGCGAAATATAATTCAATACGTATGCCGATTTTTCATATTATTAAAATATATTGAAAATTTAACCCTTACAACATTTGTCTAACCATCTGACATAAAATTTCATTATATTTGTGCATTTTTAAAAGTACCGAAAAAAGTTTTGCAGACAAAAAGTAACTACAAAATAAATATATTCTATTTACTGCCATGCAAAAGAAAATTAGATTCCAATTTTAATTTGTTCCTTTGTATAAAAAAACTGTATTGCGATTGCAATACCAATTGAAATAGTTTTCTTTTCGTAAAAACGATATCAATCGTTGATTATTTGCCTCTGGTAGATATGAATAAAAGTTAAATTTATTTTTTTCATCGTTATTCAACCATACGTAAAGTATTTAAACAGAATGAAAATTCTATAGAATAAATGTGAAATCATTCGTTCATAAGGTAAAAAGAAAATAGAATAATTGGCTTTGTAATTTATAAATTTTTAAAGTTTATCGAAGAAATTTGAATAAAAAATCGATTCAGTTGTGAGTGTGCTAAATTTTACTTTATTTAGAATATTCAGAATTCCATAATTAATCTGATGTTATCAATTCTCAAGCCATACAGATTTTAAACATACCCACGTTTTTCTATATTTTATTAGAAATTTGTGTGAATAAAATTCGAGAAAATTAAAAATTGATGAGTTGGGTTAATTTTCAAATATAAAAATTATAATTCCTTGAATTCTGATTAAAAAATAATAAAAACATTGGAACATTTTGGGTCATTTTAGAAAATGAGTCTTTGTAAATGACTATCTAAACTTATGAGAAACAATAATTCTAAAAATATTCTATTCTTATTCTTAAAAATCAGATCAAAATCAGTAACAAATGTTATGACAGAAATAAAATCATCGAACTTCTTAACTTTTATTCAATTTTCTTTATACCAGATTTTTATTCCTCTATGACAATCATTTTACAATTGAAAATAAGATTTTTGCAAAAGAAGAAAAGAATAAAATATCTACGAATGTCTGAAGTCTGATGTTGGAATGTAAAAGTTCTTTTTAAAAAAAATGTGAATTTTTCTTTTAAAATATAGAGTGAGTAATCTCTTGTAATGTTTTAACTGAAAAGGACTTACAAGTTGTTAGTTACAACATTTGTTATAGAGAAATATTGACTATTTATTATATTCATAGAGTTCTGAGAATAAAAGAATTCTGTAAAAGTCTAGTCTGAAAGTTTTAAGAATAAACAATTGTGAACGTTTTCTTAGTTATTGTCTAAAATTATCAACAATAAACTTCTTTTAAAAAGCTAAAGTCATAACGTTCTATAATAACAATTACATTTTATATCTGAATTTTTAAATTCAAATAAAATTCCCGACGAAAGAAATCATCAGCCAGGCGTGGTCTGCACATTCAGATTGATATGTGAAAATAAATTGCAATAAAAAGCAGACAGCACGAATTTAATTTTAAATTCAGTTTTAATAAAAAGTTTTACACAGATTTAATCAAAACGAACCAAAACAATATAAAATAAATTAAAGAAAAACCTCTGGACATTTTATTTTATTCTGAGTAACAATATTGCATAAAATTTATTTCAAACAAAAATAAATAATGAACGAGTTTTTGTTATTATAAAGAAGATTTCTGTACCAAAAGTTCTATGTTTTTTTTTGTGTTCACAAACTTAAATCATATCGAACCAGATAAAATTTTGATGATTTAGATGAAACAATTAAAATAGTCCTTTAATTCTCCCAATTCTTTGAATTTTTATGATAAACAATCACTTGGATTGAAGATTCAGAAGTTATGTTTTTAAGACTGATTACACTTGTTATTCTTTCAGAATGAGACAAGAAACAAAGTTAAACAAATTTAAAAATTTGATCACAATAAATCAACTGAAAATAACAATCAAACGATAATGATTTAACAGGCAGAATAATTTTGAATCTAGAATAATTGAAATGATTGAAGAACTTTAAGAATAATAATAACACTCAGACATTTTCTATTTTCGTTTTCCTTCTATTTTTTTTTTTTCATCATTTTTATTATACGAGAAATGAAAAATCTCATTTTACTACGCTCATAAATATGATTTTAGCTCGTTTACATTTTTTATAGCAGATATAAGGGATCCAGTAAAAAATATTTCATGGTTTTTGGAAATAATAAAAGGTCAAGGTCATGGCACTTTCTTATTTATGTTGTTAAAATGTTAATGGAAACGATGAGAATTTTTAAAGGAACATTTCAGTGTTGGCACAAATTTTTCTAAGAAAAAATATTTCATAGTCACAAAAAACATTATTTATTTTTAATTAATTTTTGCCTGAAATAACGTAACAAAGCTCAATCAATTAATTTTATCGATTAAAGTAAAAAATTTACATTACTATTTCATTAAAGATTTGTGTTCTTTTCCATATACCGAACACGTCAATAAACACGATCAAGAATATTGTCAGTTCACTTTGACCGTACACCCATACAAATTTACTTAAAATTAAAGGATAAATGACGGAGCGGTCTTCAAGTAATGTACATCAAAATTTATTTTGAAAATTATCCCTTATTTTTATTATTGTTTATAAAATGAAAGTAAACATAAATTTGGTAAAAACAAATTATCCAATGTTTCTGGGCGAATTTCAAATTAAAAAAATAATAAATAATTAACAAAATTATTTTAAGGCAAACAGGCACAACAACAACATAATGTTTTTTTGGAAATGGAAACATTAATTATCTCGTCGTTTTACTTCCCAGCAAAAAAAAGAACGTAATTAAAAATTCAATTTATTTTCATCTCCTTTCCAAAGAATTACAGTTTTTCTCTTACGAAAATTTATATAAACCTGAGTTTTTTCATTTTTATTATTTGGGAAAATTGTACGTTTCTGTTTTTCATCTGTTGTTGACAAAATGACAAGTCGTAGACAATCTTTTAATTAGTTTAGTTCTGTTTGTTTCTTATATTCTTCTTTCAGTTTAACCCCAAACTAAAAGTTGTTACTGGTACTTCCGAAGTCAACAAATTAATTTCAAAATATTTGAATTGTGGTTCCATAAATAAAGGTATTAAGAATTTAGATCACGCGAAACAAAATAAATGTTTCATCATATTGCATTTCAATTAAATTAATTAATTACCTTAATTTCCTAAACATAATTGATTTAATTCAAAACAAGTTCTGTTAATTAAAAATATTTTCTAAACAAAATAACTTAAAAAACTTTACAGGTAAAACTTCAACAAGAGGAATAATTTCAATTAAAAATCTTGTTGAGTTAAACATTTTAACGAAAAAGTGAAAATAATTTGAGGTGAATAAAAGTTGCTTCAATTAAAAACTAAAATATTTATTTGTCTTTATCGTAAAGTAATTTAAGTTATTTAAGTTATTGAAAATAATAAAGTTTAAATGAATGGAGTTCATTTTTATTTCAAGTATGATTAAATTCAGTAATAATTTTTACTTTTAAAAATTACATAAACTAACAAGTTTAAAGTTTCCAACGACATTTTTCGTATAAAATAACAAAAAGAAACAAAAAACCGAAAATATTTTAAATTATCTGATGACAAAGTCCAGAACTCTTGCAATGTAAACATCAAACGCAATTGTGGCTTTAATATTTTCTGTAACTGAAAACTTATTCTTTATATTTATTTTCTAGAAAAATATCGTTTCCAATGTCAGTTAGCATATTTTTCACAGTTCAAAAAGAAAATTGATATCAGAAAAGTTTTCTGTTTTTTTTTTCTTGATGTTTGCTTATTTGTTGAGATCAGATGTGTTCTGCATACCGAGAAAAAACAAAGTTTGCTAGAATTATGAAATAAGTTTGTGTCATTGTCACACAACCGGAGAAAAAATATTTTTCTTTTTGAATTTTATTTCTGTTCAAAGAATTTTTGCAAATATTTCACAATAAATTTTTATAATTTATTATTTTACAATGATGAAACAATTTATTCTGTTTTTTTATTTAGAAGAAAACTTTCTTACAAACTTCAGTCATCATCTATCAACACAAGTAAGAGTCAACATAATTTTCAATTCAACTTATTTTTTTCACATCGTAAATATTGTTTGGTGTGATGGAAAAAATTGTTTGGATTCTATTGTAATACATTGTAGTATATATCATCCTGGTATAATCCTGGTACCTAATTAATACAAGACACGTTAATTTAAGTCAATCAATCACATAAGCTACAACTGCTTATTCTTCTCATATTAATTTAAAATTAAAAATCGATTCAAATTGTTAATAGATAATTTCACTTTTAAAATTTTTAGAGAATAAATTTTGTGTGTAAATGATTTCGAATGATTTTTACTTTTATTTTGTAGACTAAGACATCCTGAATTTTAGCGTATCTGATACTTTTAATTATAAAGACAAACAAAAACGTAAATATGTTTGCTCAAACGAACACAGAAAGTAATATGGAATACTGAAACTATAATATATTTTCAATAACATTCCATGTCACGTCGATTTTAATGGGATTTTTTTTCTTATAGAAAATTATTATCAACTTGGGAAAATAGCCGTGACGAATGTATACGAAAACATATTGTCATAATCACATTTTCACAATTGATAAGATTGATTAATATAATAATCAAAACCAACAGCCTATAGAGAATCTTATTTTCTATTATATAACAACACTTAACATCACCATTTGAAATCATGTCAATATCATAGAACAGATAACAATTTCAATTCTCTTCAAATATCACGTAACCGCAACGTGATACGTATTTCCATTTTCCTCATACACATTATATTTTTACTTCTATTATTTTTTTTTGTTGTTGCCGATTAGAAATATATGAACAAAATCATTTTGTTCTTTGAAATAATTTTGAACCGTAAAACAATAACCAAACAAATGAGATAAATAATATTAATGTTTGGATTTCCGAAAAAAAAAAATGATGAAATTGAAACACAAATTTTAGTTTTTATTCTCGTGTTTAATTCAGCCTTTTTAAAAACAATAAATCCCAAGTGATTTTCAAAAAAAAAATTAAACATACGATGATCAACACAATCGTTTTAAATGTCATTTAAAAATTTTAAGCTAAATATAATAACTGTCAGTACCCTCATCTAAAAACCTCTATTATATATTATTTTTTGTGTTCACCAAACCAAATACAGTGAAGAACTTCTAGATGTAAAATAAGGTCGAAGATGTAACTTCCTTTTTTCGTATTATCAAAATCATAAACACTTTCGGGTTTTAGTTTTAAGCTCATTAATTTTGCTAAAACCATTTAAAACTTTCGAAAAACTTATTTGAAAGATTAAATAAAGATCATTTTGATATAAAATTACAATAAGTTATTCAAACAACTAATTATATTTTCCAACAATAACTAATCCCATGATAGATTAAAATTCAACCATCAACAACATACTTTCAGTGTAGTTTCTATAAATTTATTGAAGTCTAAGTAAGTTTTTAATAATAAATGTTAAGTGAATGTTAAGTGAGCTCTTTACATAAGATTCATTTTTATTTCTATTTATGTACTGAAGTGTAATCAATCTTCATAGTAACTTCGATTTCATAAATATCCTATAGGACCGTAAATTAAAAATGTTCTAAACCAACATATCATTATGATGCATCTGTCACTATTTTATGTTTTCTTCCAGTTCTATTTTTCAGTTCCACCTCAATTTAAACGAAAACTTTTGATAGGAACAAAATGACACCAATTTCATTATAAGCGAATATTTAAATCTCATAATTTAATAGTTCAGTTCAAAAAGCGATTAAAACAAACGGAGGTAATATTTCACTATTTTGTCTGAGAAATTGAAATCTTTAATAAATTTTTTGAGTGAAATTTATGATCAAAATGATGAATAATAAAAATTCTTAAATTTTGCATATTCCATAAAAAAAAATTAACTGAAATCTTCTAGATAAAAAAAATAAACCCTTAAATTTGTCGCACTCATTCATATAAAAAAAAATTGTATACTTCAATAATATTCATGCTAAAGAGTCTTAGGTAGAAAATATTTTGGCTTTTCTTATCAGCAACCTCATTATTTTCTCATATGTCAGTGATGCTTCAACAACACACATATCACATTTTCTCATACTTCTTATTGAATTTGTGTACTCAACCATCAGCTATTTTGTTAGATTTTTCTCATTTTTTCTTTTTTGGTTTTTCTATAAAAATATTGTATGAACGAACGACGATTTCATGATTCTCTTTTTTTTATATCTTTCAATTTTTATGTGATTTTGTGACAGAAAAAAAAAGTGTCAGACTTCATTTATAACATGAAAATGGGAATTCCACTTACCTACGTTGAAATAAAGTTTTAGTTTTAAAATAACAATTGAAATATAATTTTATTTCTTAAACAAATAAAAAGAAAAAAATATTCATATAATTGCCAAGTGTGAAAAAATTTATTCATCCATTCGCAAAAATAAATTCTGAGATAACATTTTTAGTTCAAATTATGACATTGGTCGGGTATAATTAATGTTTAATTAAATGAATAAAAATTACGAAACTCATTGCACATTATTTAATCTAACGTAAATTTTGTCTTTGATGAAGATAAATTAAAACAAAAATCCTTTAAGTCTTTTGAAAGCAGAAATTTGATAGAGCAAAGTTTAAATCACTTCTTATTTTTATTTCATTCATTTAAATTTATTGAAGTAAACTTATGTAAATATTTGAGAAATAATCACGAAATACAATTAACATGGAATTGGAAACAGATGATGTTCCAATATTGAAGAAAAAAAATTTTATAATTACTTGAGAATTACGCGCGTATTATTCTTCTCATGGATAGAATTAAAAAGACTTTCATAAACCCAAAAATGACATTGCTACAAAGTACAAAGCAAACTGATTTTATTATTAAAAAGTTTCATCAATGCAACAAAAACTATGCAGACACTAAAACAATCGAGTGAGTTTAAGATGATTAGGTGAGTTAGTTATAAATCCACACTTGATGAACAAAATATCAGAAATAATCCTACAACTATAAAGAAATTATATGAAAACGTACAGTAAAAATATAAAAATCCCAGACAGTTCTCCTATCAGGCACCCAACTATGGGATCTATAAGATTCGAATGGAATGAGTAAAGATTCAAACATTTTATAAAAAACTAAAATATCAGAAACTTATTAAAAGTTTTCATATTTTTTCTTTGATTTTATTTCCTTTAATTCAATCCTATAATTCAAATCTTATTAAATAATAATTCCATCTGCCATTTGTCAGAAAAACTTAATGTTATTTTATTGACAGCATTTTCTGATAAGATTTTTAACGAGAAATTCAAATTTTTCAATTCTTAAAGTGATGCAAACTTTATAAATAATAAAAAAAATCAATCACACCAATTTGTTTATTTCTTTTTAATAAGGAAACCTTATCACATTGATTTATAAATGAAACCCTGAAATTGATTATAAAATTCTTCAACGGGTTAAAGTTGAATAAAAAATAAATAAATCGTAAATTAGATTTCATTGAAATTTTATTTATTTTGCTGCAGGTGAATTTATAAATTTTCTTATTTATCAGAGTTATGTTGTTGTTGTATGAAAATATTATTTGAATGAAAATTTATGAAATTCAATGCAACTCTTTCTATTATAACCATCAGAAATGGATTTTGACGTTAAACTTTTAAAATATTAAAAGCTCTAAATTTTTTACTCAAAAGTTAAATTTTTTTTTACTTTTATGTGTGGGTGTGTCTACTATTTAATAATTTATAATTCTCATAAATATTTTAATAAAAAATCTACAATATAAATTTTGACAAGAAATTTTTTTTTTGAATATTTTGAATATTTCAATTTTTTCATATTTGAGAGAAGTTGAGAAAAAAAAAGCACTGTTGTATTTGCTGAACAATAAAGAAAATATTCGCTTTACGTTTACAAAATTTTATCATTTCAGGTACCTACTTTCAAATTGACATTCTTACTAACTTATAAGGAAACTCTTTAAAATGAACTTTTATTTTATGAAGCATAAAGGTTCAGTGATATTGGTAGATACCTTGTTGGAATAGCTTTCACTTAAACTTGATGAATGAAGAATTATTGTTTCTTAAATTATTTTTAATGAAAGATAAATAAATAGTTTTATCTTTATAACCATCTTATCTGTTTTAAAGTCGAAGATAAATTACTTAAATAAAAATTATCTTCTACACTAATACTCATAAAACTTTTAAAACGAACTGAAATGCATTTTCTATTTTGCTAGACAAAATAGTTTCTCAGTTTTGTTATTTTTCTGCTATAAATAAAAGCTGAAAAGTTTCTATTTTTTTTACATCCATGCTTTTGTTTCCAATGTATTTCTATTTTGTAGCATAAAATTATATTTTGAATGGGAAAACCTGTAGTATAAACGAGTGATGCTGTGTAAAAGGCCTTTCATATTCTTGACTACTTAACCAAAACTAATATTAATACATCATGACAACTGTTAGTATAGAGACACAGTATGCCACAAAACCATCCATCAAATGTGAGTAAAGTAAAGTTATAAATAATTGTTGATAATAATTTTTTACAGTGAAATGAAAAGAATAATTTCAATATTTAGAAAAATTGTGTTTTCAAGAAATTCAAATTTAAGTCAAATTCATGGTTTTATTCTTATACGGTTTCTGTGTGTTCTTACGCTGAATATACAACACTATAGAATAAATCATTGTCGTATAAAATAAATAAACTACTTTACATTTGGCTTATCTATTTCCATTATGTTAACAGCTTTACTAGCTTTAAGCATGCTATCCTACATAGCAAAACGCTATTCATTCTTAGAGAAATGTTCACATAACATTTATAATGTATTTGTTTAGGAAATTTGTCTGACCAAATGTACCTATACTAATTACCTATTATATAAATGTTTACATGATTTAACCATGCTACACTATTTAACCTCATTCATGAATAAATTCTTAACAATTTTGAAAACAGAATTTTCAACATAAAATATGTTCGACATTTTTATGCTAACAATTTATTATCGGTGAAAAGGAATAAAGTCAAAAATGAAAATTCTTTCAAATATTGAGAAAACACAAAGATGTACATAAATACTATCGAGGATGTGTGCATGTGTTGAAATATCCATGTAAACATTATGAAAGACACAATGCATGTTTAATATCGGAAAATTTATAAATATAAATAGCGTCTTGCATAAAATCACTTTTTTATAACATTTTCCTTTATTTCATGTCGTAAATATTTCTAATTCTCAACTTAATTACAAGAGATTTGTACATTGTTTTTTTCTGATTCATAATTTAATGGAGAATAATTTATTTATGTGCTCTCATTACTGTCTAATATGATGCAACTAATTACATTATTAATTATCCAGATTAATTTCGAAATGTGATTTAAATTATTACGCTTTCAATGAATATAAAAATGTCTTTTTAATCCAATTGAAGAATTTCCTCGTTTCATATAATAATTTTTATTTAATTTACAATTCCATCAAAATCAAATAAAATTATATGATCTTCTTTTATTTATTTATTTTCAAATCTTATTAAGAAAAAAACCAGAAGAACCAACGAATAGAAAAAACATAAAATAATTTTGAACAACAAAATGAAAGAAAAATTTATCTTACAAGAAGTTTTGATCGAAACTTTTCTATTTATTTTTTATGTTTTTGTTTACTTTTCATTTTATTATTTTATCATAAAATTTAATTGCTGTGTTTAAAAAACAAATTTATTACGAAAATGTTTAAGCACGAATTCTCTTAAGAAAAAGTTTTTCCATGTTTTTTTTTTTTTATTTTAGTTTTGAAGGAAAGTTATTATTCATTTTAATGAATTTTTTTTTTTTTGTTATACAAAAGTTATTAAATTGTAAGTTTTAGTTGGAATAAAAAATAAAACTAAATTTCTATAAAAAGGAGAACAATATTTGTTTTTCATTCACTTCAACAATGTAACAGAATTTTATTATTTCCTCGTAAATTATTTTCTGGTACATCATAATATCGTATCCTATAATAGTATTGATGCATAGAACGAACTGAGACATTTTTGTCTATTGTTACTTTTATAATTTTGCAATTAAATTTTAATAGAAAATTTGTCTTTGTTTTGTTGTCTGTTGTGAGTTAAAAGTTTTTGCGTAATGTTCATAATATTCAGTTTTTATTTAGAAAAAGCTTCAACATACTTTTGCTAATGAAAATATTTTGTATTTTTCACATGACTAACAATGACTAATTTTATTGCTTTAATTTATTACGTGAAGAACAATTCAATAAATTTTTTATATATGAAAATAATGAACCAAAACTCTACCCCAATGCCTTAATGAACATCCATTTTGGAATGAATTGACGAACACTGGTGTACAGTAGTTGATGAAATTAAATTAATTTAAAAAAACAAACAGATAATATGCTTTGTGACCAATTATTATAAATATGACACCTGCAACCCAGAAAACAGTTGCTGATCTGATATAAGATTGTTATTGTAAACCATGTTCAATTTTTAGCAGTAGTTACAAATATTAGAAACATACGCATAAATATGTTTCCACATGAAAAAATTTAATACAAAAATAAATACAGAATATTTAAGTGAGATCACCCTGTAACATTAATCAAAACAATGGAGCCACACACACAAGCACTACAATTATACACACACTTTTCATATTGAATTATATTTTGTATTACATTAAAATCACACACTAACACACATTTAATTATAGGAAATAATTATTATAATATTTTAAAATAAATTTAGTCTAGTTACAACAGTCGAAGAGTTTTTATTAAAACATCAAAAAAACAGAATCATCTTCTAATAAAAAAACCACATGGGGGCTCAACCGGGATGGATTTTTTCATATACCTATCGCTGCGGATTCGATAAAGTATACATCTTTTATACTACCATTTGGACAGTATGAATTTTTAAAGGCACCTTTTGGATTGTGTAATTCACCTGCTGTTTTTCAAAAGTACATAAATCGAATATTTAGATCTCTTTGTTTACAGAAGATAGTATGCATATACATGGACGACCTAGTAGTACCAGCCAAGGATGAGGAAGATGCGATCACAAGATTGAAATTGGTTTTGGAAGTGGCGGAAGAAAATGGTCTTCAGATTAAATGGAGTAAGTGTCAATTCTTGTGTAAAAATATCGAGTTCTTAGGATACGAAATAGAAGATGGAAAAGTAAAACCCTCCTCTAAACAGAAAGCAGCAATATTGAAATTTGCAGAACCGAAAACAGTTAAGCAAATTCAAAGTTTTTTGGGACTAACAGGTTATTTTAGACGATTCGTGGAAGGTTATGCTCTTATAACAAAACCTCTCTCGGATTTATTACGAAAAGGCGTTACGTTTCGTTTTGATAAGGCAGAGAGAGAATCGTTTAATAAACTAAAAAATTTGTTAATAACTCAGCCGGTCTTAAAAATCTATTCAATCAAGGCTGAGACAGAGCTTCATACTGATGCCTGCAAAATTGGATTAGGAGCTGTTCTCATTCAAAGATGCGATAAAGACCAACAATTACATCCGGTGTTTTTCTATAGCAAGAAGACATCCCAGTGCGAAGAGAGGTACAGCAGTTACGAGTTGGAAGTTCTGGCAATAGTATCAGCCTTAAAAAAGTTCAGAGTTTATCTACTAGGGCTGAAATTTGTAATTGCAACGGACTGTGCCGCTTTCAAGGCAACTATGGAGAAAAAGGAAATGTCATCTAGAATTGCTGGTTGGGCTCTACAACTTCAAGAATTCGACTTTAGACTTGAACATCGTCCAGCAGCTAGAATGCGTCATGTTGACGCATTAAGTAGAAGTCCTATTTTGCTGACAATAGAAGAAGACGTTCTTGCACGAATAAAGGCAGCACAAGTAGATGATGAAAACTTAAAACCGATTTTCACAATTTTAAAATCAGGTCAGTTTGACGATTTTATCAATTCTAATGGTGTTTTATTCAAGGTTATGAAAGGCGATTCGGTTATAGTTGTACCAAGCAAAATGCAGACAGAAGTGATTAAGAGGTATCATGAACAAGGGCATTTTGCAGTGGGTAAAACAGAAGAACTAATTAAAAGACAATTTTACATCCCAAAACTAGAGGAAAAAATTAGGAGATGCATAAAAAACTGTGTGCCGTGTATTCTAATGGAGAGAAAGAAGGGCAAACAAGATGGTCTTCTAAAACCAATACCTAAAGGCGACGCTCCTCTAGATACATACCACATAGACCATCTGGGACATTTAATTTCCACCAGAAAATTGTACAAGTACATACTATGTGTAGTGGATGGATTTTCTAAATTTGTCTGGATATACCCCACCAAAAGTACTAGTACACAAGAAACTATCCAGAAATTGGAGCAGCAAAAAGCCATATTTGGAAACCCGAAGAACATTATTTCCGATAAAGCGACGACATTCACTTCTGGTGATTTTCGTGATTATTGTGTCAGAGAGGGTATACATCATTCCACAATTACCACAGGAGTACCAACAGGAAATGGACAAGTGGAACGAATGAATCAAATTATTATACCAGCTCTAGCAAAACTTGCTCGAGATAACCCAGAAGACTGGTATAAGTATACAAATAATTTACAAAGATTTCTAAATAACTCGTTTCAGAGAAGCATATCTACCACTCCATTTGAAATTATGTTTGGTGTCAAAATGAGATGTCCAGAAGATTTCAAAATAAACGACATTATACAAGAAGAAGTAGCAATTTTATTTAATTTAGAACGAGAAAATTTAAGAGATGAAGCGAAACAACAAATATTAAAAGTTCAAGAAGAGAATCGAAGAGATTTTGACAAGAAACGAAAGGTAGCACCACAATACAAAGTAGGCGATTGGGTAGTCATTAAAAAAACTCAGTTCGGGGCTGGTTCAAAAATTCTTCCAAAATTTCTCGGGCCGTACCAAATAATAAGAGAGAACGGGAGGGATCGTTATGATGTAAGAAAAATGGGAGAATCTGAGGGTCCGAGAGTGACGTCAACGAGCGCAGAAAATATTAAATCCTATTATTATGGTTCATTAAGTGAAGATGAAGACGAAGATAAAGAAAGCAACTCAGCCGGGTCGGCTGAAGAGGCAGAAGGGCCGAGTGAGATCACCCTGTAACATTAATCAAAACAATGGAGCCACACACACAAGCACTACAATTATACACACACTTTTCATATTGAATTATATTTTGTATTACATTAAAATCACACACTAACACACATTTAATTATAGGAAATAATTATTATAATATTTTAAAATAAATTTAGTCTAGTTACAACAGTCGAAGAGTTTTTATTAAAACATCAAAAAAACAGAATCATCTTCTAATAAAAAAACCACATTTATTTAGTGTAGATATTTGATATTATTTTAGTTTTAATGAACATTATTCCACTGAGAATTATTTTATGTTTTAACACATTTAAGTGAATGAATAATGTAATAAGAATAATTACAAACGAAAAAAAGAGAACAGATCAAAAAGGGATTTACGTCATAAAGTGGAAAAAATAATGGGTATTCTTAAAATGAGACATAAATGAGAATATATTCAAACAAAGATTATGGGAAATTTCATGGTTTTCATACAATTTATTTTTATGTTGCATAAATTAAGATAAATATTTACATTTTCGCGTTTAATTAAAGAACACTTCATTATATTTTTATTTTCTCTAAAACAATTTTAATTTATTTGATTTTCTTTTAATTTTCTTTACAAAACACGACTTTCAACAATCAGACCTGCATATGAATTATCTCTGCATCTGTGTATCGATTTTAAAGTAAAATAAACCATAAAATATTTAACTTTAGAAGAATTTCTAAACTAAACATAAAAAGTTTTACGATATATCATTTTTATACTTTCTTGACAAATTCTGTTAATTATAAGAGAAAAAGAAAGCATAAGACTTTTTAGTGTTTATACGCACCAGATAAATTATTACACGAAAGTTAACAATATTTATTATTTCGTATTTTGTTAACACAATTAACTAAGTTAAATGTATAAATTACAAACATATTATGTGGAGTTATCTTCAAATTTTTAACTTCGCAAACAATTTTAACATTTCACATTTCTCTGATAATTTCTTGAAAACAAAGAAATAAAATTGAAATAATTAATCTTTATTTAAATTTATTCAATGGTGTGAATTGTTGTGTGTGACTTCAATCAGTTATAAAACTAATATTTAGATGGAATGTTTGTCTGTTATTACTTTAATTTTAATTATCTCATTTTTAATTGGCTTCATTTTTTTTTTGGCACAAAATTTTTATTTTGCCAAAAACTAAAAACTTTAAGAACAAAAAGATTTTAATTAACAAGTTACAATTAAAAACTCAGAAGATAATTCTTTATTTCAGATAAAGTTTAATATTCCACAAAATCAAAAATTGTTAACTGATAATATTGTAAAAATTATGAATTCTCAATTTAAAATTTATAAAATATTGCAAACTTTAAAGTTTAGACGAAGAGAATTTCAATTATAAAGGATCAAGACAATTCTTTAGAGAAATCAATAATGGAAGTAGATATTCTAAAGTTATATTTGTATTATTGCTAAGATGGATTTAATCAATTTTAATAGAGTTCCATTAGAGGTTAAAGTGATACCAAGACTTATAAACTAGTTTTAAGCTATTGATCAATTAAGAAGTTTTAATTAGATCTAATTGAGTCAATAAAAGTCAATAAAAGTCATTAAGAACTTCGTAAAACAAACATAAGTTCAATTAATTATTTATAAATAATATTGCGCCTTTTGGTACTCAATGTCCATTGAGTAAATGGTAAAAATTGGAATAAAGAGATAAAACTGACATATAAATGTTACTTTCTTATTCCATCTAAAGATAATGTGATATTGAATTATTCAAGATTCATTGTGATTGAATGCGCAATGTTTTCATGACTGACCAAACCATCCTTCCATATAATCTCCATAAATATTTTACTTGGTTTGAATACACAAGTATGCCAAAATATCTACCTATTTTTTGCACAAATCATTGAGAGAATATTAGTTTCGAATAATAAAGAAGGCACAACAAATATACAATAAATATTGAATATATTCTTAAAAAATACATTTATGAAATTAAAAACATTACGGCCAACTACTATGACAAATTTTAGATGTTCATATTTCCCGAAATGTCTGATCATTTCCAAAAGTAAAAGAAAATTGAAATTATAATCGAATAAAAATTTGGTTTCGAAACTTTTGAACTGACATAACTCTCTGAAATTTTGATGCTTGCAACAAATAATTAATTGGATTAAATTTATTTTCAAATAAAAACTCACATAATTAATTTTTTTTGAAACAAAAAATAAGAAGAACTTCAAAATGAAAAAAATGGTTTCAAATTTGTGGAAAATTATTAATATTTTTTATAGATAAATTTACAAAAACATTTAAAAAACGTTAGGATGTTTTGTGAAATTTTGAAATTAATTAAAATAATAAAGCTGATTAAAATTGTGAATATTTTTCAATAAAAAAAATTTGTTATTAAAAAAAACGACTTTCATTTAATGAATGGAACGAGTTTTGTTTTTCCCCAATTTTCAATTTTAATTGAAATAATTCCCCGTTGAAATATTCAATGGCAATAATGAAGCATTAAAAGCTATAAAAGGATTTCGTTTTTAATTTTTATTAGAAAAAAAAATTTAGGAAATAATTTCTTTGTTGTTTTAACAAGTAATCCAATTTATTTAATATATTTTCAATTCACAATTTTAAATTGTGAATAATTAATTAATTATTAATTGTATAAATTATAAATTTCTGGTCTCTATTAGACAGACTATTAGACAGACTACAATTTTAATTCTGCCACTATAATAAATTACTCTAAATCTTTTCAATTATAATTCTGAACCGCCAGTAACTTTTCTATAAATATATCATCGACTGTCTTAATTAATTTTTTTCACATAGATTAAGAAAGAACTTATAAAGAATAATAACGAGATTAAAAGTTAGCAATGAACTTCAAATACTTAATATTAAACACGATTGATCTCTAGAGTGACACTCCAATTAATCTGTCTGTTAATTTACCATTTTTGAACTACAATGTTATTTCGCCAAACCTTTTATAATTTTTACTGGAATACAAAATCTTTTAATTGACGTCTTTCATGTCTTTACGTAGAAGTCTAGATACTTTTCGATTATTATTTTCGTACTAATTTCGTATTTCTATTTGTGAATGTGAATCGTTAAACTATAAAGAAAATAACTAGTATTAATTTTTAATTCGTTATTTAAAATTTATTGCAACTAACTAGCAGCTAAAACTTTTAATGGTTTTTAAGTTTTTAATTCTAAAAGTTTTTCTAATTCTTAAAGAAATTGTGTAAATGCAAAAGAGAATGTAATTTATTTTTGCTGAAATATAATAAGTATGAAAATATATCTCTCATACATACATTCAAAATCAGACACTATCGTTCAGTGTTCATGAACAAAACAAAAACAAAAAAAATATAATGATATTGAATATGGTTGTCACAATTTCCTTTTTATTAGAATTCGATGTTGTGTATTTTAGTAAAACGTCTCATATATACATTTTCTAAATTGTTTGTAAAATAAATTTGTTTCTCATTTCATTAAATAATATAATTCAATATAATTTGTATGAATAAACAACGCTAATGGTTTGCATTACAATTTTACTATAAACAAAAAGTAACTTTATACTGCATACATTTATTTTTCCATATGTGGTTGATATTTTTTTTTCCCATAGTCGTAAAATTTTACTATGTACATATTGAAGTCAACTTAATAAAATGGGTCAGTATATTTCAAATATATAACTGCCATAACTAAAAACCCATCATAATATTGGAAAAGTATTAAGAGGGTTATTGAAAACCAATCCGCCCAGTTTTCCAACAGTGTTTATTTATTTATTGTTTCAATATTAATTTGTGTTAAAAAATTGACTATGAGTGCTTTTCGTTATGTGTGACACCCTTCAGTAACATGTGATTGTCACTTTTTTGTTTGACAATATGTTACATGGTATCAGTTTTCTCCAAATTTATTTTTATTCTTTCTGTATTGAAGTTTTCAAAATAATTTAAAATTTTGATATTTGGACTAAACAAATTTCTATTGAATAATTTCGTTTTTGTTTTGCCTTTATTCGTTTATATTATGATAACAAGTGACTTTAGTATATCAGATAAAATCAGTCAGATGGGATGTTAATAAACTTAAAAAATCTACATTCTAAATTTAATCTTGCATTTAAAAAAAAATTCAAACAAAATATTTTGGCTAACTTTTTATTCAACAAACGATGAATAATTTCACATTATACAAAAATTCATAATTTTTATAAGAACAATTATTTTTAATTACGATTGTCATCGTAATATTTTATATTCTTGTCTAAATAATAAGTGAAACATTATTGAATTTTAACAATTACGTCGGTGAAAAACTCCCCCTAAAAACACCAACAAATACTTTTTTCTTTTTTTAATTTTATTTTCAAAGCTTATAATTTATTAATTTTTATTAATTTTCTCGAAAAATTATAAATCCAAATTTAAAATCTTTATACAATTCATAAAACACAAATAACAAAAAAATAAACATAATTAGCAACTGTTTTATGAACCGCGTTACAATAATGTCTTTTATACAATCGACACAATTTAATTTTGGTTTCATCACCCCACTTAAGGTTTAATTTATTTTCTCTAATTCAAATTTATTCGTTTATTTTATTTTATTTTTTTGTTAAAGAAAAAACAATAACGCGCTTATTTCATTTTCCCTTGATTTTTTTTTTTTTGTTTTGTGGTAATTAAGAATCCGTTTGTTTTTCTTCAGAATTTTTTAATTATTTACAAACTCATTTTAAGTAAAGCATATGCGTCCATCAAGTGAAACATTTTACATTTTATACAACAGTACAAGAAGAGATAGGATCCTTTTTTTTTCTCTGTATAAAACATTTTTCTGTCGTGCAGTTAGTTATTATTATACAAACATTAATATTTCACTAATGCAAGCATCTATAGAAAAGTAAAAAATTTGGTTGTCCTTCTTTTTTTCCTTTTAACCCATTCTGATTAATAAAACATAAAATGTATTATAGTGTAAGCACGTCCATCCTCATCCATCGTTCAAAAAGTAAAAACAAGAAACAAGAAGAAAAAATATCTTTCTATCAACTCAACGTTATCATTCAAAATAAAAGAAAAGAAAAAGAAAATAAAAATTTTATATTCTGTAGACGACTTTGATCATATTTTATATTTTATATTGTGTATTTGTGTGTTGTTGATTGTGTGTTGTGTGTGTGTCTATATTTTTTTCCCCCTAGTATCTTGATAAAACATTTAGCTTTACCATTCTTTCATATATGTAATATTGAAGGTCATAAAAGATAAGAAGATAAATAAATAAAGGAACTTTATCATATAAATTGAAACACAGAAAGAAAAGACATTTAAGATTTATGAGTTTTTATTATACAGAAAATTTATCTACATATTGAATGGTGGAGTAAAAATATAAACATAGAAATACAAATATGTTATCCCGGAAGAGATCAACACAAATTATAATAAAAATACTGTAAAAAAGGTAACCAAATACTGAACTCCTTATAAAAATCTATTTTTGAGCTTTATGTTTAGTTTGTTCTTAGTTTGATACAGCATCAGATTATTTTCTAAATTTATCTAATATAATTATAATAATACACAAAAAAAAATAAGGAAAAATGAAGCAGCCAAATGAATTTAATTTTCCTTAATTTTCAATTCTTATTAAATTTTTTTCTTTTAAATTTAAATCACAAACAATTCATTTTGATTTTTTTAAAGACATAAATGAGCGACAAGTTTGTTTATTTTAATTCTTTTCAAAATTAACTTTTCTGTTAATAATTTATCTTTTTATCTCACTGGACAAACAAATTATAAAACAAATGTCACCCTCTGATAAAATTTTTAAGTACACATTTTTTTATCGCAGATACAATTTTCATTTATGTTCTTCATTAATTTTTATGCCTAACGTCCATAATAAGAATAACTTACCCAACATTCTATAGATCTAATACGAATACAAGGGTCTCTATAGTTATTTTAGGATCAACATTCCATATACACCATTGTATTTCCACAACAAGTACTGGCAGGCAAACATAAATCCAATTAAAAACAATCTCTAAATAATTTTTTCAATCAAATTGCCTTGGACATAGAATATTTAATAAATAACTAATTTCAACAATATATTGTATAATACATTTGACAAATAGACCGAGATAAGGTCATTCGATAAATATTTTCAATTATATAAGAGAGAAAAATTACTAATGCAAATCTGTTTGTTATCTCAATATTGAAATTTGCCATACCCAAAATAGATCAACATTTAATCGATGACACTTTTGATATTATTTCATTGAATTCTGATTTTTCTGATTAATCTACTTAAAGTTCTGAATTACGCGCTATAAATGTCAACGGCACAAAAATCACGTATCATGCTTTTTCGTTGACATTATTAATGTGAAAGTTAAACTTTTTTTTTGTTTGGTGTTGATACGAAAACAGATGTGTGTCAGATTAGGACACAAAGTCATAAGAAATTAAGTGAATATTTAAATTTTAATTATAGAAATTTTGAATTCAACACGAATGAAATGATTTTTGAATTATAGAATAATATAGACATAAGCTGTGTTCTTTGATAATCAATTCTCAGATTTAACATACACAATAAAAAGTGTTTAGTTTCGTATGTTATTTATTAATCCTTATTTGGATATTTAAAATTCAATGAACAAACCAAATTTTAATAATATAAGGAACTTTTTAGCACCCAAAGAAACACTTCTAGAATTATAATTTATACACATACGTATTGTAAATTTTTAGGATTCATTCAAACCAGAATTTATTCTAACGAAGTAGTAAAAAAAGGAATAAAAAATTTGGATGGGAAAAATGGTATTAACGACACCTTTATAGATAAAATCTTCTGTTAAAATTTAAATACTAAAGTGCCTTTCACGTATAATTGGGAATTTATACACTTTGAAATTATATAACGCATATATAGATAATCCAATGATTAATACAAAATTTTAAAAACTTTCTCGTCCCAAACTTCATTTAATAAAATATTTTTACAACAAAAGAAATCAGGATGAAAATAAAAAGCTTTCAATGCAAGAGTAAGGAACCAGTTTTCAATTCGATTTGTGCCAAAAATTCGAAATACTTTTCATTCTTTTTTTTTTCCCCAAGTCATAATGAGGTCACATTATGCCATAACCTTAAACAAAAAGTGTTCCGGACTTTAAGAGAAAGAGAACAAAAAAAAATTGATTTAAGACACATGAGGCTATATATAGTTACTCGAGCATAAATCTAAAATCAAATAGAATTTTAAAAAGGCAATTTTTGATTTTGTTCTTTTCAAAAGAAAACACAACAAAAATATTGAATTATTTATTTTTCCTTTAAAAATTTTTCTTTTTAAATTTTCCTTTCATTTCTCAGCATATATTTTTTATACTGGATTTATTAACCTCTTCACGCACAAATTATGTTCTGCTGATAAAAGAATTTCTTTTCTTTTCGTATTAGTTTATTAAGAATTTCAAAATGATAATCGATTACTAAAAAAATGTAGTGTTTGAGATTTGTGTGGATGGTACGATGGTATGGTAAGAATAATAATATACAAATTTTTAAGTATTTCATACTAATTCAATTACCTGGTCTCATTCCATTACCTGAAATTCCAAAAGGGAAAACATTGACACACAGACTATCCGACTAAAATATTTGAAGAAAGCCTTTTTTTTTTATTTTGACTGGGACAATCAATATTTATTTCATGTTTAAACAAACAAACAAAATATTCTTTTTGTGAATCAATAATTGAGTGCAATAATTCATTACACGAAAACTTATCAGGTAAGTGATTGTGCTCATATTTTATTTTTTCCCCAATTTCAAATTAGATTTAACAGCAAATATTCACGGATCATGCGTCAATTTTTTGTTGCTCAAAATTTATTCAACAGCTTTTCTCCTGAAATTTTATCAGTATATTGTTAGATAAATTAACTAAATTCAAGTTCAGTTCACGAAAACAGTTTCAACAGAGAAATACAAGCAAGTGTTTATTAGAAGGAAAAATTTGATCCGTAACCGACTTACGTATATTATGGCTTAGAATATTTTCAACGATGGTTATATTTTGGTTATCATGGTTTTTTCAAGCATATTTTTATTCACCGTATAAATATATATAACTAATATAATTTGATGTGGCGATAAAATATATCTATAGAACTTTCTGTGGAAATATAAAGTTTAAATTCATGTGGGAATAATATTCAGTACAAAACTTTGTTTTAGTTTTTTAAGCAAAACAGGAAAAAAATCCAGATGCGTAGGTATAAATGTACTTGATAGACCATATATTAGGTGTTTCAATTTTTCAACGTTCGATTATTTCTTTTAACGTTCCTTAAAAAAGATGTACCCTTTAAGAAATAAGACATTGGATGTAGAAATATTATCCGTGTTTTAAAGTCAATAATGTTAAAGTTTGTTGCGAAATAGAAACATTAAATGTATGAATTCCTTTATAAATTTAGAAATTAATTTGGGTGTGTCTATCTTTTCAATTCTTTGTAAACCTATAATTGCTATATTTTAATCGAATCCGATAACATTCCTTTGATATCATTAAGTTTAGAAAAATATAATAAAAATTATTAGTTGATAATGCTAATTATTGATGTATTCTATTCCACTGGAGAATTAAAATATGTCGATTTAATCGTTAAATAATTATCTGCATTTGAAATTGGTCAGAAAATATGTTCAAACTCGTAAAAGTTTCATGAACTTTTTGATATTTCTTGTTTTGTTTCCAAAATTACCCATAGTTTGTAACTCAAACTCTGTATTTTATTATAATTTTGTTATTTCCTGATGATTGCCAAAAATAAAAGTTATTTTGAAACAAAATATTTGTTGTAAGTATATGTACTCCGGATGCGATTTATATTGGTGAAACCAACAGTTTACTTTTGTTTTTTCTCGTTATAGTTATTTTGCTGATTCCATGAATATTCTCTATACACAAAAAAGCAAACAACTTTAACGACTGGCATTGATTCTAAAAAAAAACGTATTCATATTCAGTGAGCATATATCACATTTCATCATTATCTGTTTTAAAGCTTTCTATATTGTTTTTTTTTTTTCTTTTGTATTTATTCATCCTCTTTTTGTTTATAGCAAACAATTTTACTCATTCATACTATGATAGAAAATATTTATCGATTGAAATTTTAATGCTACAGAATCTTAAAGATATTGAAACAATTTCGATGTAAGAATGTTTTAAATTGTTTTAATAATCAACTTAAAATAAAATGTTATCATAGTTTTAATGAAAATGAAAAAAATATAAAATTGCTAGGAATTTGTACAATTTATGAGAGAAGATTATTTTGTAAAATTAATCAAATTCATAATTCTTACATTTTTATAATATAAATATTTTTGCTTTGCTTTGAAGACTGTAAATAAATACAAAACATCTGTATGTGCATATGTCAATAATAATAATAATAATGAGTGACTCGGAAGAAGCTTTTATTTCTAAATAAAAAATAAAAATCAAGTTACGTTCAATTGTAATAAACGATACTTTCAGTCGCAAAAAAAAATAAGAGTAAAAAAAATGTATACATTATTAAATAAAAGCAATCAAAGTTCTTATATTTTTTACTTCCTACTTTATCTTTCAAGTTTTTCTGATTCAACTAAAAACAAAAAGAATTTTTTTCTTTATAGAAAAATGGATAATTATGTTTTGTCGGAAAAAAGATTTAATTCTATCAATCAATAAATTATTCTCTAGCCTAGCCGTACATTAGCTGACATCTGGTAGAAAAAACCGTAATAACTAATGACTTTATGTCAAAAATAACGAACAGAAAAAAAGGAACTTTAAGAAATTTAATGCATATATTGACGCCTCCACTGAGCATGGAAAGTGGGTGAAACGACAAATCAGAGTATTAATGGCGCTTTTAATAATATTTTTTTCTTGTTATTCCCAAAGCGATATTTTGTTTTAAAGTTTAAACAATAAAGTGATTAATCATTAATGTTATTAAGATAAAATTACGCTTTGAATGTAAGAAATTTTTATCAACAGTAATTTTAATCAAAACAAAAGAACCTTGAAGATTTAAGACAATTGATTTCTTAATTAAAATTCTTGAAAATTTCCAATATTCTTGTAAATGAATATAGACGAAAAAAAAATGATTGATAATATTTTCTAATAAAAGAATTCTTACAGATTTTCTTCTTTTTCTTTTTACTAAAAAATTTGTATTATTAAATTTTCCACATGAATTATTTTTATTTTTGTGACTTCAAATAAATTACTTCCCGATGACCAGATCTTTATTATACCGGAAACAAATTGGTTCCTTCATAATAATGTTATATAAAGGTTAAAGTGCGTAACGTTACATAAATATCATTTATGGTACTTTCTACTCACATAGTACGCTGAAAATATAATAAAAGTACGTGATTTTTTTTTTTAAAGAAATTATTCTCACGAGTACAGAGTTTGCCACCATTTTTACATAATAACACAAAGACCAACATTCATACATAATTATGTAATGTATTTTATGTAGATGTATGTAAGTTTAGCTTATTCTCAAACACATACTGTGTTAAACAATTCAACTGGATTATTTTGTTGTGTTTTCTAAGTATGGAACCTCCCCTACTTTTTTTTTTGTTGGTTGCTTTAAGTTTCATTTAAATATATTTGAATAAAATTTCAAGTTGTTTTTAATTCAAAAATGGTACGAATTCTATAGCAATTTTTACTCATATGATTCGTAATCACACACATTACTAAAATTAGATACAATTTTGTTTAAACTCATTTTTCCGAGAATAACTTTATAGACTTTTTCAATTTAATAAATTATATGCGGAAAATTTTATTTAATTAAATTATAAAAAATGGTTATTTAAATTTCATATCTACATGTTGCAAAAATAAAATAATTTATGTTCCCTTTTGTTATTTATACAATAAAAATATTTATGGAAAATTGTCCAAACGCTTTTATTTATTATATTAAAGGTGTCGCACTCTTTGCGACAAATCTGATTTCGTTGTGAATATAATAATACAATCCATCCATTTAGTATAATGACAACTATAAAAATTCAACTGCACTACCCATAAAATTTAAATAGGAAAGATGTTGCTGGTACATTCTGTATTCATCATAATTTGTAAATAATTATTAGTGAAATGAAAAATTTTGAAATTTTTAATAAATTCATCGTCAGTCATTTTTGTTGAAATATCTTTAAAAATATTGTAGAAAAATATCATCATAATATTATAAAAGTGATTGTGATTTGTTTGAATAGAAAAATCAATAAATGTCTGTTACTCTCACTTCATTTTTTTCTATCTATTTTTAAGAAAGAAAAGACTCAACAGATTTTCCAGAACATTAAACGATCACATTTTGACTATCAGAAAATAAAATGCAAACTTAACAGTCATAAAAACGTTATATTTTTTTGTGCTTTAAGCATATAAAAGAATTCTTTTTTTGTAATGAGTTTGTCTACGATTTTATTATTCGTTGTAGTTTTCTATTGTTTAAAATTCCTGAATTAATTCAGTTAAAAACGAAGTAGTTACAATTCTGATTTTCTTTATAAATTCTAGTAAATTAAATATCATAAAATGAATTCTCCAGATTGAATAAAACCGTTTGATTGAACAGAAGCAAATTAATCAGTGTATAGAATATATATGAACCGACATACGAAATTGATTCGAATCAGAGAGAATTTAAAGTTACTTTAATTTAAAATCATATAGATGGATCCTTAGTTTTTTGTTTCAAACAGAATTTAAATAAAGATTTTTTCGAAACTAACAAGAATAATTTATATAAGAACACTTTGAACTTAGAATGACTTTATTTTGAGTTTATACTTTATATGTAAATTAAAGAAATAATCTTTGTTTTGTAAATAATTTATATTTAGTTAATTCAATGATCCATTAGGTAAATGAAGAATATCTAATTTACCACATCTGTTACAAATATACTTTTCATACGACTAAATTTAGTTAAAGTTAATATTACAGACTTTTTGCTCTTCCATGATCTTTTTTTGTTGACTAAATATCAGTCATTAAGGGGCTTCATAAATGAAACCAACAAGTACCATTGAAATAAACTTGATATTAAAATATTGCCGCATTGCAGAGAATTCAAATTAATCTAAAGAAAATCTTTTCAAATGCTTAAATTCTAAATTAATCTCAATCATCAAACTCTATTATACAATTGAACATTATTTGGATATTTCAACTGACTTTCCAAAGACCAGACAAAATCATTTTCCTTATTTATTTGAATATTATTTTATCAGACAAAACAAAATTTGTGGCCTCTGATGATGTTTCTTTAATAAGAATGTTACGACACAGCATTCGACTGGATATCGTGATGTCACAAAAATCGATTTGAATATTTAATCCATTTCTTTAATTCTTTCTTAATTTGTTTTTTTAGCCACATTATTAATTTATGTCACTAGATTAAATTCGACTTCTAATACTAATTGTGAATGTAAAAATTCATCAAATTATGTTATTGTGATATAATAACATTTGCCTTTTGGTTTGGTAGACGAAGAAATAACATTATTTGCTACCAAGATTTAACAATTTAAAAGAAAAGTTAAATTATTTTGTATCGTATTCGAAAGAAAACAGATAAATCATTTTATCCTAAGGAATGCCACCTAATCTTGTTTTAATGGATGTCCCACATGGAATTGAATCCATCACAATCAGGTCAACTATGAATTTTAAATTTATTTAAAATATGTAAGTTTATATGAGGAACAACATCAGGGATTTAAATTAAAATATGTATAGAAAAAAAGGATGTGAGGATAAGAAAAAAATTCTTGAAGGTAAAACATTTCCACAGATTTACATTTTTGTTTTAGATTCGTGAGAAAAACATAAAATATTGGATATAAAGTTTTTAAAGTTTAAATTTATATCCTTTTCAGTATTATCAGGGTCATGTCAATATTATAAATTTTTTTTATCATTATATAATAATTCTACTTTTAAAATAACTTTTCTTTTGATACAAGAAGAAAAAACACAGGGTTATATAATTTTTAAGTTTTCTCTTTAAACTCTAAATAAAGGATATGAAACATATGGTCGATATGAAAGATAAAACTTTATAAAACTTTTACAAAGTATACATAGAAAATAAATAGGTATAGTGTAGATTTAAGTTAATCTTGAAATAATCGTATGCCATACTAAAACATTATTAATTATTGAAAAAAAACTCCAGTCCCCAAAGTAAATTTTCATTTTATTAGAAATAAAAAATTGGTATGACAAAAACTAAGTCTAATTTTATTTATTCGCTTTAAATAGTAAATATTTGTGTGTGTGTCACATATGAATTTTAATGATCTCTGTCTCTCTCTTTGTCAGGCGAGTATTAATTATTATATGTATATTATGAAAAAATTGTAACTAATTTACTAAGTACTAGCTTATGTAATTGTTCATCAAATGGAATTACCCATAGAATTACACTTTTAATATAGACTTTAATTTCACTTTTAACACAAACAAATAAATAGGTACTGATTGATTTTATATTTTCATGTAATTTTACATTAATTCACGTTCAGAAAGCAACTGAAAGATGTTGCCAACAATTAGAATAAGCAAGAAACTAAAATTTAAATTTAAGAATTTATTGGACTCGCGTAATTATTGCAATTGTATTATTATTTCGTTTAATACACAAAGACTTGTATAATTGAAAGAGCAACAAAATATTATGAGAAGATAACACAGAAAAATATTTAGATAAAATAAATTGTGTAATTGAACTAAAGAACAACAATTTATAATTTATCCTCAAAATATGATCCCATTTTAATATAAAACGTGTCGTTTGTCTGTTGTCCAGTTAATTATACTAAAATCTGTCTCAATCCTTTTGAATAATATTGTATGTTGGTCGTTAATTGTTATTATTTATAATTAAATTAAAAACTTCATAAATTCTCAGTATTAGGATTTGGAAACATTTAAGAAGATTAGTAGAATTTGTTGATTTTGAAACCCAATACTCACATTTGTTTTGTTTTTGTTTACGTCACCCCTTAAGTTTTGATTAAACTTTTACCTAATTTACATACAAAGTGTTACAATATTTGAGTTGAGTCAGATCAAAATATATTTAAAAATACGGTCGAACAGTTTATTGTTGGGCTGGGTATCGTTCAATATACAGATCTAAAATACAATAAAGGGAAAGAAAAAACTAAAGGAGGAAAAACAAAGTTTACATTTTTATTGTTGTTATTTTGTGTTTTCTTTTTTATTTTTGTCAATGTCATCAATATAATTTGTCATTTGGATTCTAAAAATAAATTTCTAATCCCAGGGTAGGTAAGGTAATTTCATTTATACATTGTGTCTCCTATTTGTATATTTGTAACCTAGAAAATTGTTGATAAAGTTTCAAAATAAATACAACTTAAATAGTATAAGACATTTAAACTAGGATGAAATTTATAGTTAAATAAAAAATAACTAATACAACAACAATATTTATTATCTTTCATAACAAAAAGTTCAAAACTCAACTGTTGTATATTTATTTATAAAATATAATACAAATTTTGTGTTCCTCTTGTGAATAAATAGATTATATTAAGTTAAATACAGATGTATACAGATAGAACAGACAAACGATTAGTAACGCACCAAGAACATACAGCTTAAAATTAACCCCTACCCCAAAATATTGTATATTTAGAAAATGATTTTCCTTTAAGTTAAACATTGTTCTATCAGTTTTATATACAAAATACAGAAAATCTTCTTGTACTTGCTTCTTCTATTTTTGGTTTGTTTTTCATCTTTCATCCGAAAAAAAAAAACTTTTTGTCTTTAAAACATTTTGACAAATAAACAAGCTTGACTTTTTGCCTTACGAAAGATAATATTGTGTGATATTTTGGGTTTAATTTTTCAAACTTAAGACTTAACATAAGCTTCATTGTTTTTCCTGTTATATAATTTATGTGTTTTATATTTATTTATTAATCATTTGTAGTTTTTGAACTCAGCTTTCTGAGTTTTTCTATAAATTATTTCTGTGTCTTATTTTTTGTTTTTAATTTTTTATGAGTTTGGACATTTATAGAAAATTTTCATATTTTGTTTTGACCAAATATTTATAATAATTTTTCAACTAATTTTCACATTATCTGATGAAACACAAGTTACAGAAATTTTGTTGGATTTTATATTTAATTTTATTCATTCAACTAAAATACTTTTCTAATTCAATGTAAAATATTTTAATCATTGAATGGAAGTTCTAACATTTTGTTAGTTTATGTGTGATTGTGATTATCTGAGAGTGTGAATGACTCACATAATGTAATAGTAAAAGTGTAATTTTCTAAAGTGATTGAAAAATGTAATTGAATAACAAATAATAGACATAACAAAAAAAAACAAACAAAAAAATACGAAGTAAAGCCATATTTAGGTGCCTGCGTTTACAATCAAAAGAATAAAGAAAAAAATAACTGAAAGAAAATGAAAGCTTTGGAAAATAATGTAATTGAATTTTCTTAAATAAAACCAATCAGTTTGGATTTTTAAGATTTTGTTATTTTGCTTTCTTTAGAAACAGTTTTTCAGTTTAAGGAAACAGCGTGGAGGATTTTCAATAATATTGTTTCTGTCGACATCATCTGGAAGTTTTAAATTAAATCAAAAAAAATAAAATGATATCTGTTGGTTTTATGAATTGTGAACAAGATTGAGAAAAATATTTAAGACAAGAAAAAATACTTAAATTTTTTTTTCTCATTGTTTTCTTTTCAAAATCAAATTATGAACCGTCTGTCGTTTTTCAATTAAAACTTTGTATTCTTTTATTACATATTTTCCTTCTCTTCCCCTTTACTTCTTTTGTTTCATAAATTTTTTTCGATTTTCATTTATTAGTTGTATAGAGAAGATAATAAAAATTAATTGCTACAGATTGTTCCCCTTGACTATTGAATCTTTTTCAGACAAACAAAGAGTTCCTTTTTTTCTTTGTTCGTTTCTTGTAATTTATTTAATGTTGTTGTTTTTTTTGTTTTCTTCTTTCAATTTTGTTTTTTTCTAGTTTTATTGCATCTCCTTTCATATTTTGTATTTTAATAGAATAAAGGAAACACAATCAAATTTAATTAAAGAAGATTTTACAACTAAAAGAAATTATTTTTCTTGTCTTTAAAAAAAAACTTAAAAATCTAATTAAAATTTAATTAATTGTAGTAGAATTTTTACTATATTTTTTTCTTACAAAAGAAAAATAAAGCCATCGTTTTACTTGTATTAATATTCATCTTATATTCTATTGTTTGTAAACAATAATAAAAGAAAAAATCTGATATAAAATCTAATTTAAACAATAATAATAAGTCATTGAATGAAGAAAATAGGAAGTGAATTGATGCTGCTTGTTTTATTGCAAGGAAAACAAAAAATAAATTCTTTTGCTAAATTTTCAATTGAAGAGGAATATTTATTTTATTTTATAGAATAACAGACAATATTATGAATTACCTTTAGAATTCAGTTTATTAGTTTTTCCAGGTAATTGCCTGATACAAAAAATCATTTGTTTTCTATTCTTATGAGAAATAGTAATTAGTAGTTATACTTTACGTGAGATTTGAATAAACAGGAAAGTCCTCTATTAAAAGAAGAAACGATCAGTAGCTGACATATATTAAAGTTTTGTATTCAAAATAGTTTAGATTCGATCAAAATATCTAGCGATATCACGAGTAGTTGATACAACACCGTTTGTACTTGTAATGAAACAAAAATTAAATAATTCTATCTTTCATTTCTTTACATGAAATAAATAATATTCAAAACATTTCACCAAAATTATAATTCTTAAAACATTTAGCAAATTTAACAAGACTTTTCAAGTTTCTGATGAATTTGTTATCCGTTTTTATTTATTAAAATGTGAAAATTTTTCAAGAGTAACTAAAACTTTTAATTTTATATTGACAGATAACAGAAATTATGAGTGCACCTTTTTCTACCTTCTATTTTATAATTAAAATTACGTAATTAAAATGTAGTCTGCAGGCTAACAAAAAAAAAAATAAACAAAAAACAAAATTGTGCAAAATTGTTTAAGAAGAGAAGTAAAAAGGAAGACGAACAAATTTGTACCTAAATTTATTTCAATACACGAAAAGTTTTTTTTTTTTACACATATTTTAATATATTTTTAAGCTTTCATATTTCGTTACTTGATTAATCTTTCCATTCCATGTGTTATTCGGTTATAAATTTTCCAACATTCAACGAATAAAATAAACATTTTTATCACGGTTATAAAATTAAACAAAAAAAAAAAAGAAGAACAACAACAACAAAATCTTTTAAGTAACTTTTTATGTTTCGTTTGCAAATCGTAAAAAAAAAACAATATTTGAGAGAAAAAAAAAGGGAAATTCAGTATCAGCATTATAGAATGAAATTACTTGACCTCATATTCGTGGAGTAAAAATATTTCCCCGAATTTTAATGTTTACGTAATTTTCTTTCTTCCTGTTTGTGTTTTGTTCCCTTTTTTATGATTATTTACAAATAACAAATATTTATTATATTTAATCCGAAAATTAAATGAAATTTATATTTAATATTTTGAAAGAAAAAATGTAAGCCACTGTATTTTTTTTTCTTTGAAAACAAAACATAAATTGTAGAATTATATTAAAAAGAAATTCCTACACAATTTTGAATTTACTTAATTTGACACTCAAAAGTATAAATAAACTTTATAATTTCTTTAAACCGTATTATTTATTGATGATGTTTAATTAGAATTATGATTTGTAAATTTGAATCAGATGAATACTGTTTATTATTCAGTCAACATCGACTGAAATGATTTATAAATGAAACCACAAATGAAACAAGTATAAAATTATATTAAATATACGCCACGGCTTATCTGACTGTCAAACTCATGGTAAATCTTCAGTTTTGCTTAAAATAACCTCAAGTGTGATCGTCATTTGTGACTATTGTGATATCGAATTTGTATGATTAACGATCAATTTCATAAATGCAATAATTACAATCATTGCGTCTAATCAATTTAAAAATGTTCACTCTAGCTAAATGATTGTCAAGAGTTTTAAGAAATTGGGTCAGAAAATGTTAAATTAAAACGAAAAATTTGGTTTTTTATATTCAATAAGTTTTACAAACAAACAGAAAAAATATTGAATGACATCGTATATACTAAATTACATTAGAAAGAAAATAATAAACTTTAACAAATTTAATTTAATAATAGAAATTGAATGAAAACGTAAACTTTACTACACAAATAAATAAATTTCAAACAGAATAATTTGAAGTTTATTTTTTGCATTTCTTTTTCTTTTTCATGCACAAAATTTAAATTGAAGCAAGATTTAATTTTCATAAACCTTTATAACTTACTATAAAGAACTTTTTCAATTCACTAAATAATTCTTCAATTTAATTTCTTATTTAAGACGTAAAAATAAATAGTTTTGAGTTAAATGAAAAAAAAAATTATTACGAAGAAATTGGAAGTAATTCAATTCGTCTGATAATTTGTATAGAAAAACAAATTATACGACATATTATTTAAAGAGGTAACCCATTTCTTTCTTTTTTACAATCAGTACCAGAACCGAATTTAGAATAATTTTAGTTTGTAGAATGACATTGATTTACATTGTTTTAAATTGGACAACATGATTATTCTTTATTGGTATATTGGTATAATCGTTCAATCTTTAAATAATAAAGATCTTCTTGATGTATTTTCTACGCAGTAATGAACTTTGAACACCAACATTTAATTAATGTAACAGTATATTTTTATTCTTGAGTCTTGGAAAATCTTTTGCTCTTTTATTATTGATTTCAATGATTCCAGTGAAAGATCATTTATAAAGAGAAAGAGAACAAAAAAATATATTCCAAACTGTAAAAATAAGTGGGAAACGTGAAGGAAAATAGTTACAATTTATTATATGAGATAGTTACAATTTATTATATGAGAAATGAGAAATCGGTAGTTTTAAAAATACACAATTATAATGAAATTTTATGTATGATATTTGACATTCCGTTCCATACCTTCCAACAAAATTTTTATAACACCAAATATTTATTTTAAACAAACACAATTTTCATTGAAATTTTGTTGAGGTTGAAAATATTTTGAATTTTATTTTAATTGTCAAAAAAACAATACTTTTCCCTTTAAATATTAATGTTTATATTCATGTCATTGTATTCACATCAGTCATTGTATAATGAGATTCATCTATACACCAAAGGTACAACTTATGAAACCAAAATAAACAATTTACCGACCAAGGTGGGAGCATGGCAACGTGCTTGCGTTTGGAGCGGGAGGTACCGAGTTCGAATCTCGACCGAGGCGGGATGGAATTTTTCATTCGGCTAATTATGTACTAAACATACATAAAATAGTGGGCAATGATTAATAACATCTATGACCCTCGGTTTTAAAACCGAACGATTCTTCTTAGGAAATCTGCATGTTTCCTAAAGAGCTGGCAATGTGCCGAATCATGATTAAACATGCATGTGCAGATGCTAGGTGGTTCCAGAGCCCACCTTAAAAATAGTAGGTCTCGTCCCAATTTGACTTAATAAGGGTGCTCCAGGTAGTCTGGTTGCCTGGTGTGAAAGAGTGGACGTTAAATAAAACAATTCTTGATGCAAGTCTACAAACAGTAAAAAAAAAAAAAAAAATAAACAATTATAAGTTATCTCTCGGTTTTAGAATATATTATCTTGACTTGACCAAAAATATATACAGAAAATGTATTCGTCATTGTTGTTACCAGTCAAATTAATTTGAATTAAATTAATTTACAAACTACATATAAACTGTTTTGGATGATAAAAGTTTTCGAATTGGATTCATTTTAGTTTCTGTGCATAATATTTTCATTCTAATGGCGGGTTTCTTAACAAATGACTAAACGAGGATCTAACTAGATCGACTCTAAGCCTCCCAGCAGAGAAATCGTAAGCGAGAGATTAATAAACACTCTATAAACGGTGAAAGCAAAGACAGACGTTCTACAAAAATTCAATGAGAAAGAGTGAAACAAAAATTATTTGTGATGTGTGTTCTTATACCGTCGATTGTATATGATTTTAAAGACCTTTTATAGCACTTATAAAGACTTTACGCATAAACAGGTCTACATGTGTGTGTTTATGAGAATTTACTAATTCTGTGGTGTTGGTTATGACATTTTGATTTTATTTATGTCAATACCATATGGTGTCGTGTTTTGAGGTCCAACATTTTGGTAATTAATTGGAACTATTAATATTTATATTTAGTGAAAATGGATTATTTAAATAAAAAGTTAAATAATCAAAATTTGCGACTCATGAGCTAGCAAGTTTTAACTTAAGAAAAAGTTCTTATTTTTAAATTTTAACTTTGTCTATCTTTTACAGAAAACATAGAAAACCGTTGAATTTAGTGAATGTAATTAATAGCAAGCATGGAAATAACATAGTGGTTATAAAAAGATGATTCATTTATTTTATTTTAGCATATTCACAAGATGAAAGTGGAATTAATATATTAAATCACCAGTCATTTCATGACTCTCTTACCCAGAGCCCTAATTCCTTAGATTTCATAAATAAAAGGATATCGAACAACCATATAGAGCATGTCCATTGTAAGTACAATAATTTTTATTAATTTTTTTTCATTAATTATACTTTACAGTACGTGAAACCGACATTGATGTTGACGTTAATAATGAAACAGACAATAATACAGCTTATGGTAAGTGCTATTGTTTAATATATTTATTGTAAATAATAAAAATTTATACAAATTTCAGACATAATTTTAAAAGAACTGGCAAAGATGGATGTCAACATTAATTTCATTAAAAATATTCAACATAAAATTTTAGACATTGTTCAAAACAAACAACAGGAAACAATGGACAATATAGACCTACCTATTACAACACCCAATGATCTGAACGAGTATGAATAACTTTCTGGAAAACTGGAATTATTATAATATAAGAATGTAAAAAACAATTATATTTACAAATAAATTAGTTTTTTTAATAGAAATTTGCATTTAATTTAGAAAAAAATGAACCCCTTTATTACTACTTGTAAATGAACACTAAAAGAGGGCTTATGTTCAAGGTCCTAGTCAGTGCTGACGAGAGTGTTTATTCGTAAACACTGAATCAATGCTTTAATATACCGTTTACGTACGGCTTCACCTTATATGAAACATAAACACTTGAACACTATTAGTGTCAGCGTTTATCGTAAACACTTGGGTATTTATGCATAAACACTCATTCAGCACTGAATAAACGCTGATTTCCCTGCTGGGCTTAGATGACATCTAACAAAAATCTGTTTCACCACATTTGTAGCGTTTTTTAAAACTATTTTTAGTTCAGTGGCTTCGATTAGTTTTTTTCTGTGCGTTTTGACTTTTGTAATGAATCACATTTGACAACTAAAGCAAATCACATCTAAGTATTTAGATGCGCCAAATTGCGCATCTAAGTTAGATGAGATCTAAATGTTGTGAAACAGATTTTAGCTTAAAACTCATCTACAGTCACTAGATGAGATCTAAACGGAGATGAGAAACCCGCCATAAGTCTTTGTATTGTGGGTCTTATAAATTATAAATTTTTGGTATTCAGAAAATTTATTTATTTTATTCCTTCAATAAATACAAATAAATTATAGTTGTAGAACCTTTACTAAATGACTTTTGAAATAAACGGAATAATGTATCTTTGTCGTTTATTGAATTCATCTCGGTTATTCTCAATTATTAATCTAAATAATTATTAATAATTGTTTGTGACCATGATCGAATTTTAACAGACTTTTGACAATAATAATACAGCTTTTGAAGCTTGTGATTGAAATAAAAATAAACACGAATTTACTGATCACATTTTCCAGAATTAAAAATAATAGTTATATTCGTTTAGAAATTCACTTAAATATAAATTTCATTCAAAATATTATTTGAATTTAAATATTTGCATCGTATAAATTATTTTATCTAAGTGACAATTCTACCTAAAGTATATATTTTTTATAAGAGACAATGTAAATTAATAAACCGTAAAAATCAAAATAATGTCTAATAAGAAAATGTTCAAATAAAAATTGTAAGACACAAAAGTTTGTCTTTCGTCTAACTTTTTTTTATTTATCTTTTCTTGTCTTATCTTGTATCTAATCTAATAAAAAACAAGTAAAATACTCTCGAAGTAAGTTCTAAGTTGTATGTTGACATTTAAGTCTTATCCGGATTATTCTTCTAGATTTTCTTATGGGAATTGCAATTTTATTTTTCACCTGGCAATTAATCTGACAGATTTTATTCTTCTTCATTCTAATTTTTTTTTCCTCTGAATATTTTATTTTATATAAAAATAAGAAGCAAAGTATACGACTTATATACATTATTTCTCATAGAAAATGTACAATAAAAAAATTATTATTTACAAATTTTTTCTTTCAACATTTTAATTTTAATTTTCTATTTCAATCACGCAGAAATTTTATTTTGATAAAAAATTAATGAATTGATCTTACAATCGAAAAGGAAATTAAAATTAATTTTCAGTGAAATATGAATCAAGTTTTTTTCTATTCATCAATAATTAATTTTTTAATTGATTTTTGTTTTATGGTCAAAAATTTACACAAAAAAAATTGAGCGCATTTCAATTAATCTTTGTTGTCAAATGCATTCATAGCATCAGAATTTCAGCCGAATAATAATTAATGACAAATTTTGTTTTGAAAATCTAATAAATTAAAGTAAAAAATAATTTATGTTGGATTGGAACAAAAAATTCTAGTACCATAAGTCACAATTTCAATGAAATATTTAACAATTCTTTCTACCAAATGGACAATTTTCTTTGACTAATTTTGCACGAAAGGTTTTTTAGAATTATTGAATAGACTCAAAGTCTATTACAATAATTGTTAATTAATGTAGAAAAATGGTCGGTGTGTCTTAAATAATAGAAATATTTATTTAATTATGAAAATATTTAATTACAATTATAAAAGTACAAACCAAAATAATAAATGAACTTCACTCTTCGGAGTCTTCTCAATAACTAAATCAAATTTTCTTCGCGCTTCTTTATTTCTCGGTTTTCTCGCACCCTTCTCATCCCACATTAATTACCAATAATCATAACCGATCGAATTTAATAATATTGAAAAATTATAATTGATTCTTTCGGGTTAACAAAAATTACCATAAATGCCGGCCCCTATTGCCGACATTGTGTTCAAGTTTTTAACTAAAAATAATCACAACTCTGTGTTACTTTCACTGTTAAGGATGTCAACACAATGTGTAAAGTATGTCAAAAATTATACCATATCAAAAAGAACACATCATCGAATTTTCTAGAAAACATAATTAATTATCTAATGCGCAATGAATCATTAGAAATTCATCAAAAATATTTATAGGGATAAAAGGTTTAATATTCCAATAATAATTATTTCTTCAAAGTTTTTTTAAAACCAACAAAAAATTATTTTCTTTTCTCATAAAATAATCTTTCATTATTAACTTTCTTCCAGAAGCAATAACAACATCATAAAATATAAATCAAAGTAAACAACAACAACACGAGAAATATAAAAAATATGAAGAAAAGAAAGTCAAAACCAGAAAACTTTTTCCATTTTCAGTTTTCTTAACAATTAACTAACTTTTACTGAATTTAAAATTCAATTAAATTATGAAGTGGAACTTTTTTTTTTCTCAATATAAAAAATTGAACATTTTTTTAAATTTTTGTATTTTTATTATTTTTGCGTGATTCTGTATTGAAACTTTCGAAAGTATTTCGTAATGTTTATATTATTTCTGATGAACTTTATTTGAAATTATGAATAATAAACGAACAATTAAAATTTTCAAAATCGAGTATTATTTTCAACGGACATTAGAATCTCCAAAGTTCAACTCCATGTACTTTGGAATAATTTTACTTGAAAACTAGAATTCTCCACATCGTATGTTATGTGTATTAAAAAAAATGGTATTAATAAGATGTTCTAAATCATATTCATTTTCCGGTAAATATTCTATCAGTTTCACACCAGCTTATAAATAGAATATATTTGAATAAAATTCAATATGGCAAAGATCTTTTGTACGACCATTAATTTAGAATTTTCACATAAATCACATTTGGCATATAAATTTACGTGAATCTATTACACCAGTACACCAATCAAAAGTAAAATGAAAAAAGTGTTTGTTGTACAGAATGAAGAAGAAGAAGAAGAAAACAAAATTGATTTACGTTGAGTTAAGATTTATTTAAAAATGAAAAGTCAATAATAAATGTTATGACTTGTGACATATAAAATAGAAGAGGGACATTGATACATAACAAACCCTTATTATGTATATAAATATATAAGAAGAAAAACGATATCACATAACAATTTTTATATATTTTTACAACTTCTAGATAGAATGGAAAAATAACGTAAAAATTGTTTACAGCCATGTCGTATAACAATTGGGTTTACATCACAATTTTAGTTTATTCTTTACTGAAGGGAGTAAAAATATTGTGTTGACAAGGGTGTGTATTTTTTATTCTCTCTTTTATAAGGTGAATTCTAAAGATTTAAAATTATTCAGCATTTTATATTGTACTTTTGCAACAATATCCAAATCTTATATCCATCCATACTCACAGTTTACGTTATACTTTATTCAAGACGTGACAAAATTTACATATTTAATGGCAAACCATTATATTATATTCTAGCACTAGAATATTCGGCTATTATGATACACTTTAATATTTCCGATTTTTCCCTTTCTCTCATTATTATTTTTTTATATTGTGCGAAATTTTATCGGAATCAATTCATTTTTATCAAGTAAAAAAATTAAAATAAAAACCAATTCTTAACAAAAAAATAAATTTTCTTTGGTTTAAGGAATTTTTTCTCATTAGAATTATCCAAAAATAAATTTGAAATTTTAACGCCATTAAAAATCGTCACAAGAATTTATAAATTTATGTAAACTTTACTTTAAGATATTTCCTAGCAAAGTTATTCAAGGAAACTCATAGTTTTAGGATCTCATTTTTCTACTAACGATGCTTTCGAATCACAAGTCTTTAACTGGGAATCAAATCAATTTTCCGAAGGCGAAATCATTCTTGTACAACCATTACAAAACAAAATATTCCTTTACTTTTCTAGTCTCTAATTCGATATATTTATTGCGAAACGTTAACCCTAAATAAATTATGTTCTTCAGGTTTCCTTATGTACCAATAATATACGGAACAGGAAATATATTTCACCTGAATTACAAAATTTTATTATCAAGCCAAAAATAGATTACAACTTTCATTGAATGTATTTTCACATTAACACGAAAAGCGGAAAAATTGAAAGGAAGAAAATAATAATAATAATAATAATAATCTGGTAAAATCCCCTGTCATAATTGTCGTATAATATTTTTTGACATCATTCTGAATATTCTACTTACGTATATTATCATTTCTTTTATGTCATGTTTTTCCTATTCCAAATATCCAATAAGGCAAAGAAAATATATTCATAAATAAAAATAAAGAAAAGAAAATTTTCTACAATGAATTTTTATTCTGTTAAATTAATTTCCGAACAGGATATAATATTAGGCATAATATTTTTTTTCCCCTCCCCAATTATAATGAACAAATTCACAAAAGAAAATCTTTATTTGATCAAAATATAAAAGAAAGGAAAGAAAAAAAATCAAAGACAGGAAATCGATTTTATGTAGATTTTTCTTTTAAAATTTGTTCTAATAAAATTATTTATTATTTTGTTAGAAGTTAATTATAAATTCTGAAGAATACAAAAGAAAACTAGTAGACTTCAGACTAGAAGTAAATTCAGGAATCTGAATTTACATTTTGATTTCAGATTTTCCTTTAGAACTTCCTAGATACGAACGCTGATGTTTGTTATTCCTTTTAAATATCTTATTGTACTATTAAATGGACTATAATTCATAGTCCCAGTGGTAGAATATTGATGAAAAGAGCTTCAGGTAACTGTATTAATTTAATTGTTATCTGATGTGATAATCAAATCACTATGATTTTACTAAAGCTAAGAATTCCACTTCAAAATACTTTTGAACGTGTTAAATTTTGTTCTCATATACAAAACAATTTTTTAAAAAATTTCTAGAATTCTTTTCAAATCTAAACGTGAATATTTTAGTTGAAATTTTCAGTTTAATTTTTCATGAAAATAAAAATAAAAATCATTCAACAAATTCAATTTTACAATTTATTTTTGTTACAATTCAAAAATTTTTATTTTCATTTAAATCAATAATATTTGAACGTAAACATCAACAAACAAAAATATTTTATATTCAAAATAGTGCAAAATAAAATAAAAGAAAATAAAAGAAAACAAAACAAAACAAACAAATATATATTTTCTTGTTCTTTTGTGAGTGGATAAAAATATTCTTAAAGAAATAATATTTTATATTTTGATGGCATCATAGAGTATGGAGAAATAAAGAATCTTTGAATGTTTGTTTATTTCACTTCAACCGATATTATATAAATATAAGAAGAACAAACCCAAAAGTCAATATAATCAAACGAAAAGAAAAGAAATGAAAATAAAGAAGAAGGAAAAAAAAAATTGGAAGCCATTCAATCAAAAATATTGACGTAAGAAAGAAAATTGTACTTTTTATTATATTTTTCTATTCCTTTTCATTTTCAATTTTTATAATAAGAAAAATTGTGCCAAAGAAAAACCAAAATTGTTTTGTTAAACATCATAATAATAATCTACGTTAAATAAAAATTGATTTTTGCTTATATTATTTCAATACAACACGCACACAAACACACACACAAACATACACAGTCAGAAATTTACTTCTTTAAATAATGTAGTAAATTATTGATTTTGTAAATGATTTACATGAATGGTGATAGACCAGAGAAAGATGAAGAAAATTACTGTAATCATTTGATGGCGCTATTTTTCATTTATATCATAAATATTTCCGCAGAATTTGATGGACTTGCCAGAGCAATAAAATGCTTACTGTATTCTGTACTTTGGAAGACTTGATTGAGTAAATTAATTCTTCTTTAAACAATAAAGTGGTTAAACCATAAGTGGTTTTTTAATGAAGTTTTCCAGTAATTTTTTATTGTCTCTGCGGTTGGTTTTTTTACAATGTTTAAAAAATTCAAAGTTGTCCGTTTTATTTACTAAAATAAAATAATTCAATTGTAAAGATCATGATTGAGAAATAAAATTTACAAACGAGTTTAGTTAGAACAATATTCTTTAGTTGATGAAATTTTTAGTAATTAAATGTAGTTGGGAACAAAGTTTAAATGTAGAAAAAGTTTATGAAGTTTTAATTGGTTAATGGATTTATTTTTATTATAAAATTTTATTTTGTCCCTATAAAAATGTAATTATAATTTCTGAGAAAACTTCCTAACACTAGAATGTAACCATTGTAAAAGAGAATTTAAACTAAATTTATTTTCAGAAAATATTTTCTGGTTTACTTTTCGCTAGTTATGAGTTATTCAGATCCATTCACATTCAGCACAAGCAAATAAACTTCACTGTTTGATATTCAGATTTTGGGTTCAATTAATTCTTACAAGTTTTTGAATAAAACACAGATGACGCCTTTCCGGTCCATGTTTTGTTTTATTTTTTTAAATCATTTCAAAAGAATTTTTCTTGGTTTCTTAAATATTCGTCTGTTTTCTCTCTTTAATTTAACTAAGGATCTCTAGCCATAGTCATAAAATAAAGCTGGGCAAAACAATAATAAGAGGGAAAAAATTTATTCACTCCAAAAAGAAAACCAATTCTATATTTTCTAACAGCAACGTTAATTCCTAAAAAAATAGTGCACGAAAATCGTAAATGTAATTTAATGGCACACATATTTAATTTTGTATCTCATGATTCTGAATATTCGAAACAATTAATTATTCTTAATTCAATTTCGAAATAAAATTTCAAATAAACGATAATCTAATTTTATAGCATAAAAACTTCAAGAATATTTAATAGAGACGAAATTCCCTATTAAATTTTTATTGTCCATTAAAATTTTAAAATCTATAAACAAAACATAAAGAAAATTAAAATTAAAATATATTTTACTGAAGACGGAAAGTTGAAATTAATGAATCAAGAAATTAATGGATAAAACAATTAACACAATTAATATGAATTTACTAAAAACAGTTGATTGGCTAATAGAAAAAATAAAATGATACCAAACGGAATTATGGAACTCAAGGTAGATTGTATTAATTATTACTTTATATTTTATTGAATTGAATTCAATTCAAGATTTAAATCCAAAATGAAATAAAAAGAATTCTGAGTGAGAAGATTGAATAAAGTTGGTTCTTTATTATGAAAGAAAAAATTTTGAAAGTTTTTTACCGAATTTTCTGTCACTGATAAAAAAAAGCCCCATTTTTTATGTGGAAAAAAATTTAAGGCTAAGAGACAACAAAAAAATTGACAAATACCCAAAAAAAAAAAAGAAAAAGCAAAGAGAAAAAGACAGAGTTTGTAATTGAAAATAATGTTCACATGGAATGCGTCAATTTCTTTAAATTACCTTTTAAAAGCATGTTTTATCCTTTCGCTTTTTTGTTGTTATTGTTTTTTTTTGTGGTCCAGTGTGGTTTTATGGTCAATTTTAAAATTCACGTTATTTATAAATAAAAAAAAGTTTTTTTTTTCCTCTTTTTCTTTATTTTTTTTTTTTGTTCCTGTTGTCTTGTTTTTTATATTTTAGCTTGTGTGTGTATGACTTTTTTGCTTATTTTTTCCTTTTTGCTGTAATAAAAAAAACACCACAAAACACACACACACAAACACACACTCAAACATAGAGAAGCGATTTAAAAATGTAATTGTTCTGTTCACTGATTTTGTTCTCTCAATGGTTTTTCCTTTGGTTTTTATGGAAATGTTATTGTGGTCGCACCATTTTATTTTACTGCTTTTTTTTTTCTTTCTTCCTTTCGTGTTTTATTTTGCAAACATAAAATGCATAAGTTATGCTCTTGGTCTATGCTATTATACTGTTTTATTGAACCCTTATTTTTTAACTGCACTAAGCTTTGTCTTTATTAGTGTGAAAAATGAAATTTTATTGTTTATTTATGTAAAGGACAAGCTAAATTTATGAATTATTTGAATACAATTTCATGTGAGTAAAATTTATTAAATTTGAGATTAAAGTAGAGAATTTAACAGATGGAAAAATAACAACAATTTCATTTGAAACATCCTGGGCGCCTCCACATGACTCTGTTTCTTTTTCTATATTTTCTCGCATTTTTGTTTTCTGCTAACAATTCAGAGAATTATTAAATTCTATTTTTATCTTTTTATTGCTTTATAAAAATATTGTAACTTTATAATCACAATAAACGTGCGTCAATAAACGTACGTCACACAAACAAAACTATTCAATTTCAAAAATTTCAATATATTCTGAATGATATTTTAATGAACGTTCAATAAAAACTCCTCTTTTATTAAAAAAAAAAAGCGTAGTTGAGCGAGTAACAAATTTGATTAATTTTTGGTAGAATTCTTTTTTAATTGTTAATTTTAGATTTTAATTAATTTTGATTTTTCACATATTTTCTTTTTGTTACGTTTTTTGGAAAATTGTAAAATGAAAAAAATGCGTTCAATAATTAAAAATGTATTACACGTTTTAATTATTTTTCAATATTCAAGAACATCGAATGACAAACAATGAAACAAGTCACTGATTTCAATTCCAAAATATTAACGATTACTTTTTCAATCAATTTTAGTATTCTTGTTTTAAATTTTTTCTTATCTGCCTCTGTTTTGTGATTTTGATTTCGTTTCTAAATTTCAATAAACATAAGAAGACTTGAAACACATTTTTTATGGTCAGACAAAGTAATTTGTTTTGACAATTACAACTGAAAATAGAAAATCAAATGTGTTTTATTAGATACATTCGCTAATGCACATAAATATTATTAACGAGAAAAATTTAATGAACATAAAATACAAAACAATATTGCGATAAAAGTTAATATATTTAGCTTGTGATTTTTATTCGAAATTCGATGTTACTGTTGTTGCTTATATTCAATATGTGAATTAAATTTAGATTTATTTTTTCAATCAATGTTCGTTACTTTACAAATAAGCCAAATATAAAACAATAATCCTTTCATTAAGAAAATTAAATTGATTTAGGATGACAATAAGATAAAAATACATTTTATTCATTTGCTTGAATCCTTTTTCTGATTATTAAAATATTTTAGAGTGTCGCATGTCTTTATAAAATATTAGATGAACCTACGTCTTAACCTTTTTTGTTGTTGTTGTTGTTGTTGTTTATGTTTTATTCTCATCAGTCACACCACACCTTAATGTATTTTCGTTGTTTTCAAAAAATATAGACGCGTAAAGGTTTTTCTTTTCATCGATTTTATATCCTTATCCAAAAATAAAAAGTTTTCTTTTATTTACAACAACTAGAAAGAATAAGAAAAAGAGCACAAAAATATAAGAAACAAAATACAAATTCAAAAAAATGTAAATCTGAATATTTTCTTAACATTTTACAACGAGAATACCTTAAATTAAATTTATTCTTTACGTTCTCTAAAAAATATTAATGTTGAGTTGAAAAACGTAGAATCTAATAACAGAAAATAAAGAAAAAATAAAGGAAAAATGGGAAAATAGGTGAAGTAGTGTATCATGTGTCACAGAAGAAACACAATAAATATGGTAAATGTGTGCACATTTGACTACGAGTATAGGTATATTTATTTATTTATGTGTATTATACAGTGTAATAAAGCGTAAATAATTTAGGAAAATTTCAGATTTACATAAAATATGTAAATTGTACATCATTTTCACTGAATAAAAGCGTTTTTTTTAAGAAAACAAATAAATAAAATAAAGAAAATTAAAGAGAAAGAAAAAGATTGAAAAATTGAATAGAAAATAAAAGGGGAGAAAAAAAAACAAAAATTTAAGAATACTTTATATAGAAGGGAAAATGAAATTGAAGTCAAACAAAAAACCATGACCTTGTCCAAAAAATCATCCCTTGGGTGTAGTCTAAAAGATAAAGCTGAATCTTTTAACCTAAATCACTTTTGCTTACTATGGACATTTAAACTTTGAATTTATATACGAATCCCTAGTCGCGTTTATATTTCTTTCATTACTTTATCATTTTTTTTTAATTCTTCTGTTTTGCTTAATAATTTTAATTATCTAATTACTTTAATTTGTCTGTCATATTTTTTGGTTTAACATTTTACTGTCTACTTTACCCTAATTGTCTACCTTACCTTAATTGTAATAAGAAGATGATTTGTCTGTCAATTGTGGATTTATTAAATAATTAATTTTTGAATAAAACAATATTTGTAAATGACAAATTTTGGTATTTTTCTCTCACAAAATTATTAGTTCTTGGAATTTATAAAAACATAAATATTTTACGTTAAATGAAATTAATTTAAATGAAATTTGGTTGAGTCAGAACTTAATAAAAATTCGAATAAATAACTTAAATTGATTAAAACAACACCTAGTTACAATTACATCTGTAATGTATTCAGAAAGATATTTCCTCTGACGATAATTTCACTTTAATTCTTAATCTTACTCTGAATAATATTTTTAAGTAAATACAAAATAGGATTAAAGTATTACGATTTTTACTTTGGTACAAATTTAAAGAACACGCTTATCTTATATAAAATAATTTACAAAAAAAAGATAAATCCTTGATAACATAAAAAAAAGTAAGGTTATTAATTCTTATATAAATTATTTAGAGTCATCTTTTATATCCTTATCCTTTATCCTTTATCTTTGATCCTTTAAAAATAATATCGAATAAAAAAAACTTAATTAAATTTATAATTTATAATTTATAACCAACTATGAATAAAAAAAAGAAAAAGATTATAACCGAAAGTGTGACTTGTACTTTTTTTTTCTTTTGACAAACACAAACAGACACGCATCCACATAAAACCCACAAAATGAAGGAGAAAAAAAAAGTACAGAGTCATGCAATTTCAATGTTGTCCAAAAAAGGTCAAGCGAACAAAGTTTCTACAACAAATAAAAAAAAGAAGAACAAAACGTTAACAAAACGTCAACAAGAAAAACAAAAATTCAACATTTTTTTCCATTTTTGACGTGACCATGAAGAAGGAGGTGAGCACTACTCTGATCATAATTAAATAGAATAATATTTTTATCGTAAAATTAAACTAATTCCGTTCTAATATTTACGTATGATTGATTATTTAAATTATAGTTGATTGGACATACTGTAAAACCATTAAATCATTGTCAAAATAAGAAGTTTAGATAGATTTATATGACTAAACAGAAGCAAGAAAGCTGACAAATGAGCTTTGACGTTGTCTACTCCTACTCTATTTTATCAATTTTAATTGATTAATTGGTAAGTTTATAATGATTTAACTAAACCAAACAATATAATAATAGATATGAGAGACATAATTATTACACACAACAGCTGCTGTTACTGCTTCCACTACTGCTGCTACTGATCTGTTAAACAAAATACACAAAATACCCTTAAAGTTGATACAGAGAAAATAATCATTTGCATATATTCAACCCATTTACACACACACATATTCTATAAAATTTATGTATGCATGTCTAGAGGAAAATGGCTTTACATAAAACAAACAAAATTATAACTAATATTCGATTTACTCTTGTCAAATATTTTTAAAAATTACAATATATTTCAAAGTTTTCAAATAGACTGGCTATAATTAATATTTTAGATGTAGACATTTTCACATCAATGTATGCACTATGTAGCTATTTATGTCTCCGTAATAATGTCAACATGAATTTATAATTAATTATAAAATTGGGTCATCAAACGAACCCATCATACAGTTTATTATTTATTGTGCAGGATGATCATAGAATTTCTATTATTAATAATTATCTTAAAATATTTATCTATAAATGCAGAGAATGTTAAGAAATATTATCAACCTTTCATATAAACAATTTCTTCTGACTTGTGACATTTATATGACAAACAGTAAAAAAAACAATAACTCACATGCTTTCTTCATTCATACCTGTCATCACGGTATTGTCAAAATTTTCTGAAGGGTTGTACTTTTTCAGTTTTCTAAATTGTTATTTTTCTTCTACTTCATTGAAATAATAACGAGATTCAGAACAGGATGTGAAAGGATGAAAAAAGGAAGAAAACATAACATTATTTTTAGAGAACAAAGCTAACGTTAAATAGTTGGCATTTTTATTTATTTTTGTAAATGAGGAGTCAGATAAATTTTATTTAATTAATCTTTGTAATGAAAAGGGAAAATAATTTCATGAACTTAATTTTGAGTGTCCTTTTTCAAAAATAAAAAATGTAAATTATACGCAATAATTAATTTTTCACAATAAACTGTATTTCTTGTTTACTAATTAATTGAACATAAAATCAAACCTCAGGTGCATTATGTTTATCGTGCTTATGCATGTAAACAATTTCCGCTATTAATTTATTTATGAATTAATTCTTAAGATTACATGTATTGTTAGCAATAATGCAGAACTTATATTCTATAAGAACTTTCGTACTTTTTTTGTAATAAAAATCCTATAAGAATTCGATTTTCTACAAATAATTTTGAAAAATCAGTGTAGAAGATTCTGGAAAGGATTAATTAATAATTGTCTAATAATAATTAAAGAATTAAATTTTAGAAAACAAATCTTTACAATTATTATTCCCTGTCAACATTTATAAAATCTTTTCACTTGAATCTAATTCAGTCACTTTGATCCAATCTACAGAAACCTATTTTTGTTTCTCATATAAACAAATGTTGGATTACCGACTTAGTAGAAAATGAGTATCCCATCTAATCTTATGAAAAGAACGAATTCAATCGTCTTTTATTTTATAAATAAAATGAACGTTTTTTCCTATTTACTTAATTTGTCTCTTTCAATTTTTTACTTTTAGTCTAGTTCCTCTTGGAATACTTTTAGTCTAGTTCCTATTTGAATAATCATTCATTCAATTCATTTTACATTATTATTTTAATTTGGTTTTAAATAAATTTATTTGTCTTTTTATTTTGATTTTTTCACATCAATTCAATGATTCAAAGTTTAAAAAAAAAGGAAGCGAAATTCAAATCAATCAAATTTTTTTTTTTTTTTTTTTTTTTTTTTTTTCCAAGTGCTTCAACTGCTTGGTTATTAGCACTTCTACATTAATACATCAAATTAATTCAAAAAGTCCTGTATTCTTCAAATATGCTTCTAATTTGTCCATTGCTACTGTTGAATCTTGGAGGCATTCAGCTAAGGTTGTTGGAAGACCGTAAAATATTCTTTGATTTTGATATTTCTTGCATTCAAGTATTATATGTTTCACTGTTTTTCCAGTTTTGCATTCATCACAAACTGGAGCATTAGTTTTATTCATTAAAAATTCGTGCGTTATTATAGTATGTCCGATTCTCAATCGACTGAGAACAACACAAAATTTTCTATTTTTGTAACATTTCCTTTTATTTATTGTTTCTTTAATGTCACGAAGTTTATTGTTTGTTATTGTTTTCCATTTTGCTGACCAACTTTCCCACACTATTTGTTTTACAACATTTTTACAGTCAGTTACAAGTGTTTTATTTTTAGCAACTGAATTGCAATTCGCAGCTAGATTTGCTTCATGATCAGCTTTCTCATTTCCATGGATACCTATATGAGATGGAATCCACATGAACTCAATATCTTTCCCTTCATTTCTTTTTAGGTTGTCTTGAATTTGTTGTACTATCTGATTAGTGGAGTAGACTTGTTTTATAGATAATAATGCACCTAATGAATCTACCAATACTATTGTCTGCTTCAGTTGTTTTAATTCAATAAATTTAATAGCCTCATTGATAGCATATAATTCAGCACTATGTATAGACGTGTATTCATGAAGTTTAAAGTTATAAGAAACTTTATCAAGAGCAAAAGCAGAACCTACCCCAAGATTTGTCTTTGACCCATCAGTATATATTTGTTGATGATTCGCATATTTTTCCATACTTTCATTAAAGATTCCTTTGTATTGTTCGGGTGGAGTATGTGATTTTTGATGTAATGTTAACTTCAGATTAATTTTTAAATCAGGAATTGTCCAAGGAGGATATTTATTGTAGGAATGTTGTTCGAGGTGAAATTGATTGAATGTATATTCAGAAACTAGATTTGTAAATCTGATGGGGAATGGCTTAGATAACTTGGGATTTCTTTCAAATATTGTGGTATATTTTGGTGTAGAGATGTGTTGATAGTTTATGTGTTCCTGATTTGATTCAATTTTTATGCCATAATTTATCGTAATAAGTTGTCGTCTATAATCAGGTGGAAGTTCTCCTGCCTCATTATGTATACTCAAAACTGGACTAGTTCGAAATGCTCCCACAATTATTCTTAATCCAGTATTATAGATTGAATCAATCAGCTTTAATAGGTTTCGACTAGCTGACCCATATGCAACACATGCATATTCTAATTTTGCTCTTACTATTGATTTAAATATTGTCATTAAGGTATTCCTATCCGAGCCCCAATCCTGATGTGCTAGCGTTTTTAAAAGGTTGAGATTCCGCATGGAATTGTTTTTAAGTTCTTTAATATATGGAACCCATGTCAATTTTCTATCAAAAACTACACCCAAATAACGTATCTGGTCAGTATATTCCAATGGATTTTTGAGAAGCGTTAAAGGGGGATTGGTACAATTTCTCGTATGACAAAAATGTATGCATTTTGTTTTCGTTGCGGAAAATTTGGATCCATTTTTAGATGACCAGGATTCTAATTGATGAATTGCATGTTGTAGCATTAGTTGTATATTCAATAAATTTTTTCCACTGCAGTATAATAAAAGATCATCAGCATAAATAGCGCACTTAACTGGAAAGTTAATATTATCGATAATATCATTTATGGCTACCAAAAACAGTGCTACGCTTAAAACTGAACCTTGTGGTACTCCATTTTCTTGTGTAAAGTTTTGAGATGTATACCCATTACAACTGACTTTAAACATTCTATTTGTTAGAAAATTGTCTAAATAGTAGGCTATGTTTCCCATTATTCCCCAATCATGTAGTTTCTTTTGTATGCCGTATTTCCATGCAAGGTCATATGCTTTTTCAAGATCAAAAAATACTGCAATAAGATGTTCTTTTGTTGCTATCGTATTTTTTATTTCTGTTTCCAGATTTACAATTAAGTCAAGCGTTGATTTCTTTTGCCGAAAACCGAATTGGAATTTTGTAAGTAAATTTTCGGTTTCCAAAAACCACATTAATCTTCTACTGACCATTTTCTCCATTAATTTACCTATGCAGTTAGTCAGGGCAATAGGGCGATAACTAGCTACATCTGTCAAATTTTTTCCTGGTTTTAGTATAGGTAAAATGTGAGCTTCTTGCCATTTCTTTGGGAAGACCCTATTAGATCAAATGATGTTATATAGATTTAATAGTTCAATTTTACCATGTTGTGGAAGTCTTTTTAGCATAACATATGGTATATTGTCAGGGCCAGGGCTTGTTTCTTTACAAGTTTGGAGGGCAGATTCCAACTCGAATAACTGAAATGGCTGATTATATTGCTCTGTATTGTCAGAATCAAAACAGATAGCATTTTGTTCTATTTGATGTTTATATATTTGAAAAGATTTTTCATAAGATTTTGAACTGTTTATTAAAGCAAAGTATTGGCCGAACTGGTTTGATATTTCTTCAAAGTCTGATATGACATTATTGTTGATATTTAGCATTGTTGGATTGATGTTTATTGGTAAGCCCTTAATCCTTTTTATTTTATTCCAAACTTGCTTTGGAGGTGTTGATGAATTTATAGATGTTACATAGTTTGCCCAAGTTTCCTTTTTATTTTCTTTTATAATTCTTCTTGATTTTGCTCTAAGTTTTTTAAATTTCTCTAGTAATGCTGGTGTTTTTAATTTTTTGAATTGGTAAAATGCCGACTTATAATTACTTACAGCAATGCGACATTCTTTTGTCCACCATGGTACTGAATAAGATTTAGACGTTGCATTTGTTTTTGGTATCGATTTTTCTGCCGATTCTATTATAGCAAAGCAAAAATTAAATAAGTTGCTGTCAATATTAATATTTTCATCAATTTGATTTAGGTTTGTACAAATCTCATTTTCATAAATCCTCCAGTTGGCCTCTTGAGCTTTCCATTTAATTTTATGCTTAAGATTATTATTTTCTTCCCCAATAGTGATGCTTATAGGGTAATGGTCGCTTCCGTATAGATCATGTAAAACTCTCCATGTAACCTTTGGTGATATGGACGCATGACAAATTGATAAATCTATTGCAGATTCGTTTCCCGTTGCCAAACAAAAATGTGTTGGTGAGCTGTCATTTAATAAAATCATGGTATCATATTTGTTTAATATTTTCTCAATTTCCTTGCCTCTATCATTAGTGCAAATGCTTCCCCATAACGAATTGTGAGCATTGAAGTCACCAACGAGAATATATGGAGTTGGTAATTGTGTTATAAGGTTTTCAATATCAGTGGAAGAGATTTTAATATTTGGAGGAAGATATAAATTACAAATACAACATTTTTGTGGTAAGTATGTTAATATAGCCACTGCTTCTAAAGTTGTTTTCAACGTGATTTCTTCGGCATATATATCATTTTTGGTTAAAATTACAACTCCTCCACTAGCTGTCAACCGATCTTTTCTGAACATTTTATATTTATTTATTGAGACATTTTTATTGGAAGTTAATCGAGTTTCTTGAAGGCATAAAAAGGATGGGTTGTGTTTATTTATCAGAAGCTTAATAAAATCTATTTGACTAAAATAGCTGCAAATATTCCATTGGAGCAATTGCATGTTTTGATGTTATGTTATGTTATTTTATGTGATGTAATGGCTTTTATTTTTTATATTTAGTGACGTTTCTAAGTTTCTATTATACTAAATTGAGCATCGGCACTACGACAATGATTTACTGAGAATTTTAGAAGACTGTTGGTTATTTTATTTATTGCCTTAGTAATTCTTATTTTAGCTGATCGGGAAGGAAAATCTAGTGTGTGTATGTCTTTTAAAAATGCCAAAACATTTTCAGTATCAGGGTCTAAATTTTTGGTTACTGTGGATGCATCATTATAATTGACGTTACACATCTCCTCCATAAATTCATTGAATTTTTCAAATGTGAACTTAAAGTTATTATTTTTCAAATAATCTTTCACTGGCAGAAAAATAAATTCATCCGTATTTTCTGTAGTGGGCAATTTTTTTGTTATTTTTCTGGGCGGCGAATTAGGTTGGCCAACACTCTCTTGTTTTTTTTGTTCATTTCCAGACCTTGTTGCTGTGTTGATACTGATTCTTTGAATTTCATTATTGAAATTGTTATTAGGGATTATTGTTGATTGGATTTCTCCTCTGTTAGGGGTGATTGGGTTTGGTATTGTTTCTGACTGTGGATTTATCTCTGGTACCTGTTTTTTTGGGCATTGGGCGACAAGATGTCCTGCTTCTTTACAAATAAAGCATCTCTTTACATCTGTGCTGATTAGTATTCTGTAATCATCATTTTCATAATGAACCAGAAAGGATTCTGGGATCACTGTATCTTTTTCCGGAACTCCATAAAAAAATCTCCTGAAACTCAATACATGGGCATACATTTGATCCTCCATACCAACTCTTAACATGTATACCGGTGAAACGACCTTAATTTTCATCGAATTTTCTATTGATTCAATGATATGCTCTTGGGGAATGGATGGACATACTCTAGAGAGAAAGAATTTTTTGGCTGGTCTCAGAAGATGACGTAGGATTAATTCATGCCCACAAACGGTTACTGTCTCATGATTTTCGATTAACCGGTTAACAATTTCGGATGAAGATAGATACATACATATACGTTCATTTGCCAGTCGCGACGCAAATAAAACATTTTTGGGTTCTACAATAGCACCTATTGCCTTTATATATTCCATTATTTTTATTCCATCAAACGTATTTATGATTATTCCTTGGTTTTTTTTTGGGTATTGAAAACTTTCCTTGCTTTGTTGCGTTACTTGAGCAAATGTTTTTATTTGATTCTCTCTATTAAAACTTGATGTAGATGGTTGAGATTGCATGCTTGCAGGTGTTGGTTATACTTTTATAGTATAACAGAAGAGAAAAAAAAAATACGGAAAACAATACCTTGCCAGGCTCGAACCATCGACCTCTCAGCAAATAACAAACAACTTAATCAACTGATCCAAACTGAATCAATGATTTTGTTTGCATACAAATATTTATTTTCGTTTTCTTCTCTTTCTATTTTAACTTGCTAACAATGAATAGTTAATTTCAGATTAATATTTTTCTTTTCACTTTTCACTATTTTTTTTGTTAAATATTATCAAAACTATTTAAGAGTCACAAAAAACAATTCTACCACGTTATATACAAAACCTCGATTAACAATTTGATATCTTAAAACACTTTGTTGAGGTATTTTAACTATCACTTTTATTAAATTTAATAATATTATCACGAGATGATGTTTACCTGACAGCTGTCCTTACGGGACTCTCTCAATCAAATTACAAATACAATCAAATGAATTTTATATAGAAACTTTCAATCGCTAACAAAGTCTATCCAAGAATACGGAAATATATTAAATCCTACAAGAGCTTTCTCTATTTTGAAGAGTGATTGATTGTAAGATTATAATCTTTTAGTTTCGATTCTATTTTATTTCACTTTCACAAATTGACAATCCGCTTGAAAAATTTCAGTCTACTTTATGATGTGAGCTTTAATATTTTTTATTATGATTTTGATTCCACCCTAATTACAACGAATTTGATGATTTTTTATTTTGCAAACATGAAAATATAAAAAAAAACCGAATAATAAAATCAAATACGAAAAAGAAAATAATTATGAGTACATTTTACGTTGAATATTTTTGTGTTTTGGGATTTTAAAAAATACCTGAAATTAAACTGAATAATATTTGATCAAAAATGTAAAATAAAAATAAAGATAAATTTCATATTTTCTACTTATGAATTGAAGCTTATAGAAAATATATAACATATACTAGAAAAAGCTTATAAATATTTTTTTTATAGCAACCCAGTGTATTATTTTTTTTTCTTTCAAATTATGAATCAGAATTTAAAATCTAGTAAGTGATGTAAAGCAGTGATGTCACAAATTAGGTCATACATTAAACTAATTAACTTTGTGTTTTAATACTTTATCAAGAATCTTAGCCTACAATCTAATTAGCATAATGAAAATAAGAAAAGCACACAGTGCAATTATGTTCATGCAAAACTTAATAGTTTTCATTAGAACGATGAAAATATAACCGCAAGAATACTTAATATTATTAATTAATTAATAAATAATTTAATTAATTATTAATTAATAATAATTATAGCAAATCACTTGAACCAAAACTTCTTATAATTTATTACAATAATTTTATTAAGTTTATTAGAACACTAAAAAAAAGAAAATATTAATATTGTGTCATGTATCTAGAATATTTTATTAAACAGAATGTAAAAGAAAGTGTTGTGTAAAAACGTAGATTATTTATAACATGTCTTATATTAAATCTATAAATGTGTGTTTTTAGAAAGTGAATTAGTCCTTTCTTCACATAAACATGTCGTGTATTTTCTTTATTAAAAATGTTGTGTGTATGTTACATCTGACTAAAATGAGAAGTATATAAAAAGCTTAACTTTTGCCAAACAAGTATATAATTCCGTAATAAGGCCAATGGGAAATATGTAATACTTTACCTACGGGATGATGTTTAAGGATAATAACCTTAAGGACAAAAGTCGTTTAAAAGAAAAACTTTTATTTATTTTTTTCGTATTGTAAAACTTTATCAAATTAATAAATAAAATAAACTTTTATTCATTTTTTTTTTACTAATTGAAACTAAATTAATTTAATGGTTTAATGATATTCAAGTATCATACCTAAAGTTACATTAAAATAGACACTCAATGAAGTACGTACTCAGAACGTGGTCAATATATTATCACATGAGCATGAAATGGTATTACAGGAGGCATTAATTATTTAATAATAATTAATAATTTTATTTACTTTAGTTCTAAAATACAAAATTATTTGTACCTTCCATTTCAAAGATTCTAATTTCACACATGATAAATTAATCTTAACTTGAAAAGGAAGAGATTCAAACCCATAGAACATTTATTAATTGATTCCTATTGATTAGTTTGTGTTCACTTGATCAAATATATAATTTATCGGTAAAGAAACTTCACTCAATTTTGTAATTAACTAAAAATATGAACATCAATTAAAATAATAATGTTCAATGAGATTACCAAGAACGCACAATATTAAAACATTTGATTAAATTCTCTTTGCTTATACATTATCCGAATGGTAAAACACAATTTTTTATTTTATTTCCATTTCCTTTTTAACCTTTTCTTAATTATTATTATGTTTTTTCCGTTTTTTTTTTTGCTTTATTCATCAAATAAACCAAATAATATTTGGGTCAAATTTTGTGTGTATACATTTTTTGTTCTTCAAATTTTATCTTACCCAATCTCAATATTTAGACAAGACGAATCAAACAAAATAAAATTAGATGGGAAATGTTTACAATTCAATAAGAAGTAATTGGTAATTTGGCTCTTTTCAATAGAATTTGTATGGTTTTTTCTTATTCTTCCTTTACCCCAGGGTATTCTTTTTTCTTGTGTCTTAGAACAATATTATCGTTTTTATATATAAATAAAAATAACATCAATAAATTGGCTTGTTACACTTCCCAACAGATATCCGCGGGCATCGTAATTGCCATCAACAAAATCATATTATTTTTTTTTTGTAATTTTATTTCATAATAAAAAGAAAATTGTTCTACTTTATAACATTTATTGGAATTTTTTACTATTACCTGAACCTGAAATATATCAAATTACATGTTTTTATAGGAAGACATTTTATTTTATTGTCATTGTTAAAAACCAATAAATTGATTCACTTCCTTTCAAGTAGTTATTAGTAACAGATTTTCTTTTTTACAATTATTCTGTTACTGTATTTGCTTTAGATTTGATATCAGTTAGAAAATATAAACTTTAATATTTTAGATTTATATGGTGATCGAATCAAAATTGGTGAATGGCTTACAATTTTTAAATCATTAATTACTAATACAACGCATACGTTTTCTTCAATCAAACTTAGAACAAAATGCATGAAATTCTATTGTGAGTAAATACAATAAATTATAATTTTTTCTTTTGGTTTTTTGATAATTTTGATTTTGATAATAAAGTTTATCAAAAAAAATCGCGCTAATTGCAAGAACGAAATATATATATTCAATTAAATTAATGAATACAGTCAATGTTCACAACTTAAGATAAATATTAAAAAATTAACCCAAGAAGGATTTTAAAGTTTAATTACATTGCTATAATGCAAGATAAATACTTACTTATATGTCAACTGACATAAGTTAAATCAAGTAAAAAGTTACCAAATTATTTTATCTAAACATGAAAAATTCTGTAAATTATTTTGTGTTAATTGACTTATTTGTGTTGAGTTTAAAAACATTCTTACGTAGGAATTATCAGAAAACAAAAAGTTTTGCTAGAAATAATCTTGGTGACAAAAGTTGTCAAATAATATGTTTAACCATAAAATATTTACCAAATATTGAAAATATTAATTTGTTACAATGTTCAATTACATCGGAAGGTGTAAAGTTTATTTTACATTTATTCATGTTATTTTACTTTATTCTATTTAATTGACATTAACGAGGTTAAAAGACTGTAAAATATTTTCAAATTTGCGAATTTTTTTTTTTCTTGGGTGGAAGAATCTTGTCAATTAAATGAAAAAAGAAAAACAAGAAACCAATCTACTAAAACTCTTTAATTTCTAGATAAGGAACTTATACTTTTTCTCTTCCAAATTGCTTTGATATAAAAGATTTCGTGTAAAATTTAACCAATTGTCTCCTATGTTAGTCTTTCTCCAGAGACTAAATATATAAAGTTAATTTAAAAAGAAAAGTTTTCCAATGGAAAATTTCTAGACTGTCAGTTCTAAAAACGGAAATGTGTTTCACAACCCTCTTCTTTTTTTTAGCTACATTTTCTAATTAATTAATCTATTACGAAATATTTAATGTTGTTAATGAAAAAACAGTAAGATACTCAAAATAATGGGAAGATTGCTTGTGTTACAGAGATATTGATCCAGATCAAATGAATGGTTTAAGAAGATTAACATTAAATAACAATATATAGAGATGATGGAATTACATTAATAACTAAAGCATTAAAGATGATGTTTGGTTCAAAGTAAATAACAAATAATGGAATTCAAGAAGTTATTGAATTTCTTAAAATAAATAAAAAAAAAATTATTTTTATATCAGATAATTTAGTGCGTCACATCAATGTTTTATTATGGAATCAGACGGAAATTGAACCACCAAACACTATAATGAAATTTTATTAAAAGAAATAATGTTGGTATCTTCTTGATTAAATTTTAACGGGTTAAGTTTACGTTGATTTAAGAAATAATTTCTTTGTTATAAAAAAAATGTACACAAATATTTCTTGAAGAACAAAATATAACAATTCATTTGAAATGTAAGAGAAATATTTCCAAAACAACGGAAAATTATTTAATGAACAAAATTCAATTTGTACAAGAAAATTACTAAAAGTTTACGAGTGTATCAAAATCACACGTAAAAATCTTTTAAATCCCATTTTTGATTAAAATATATAAAAGAAGAAAAGAAATAAATGCGTCAACCGTCAACCTTTTGATACTTTAATCATATTATTATTTTTTATTCAAACGAAGTAAGAATTAACAAATAAATTTCTGTAAATGGTTTAAGTTTTCTGAATGACAAATAATTTCAAAAGTCTTTTTCTGTTTTATTAAAACAAATGAATTTTAATTGACACGCATCAACATAGACAAAGAAGAACTAAATAACTTTAATGAAAGTCATTTTAACTTTTAATTTAAAGTCTAAAAGAGGATTTATTAAATTTACTAATTGCAGCAAATTAAAGATAATTTCTTTAGTTGTTAAAATTAAATTAGAATTTTATAATTTTATTCAATTTTTAATAAATAAACTTAACATAAAGATAAAAACTTTAAATTTATTATTCATTACTTTATTGTATTATTAGTTTCAATGGAAATAAGAAATTAATCAAAAGCAGAATAAATTGAATAATGAAAAATATTTTAATTGGATATTTTATCTCTAATTAAATAAATGAATGAATTGGCCTTACATTCTTTCGCTTTCCTTATTTTACTCGATACGTTTGTCTTAAATATAAATTAAAAGAGGTTATTGTTACGTGCATTTTGCAGGTTTCAGAGAAATTATTTATCCCTTTGCAATGTAAAACATAAATCTGTATATTATCATGGATTATCTCACAATGTTTCTATAGATTTTTATTAATAATTATTATAATAAAACTCTATTAAATCGTCCATTATAATAATTACATTTTTAGACTTTGAATATAAGGGTGATGTAGAAGAGTGTCTTTAAGAAATTTCTAAGCATAAATCTTTATGCTTCACAAGATACAAAAAAGAGGAACCGTACAACAGTAAAATAGAAAATTTAATTCAAATTCAATTGCCATAATTAATGGAAATTTATTCAACTTTTAGAAAGATAAAAGAATTATTTATTAAAATAATTCTATTAATTTTATATTTTTGTATATTAGAAATTGATCAAAATTCTAATAATAATTAAATACAATTTTTATTTTTAAATAAGTGAAAAGACAGAACATGATCCTTTTATTTTGAATAATTAAATTTTACTCCAATTACTTTCACACTTTGTTTATAATAAAGAAAAGCTTCGCCATCACAAAATGCCATTCTATTTTTGTAGAACACAAAAAAAAAATTGAAAAAAAGATTTTCTACTTTTAATACCAAAAAATAACAATCCAAAAAGTAAATTCTCTTTTGTAACTTTACAAGTTCCTTATTTATAAATTTAAAACTTTTTTGTATTTTGTTTTCTAAATTTTCAAAAAAAAACCTTCTTAAAGAAAAACAAAAGCATTAGGTAACGAAAAAAAGAAGATACAAAATTATACTTGAAAGATAGCTGCGATACTCATAATGAATTTGCCACACAATAAGATTTGACAAGAATGATAATCGGGCATTGACGCAATCATCTTTATGTTTAATTTAAACCATAAATAGAAATAATAGAAAAATATAATTAATTTTATTTCAATTTTAATCTGCATCGACATCATTTCCATATTTGAATGTATTTCCATTTGGAGACGAAACACAACTAACAAGACATATTCTGGCGCCTACAAAGATTTTATAGAAAACCCAAAAAGATTAAATAATAAAAACACAAATAAATGTATTTATAAATGTTTCTTTTTTCTTTTTGAAGAATCATCTAACTGACAGCCGTTATATAATGGACACATTTCGATATCTTGAAACCATTGGATTACTAGACAAATAATAAATTGATAACAATTAATTATGACGCACGCTGACTCTCTGTTTGTAAACCAATCAATTTATTTTTGTGTCCACCCAAAAACGTATTTATCTCTATCTTAAGATTATTAATCATGTGTAAAATCAAATTCATTTAATTACATCATATGAAGACTGATGTAGAACCTAATCATGATAGATTAATTGTATTTAAGAAGATCTTCAGAAATCATCCGTAATTTGTACTCTCAAGGGTAATTTAAACAGTCAATAATTATACAAGATTTTAATTTAAACTTTGATCTATATTCAGTAGAATTAGAAACTGAATTTGAAACAAAGAAAATATACAATTATAATATAAATTCAATTATATTATTTGGTTTAAATAATTAAACGACAGTAAAAATTGTACTATTGAAAAAAACAACATTATTTAGACAATACTAAATAGAAAGGTTTTTCAAAATGAAAATGAAACCTAATACCTCCAATTATTTTGTGCATCCAAATATAAATGATCGAAATATTTGATTTCCAATCTTACACTGTTATTTTATACTTTATTATTAAGGTTAACAATTACATCACTTGTATATCTTGATTAGTTTATATTTTATTATATGAATGTTTGCTGTTTTAAATTTATTTATTAATCTGCATAATTTTATAAAGTCAAAGTTCAAGCTTTTCTTATGTTATATTTGAAAACTTCAAATGTGTAACATTATTAATTTTGTGTTGACATAAAAATAGAATGAACCTAAAAAGACGTAACTAACTTATTTTATTAGAAATAGAAGTTTTAATCCTTTAAAATTAAAATGTTTGAACTAATTATAAAATTTTAAACTCAAAATACTTTTGTTCATCATTTCTCTTAAATCCTTTGTCTTTTATTTTTAGTGTTTGAACTTTAATTTCGTAATGATGTAAAGATTAACAAGTATTTATGACACATAATTAAACATATTTTTCTTAAACTCTTTTCCAAGAATTACTAAGTTGAATTGGAATACATTTTATTTTAACGTCACACGTCACAATCAATAAGAAACTTTCGTACGAAGGAAAATATTAATTCTAATATAAAATTTCAAATATCAAAATTTGTTCACGTCATGAAAGGATTTTACTCGTATTTTTATATTTTATTCTAGGGTGGGAAGAACTAGAAAATGAAAGAAAAAAACGGATTCAATTCAATGCTTTTGTAGAAATAGGATGAATATAATCTTATTATACCTTTTATCTCTTCGGTAGAGTTTAAGATTTCACTAAATCCAAAAAGCATTAAATTCTGAAAAGAATGACGTGTTTTTTTATAGAACGAAAAATGTCCAAAAAAGAAAACGAAAAATAATTCATGATTTGAAATCACATTCGTTATCAATGATTTTGTATGGAATTAAAAAAAAAAGATATTAATACAAGATGTAAGAATTCATGAAATATTAAAATTACAAGTAAAGCCGAACATGTAAATTTAGTCTTTCTTGTTTGAAATACAAAAGTAATGACAAGAGTCGAATTAGAGACAGCAAAATAATTATAAACAAAAGTACAACACTAATGTAAAATATTTAATTGAAAATAAAATAAGATTTTATAAATTGTTTAAATAATTCGTCATTTAATAATCAATTTATTCAAGCTGATTTCATGTACCAATTCTATTACTTTTGAAGCCGTTTAGGTATCATAAAATCCATTACTAAATCCAAATAAAAATTTCAACTCAAAGATTCATATTTTCTACTATCCCAAAAACTGAAAGGTCAAATCGTTTGCCCTCCTGGTCAGTACATGTTTACATAGAGATATAACTGCGACCTTTCCTTTATCACTGTTCCCACTGTACACATTTTCAACAAAGAACGAAATGGAGAATTTTTGGGATTGGAATTTTTTTTTCATTGACATAAATTCAATTTATTTTCCATTTTCTGTTTCTTTTTTTCTTGGTAGCATTTTCCATTTTTGTAGGTATTAAAACGTTTATTTCATCGTATAAATCCTTCAATTGTGTTAAAATATTTCATTATATGCATTTTACGTAGAAAATTTAAGATAACAGGATGGGAAAGCTTTCACAAAATTTATAATGTATTCATAATTTGATCAACAGTGTTTTTTTATTTTACATTTTTATTAAGTTACGTGTAGACGCATTGTCTTATTTCTCAATAGGCTAAATTATAATTGAATTTAAAGATTACACATTTTTGTTTTAAGAGAAAGAAGATTTAATTTTTGTGTTTCTCTGTATCGGAATATTTTAATCTAATAAAATTGTATGTTCAGTAATTACTTCAGAGTATGAATACTTTCCCCTAATCCTAACTACTGTATTCGTTATTCAAGAGATTTTTTTTTTTAAATCAGATGTTTAGATCAATAAGGAATATTCTAGTTAAATTAATGATGCCATAATCTTCAATAAATTACATTTGGCAAATCATCCATTTTCAGCAATTATCTTCATATTTGTTGTTAGATTGATTTTTACTTGATTTATTTATTTGTGTAATTTTTTTTTCATTAATTTGTTAGTATTTATTATCCTGTAATTTCTTAGTAATCATTTTTATTATTTCATAACTACCTAGCCACTTAAGAATGGTAAAAATCTTTCGAAATAAAGTAATAATTTTCGGCTCATATTATTTTTATTAAAAGTTTACTTTAAGAAAACTGACAAAATCCCGTAATTAAATCAAATGATTGAGTTGAAAATTTAATCGGGCATATCTTTGATGTGAATAACAATGGAAATCTGTATCCGTATATCTTTTTTATTGTAATCATTTTAAAGTAGGTTTCTTGTTCATTCTTATGTAATAAAACTTTACCCTTTATAGAATATTGTTCCAAAGAATAAAAAATTTATTTTCAAAAATATTTTAACTTTTCGTAATTTGATGAGTCGAGTGTAAAAGCTCAAGTGAACATCAAAATTGTTACAGATTGTTAACTCTTGTATTTAAATTTTAATAATTTCAAAGTACCTATGTCAATGACGCTTTTGTTGTAGAGTTACAAAATGAGGAATAACCTTTAGTTGAACAAGCCTTTGTTCAAAAGATTTGATTTTTTGAAGTTTAATGTTACTCACTTCTAAGAATATATGTTTGAATATAACATTCACTTCCTAAAGTGAACACACACAATATTAATAATAATTTTCTCTCTTTTTTAATTAATTTTGTAAACATAAATTTTAAAATTGTTTTTATTTAAAAAATCAGAGATCAAATAAAATCCTGACTTCATTCTCTAATTTCTAATTTTTTAATTACGTTTTAATTATTTTCATGAGAATCAACAATCAAGGCTTAAAACATAATACAGCTGATGAAATAAATTACATTAAAGTACGCATCCATATAATTTTATTTTAATTCAACATAAATTAGCCCAAATTTTATTCTCTTGACTTTTACTAAAAATACTTTCTATTTGTGAAGTAATTTGTGAAGAAATTGAAATTCTCCAATAAAATTTTAATAATGTAAAATATGAATGAATTTCTATTATTATTGTAATGTTGTTTTGTTTGATCTTAAAAATAATCCAAAATATAAATATAAAAGAAAATTTCTTTTTCATTTTAATTTTCTTATTTTCTTTTTTTGTCTTTATTTTGGGATATTTATTTTTACGTGACTGAAAATAGAATTTTATCTTCAACCACCGTGAATCCATTTTTATACTGTTCTAATAATACGATAATAAATATAAATGATTTAATAAAAAGAAAAAATCTCAGCCAGTTAACTAAAAAACCATGTGAAAACGTGTGGATTGTCAGTGTTATCTCATAAATAATTCATTTATTTTTTTTATCCTTTTTTCTTTCATCTTTATATTTTCTGTTGTTGAAACAAGTTTTAACTTTATTTATTTATTGGTGCCTTGAACTTTCAATATACATAAAACTTTAATCCATGGAACATTACATTTTCAGAATAACGTACTTGCATTTGTCATTACAATTAAACACCTAAATTGTGCTTTTGAAGAGGAAATTCGACATGAAAAAGAATTTGTTGCCCTGAAAATTCATATGAGCTAAAGAATAATTTTATAATAACTGAACAGCAACAGAATATTCAAGATTAACAAATTACTGTTGTTTGTTAACTTTTTTTTGTAGATGTAAATATGTTTTTGTTTTGCTTCCATTAGCCAAAAACATCTCGTAACTATATAAATCTGTGTCAAAACATTTAAAAAAATTATCAAGCATTTATTATCACAGTTGACATGATGTAAAAAAAATTCACATGGGAATATATCCATATTTATGCAGCTGGACTTTGAGGTATGAGTTGAAATAGACCAATCCTTTAACATCCCAGATAACTTGTTTTTTTTTTTTTTTTTATTCATTATTCTTTAGCTTTAGGGGTCAAGTCTTATTATTAGAACTAATAAATTCACTTTTTACTCCAACAAAATTTGTAATCTTTTTTTTTATTAAAACCAATTGGCATACACAAAAAAAATAGAATTAATTAGAAAATAACGTGTATAGTTTATTTACCTTTACTATCGAAATGCATCATATCATAGAATAAACAGGAAAAATGCAATTAAAATGTAATTAATAGTATGCAATTAAAATTTATAAATTGGAATTTCAGTTTGCTTGATAATATTCAAATACGAATAAATTCAATTTTATCCGATTCAATGTAATGTTGTTATCTTCCTAATCCTAATAAGGATATGAAAATGATTCACAAAATAAATGCTTTGAAATTTAAATAAATTATTGAATCTGTATCGTAAACCAATATATTGACATTTACTTAAATAATTATTATTTAGCATTAAATTAAGGGATCTTTAAATACAATTTCGATAAACTTATTTTAAGCATAATTACATATATGAATTTGAATATCACAAAGGAAACAAAAATGAATTATATCGGATTGTGATTCCTTATAATATCCACAGATTTATTCTCAATTCAACGAAATAAAAAGGCTTAGAAATTCATAATAAATTTGAATGTTTTTAGTGATATTGCTGTGCAGATCTCCACAATAAGTTGATTTTATTGCCTTTATTAATTAGGAACCTTTAATTAAAGCATTAAAGTGAAGCTATTGCTAAAGATCACAAGTATAATAATACACTTAATACACGTTTGAATAAATTCTAATTTATTTATACATCGTGCATGCAAATATTCTCATAATTTAATTATAGCATCATCATCAGAATTTGTAAACCCACAGTGTTTACAAATGACTTATTTTAATTGCTGTGACACTTTATTTTCGATCCAATTTTAAACAATTAAATTCAATTAATTTAAATAAAGATTATTTATGGGCAGACACTGAAGTAAAAATTAATTACAAAAGACAAAATGTTTTTTCTTTTCTATTTCGCTTTAAAGTTTCAATAAAAGTTCCTTTGACATTAAAATTAAAGCAAGAAAATTGTTTCTATTTAATATAAATTAAGTTTACTAAATTATTTAAAATTGCAAAATTATTACTGACTGTTAAAATCACTTAATCTTGTCAAAAGAAAATTTGAGACACAATAACAATTGTTATACAATTGAGACACAACAACAAAATAATAATTGCCAAAATCAAAAATATTGAATTTTTATTGATGAATTGAAATAGAAACCGTACCAAAACAGTTTGCATTGTAATAAAATAATATCATACTGTGATTTATTTTTAAGCAAACAAAATAAAAATTTCAACGTTATAAAAGATGGATTTTCGATTTTCTTTCTGCTATTTTTTCCACTTGAACTTTTATAAAATTTATTACAAAAGAGAAACGTAACACATAAAATAAGCAATATTATGTATATCGTTGGATGCATAATTACAAAACTATAATGAACAATAATGATTAAATGAAATGCGATTCAGTAATTTTTATAGCTTCTAAATCTTTGTTAAATGAGAGAAGACATTCAAATAATAATAAGAAAGACAATGGAACAACAGAGTATTTATTCTTATTATACAACCTCTAAACACATGTGACAGATAATAACGATAATACTTGATTTCTCCCTTTCATTTGTTTATCCTTTAAATAGATTAACACTAAATAAGATTTATAAACTTAAATAACTTTAAAACTGTTAAGTGTATCAAAATATAGGAGAAAATAATATACAGAAGATTATCTGCCAATTTCTATAATTTAGATGTATTATAATTTATAAATTTATCTTTCAAAATATTGAAAAAAAAAACAAAAATTTATCACAAGAATTAATCGACGCAAATATGTACCCAGTTTATAACCCAGATTAATGACGATACACAAAAACAAATATACATATATAAATTGTAAATGGAATCAGTTTGATTATTAATTACTACGATGAAATTTAATTACTTTAGTTTGGTTACATTAAGGAAATGTGATTAGGCGACAATTTGTTAATCATAAAATTCAACAAAATAATTTAAATTAGACAACAAACGAATAATATAAATAAATATTTAAATAACAGAATGTGTTAGGTGTGTATATTTCTCTGTGAGAGAATGGAAAAATGTGGATTTAACAAAATAATTAATAAAAAGCACTTTTTGAAGGCAAAAAAAAACATTTAATGTTACAAATTTTCTAACGTTTTTTAAAAACTTGCAGGAAACTGGAAAAGCTTCTATTTCCCATGTTGATTCTTTGCAGAAACACTGTAAGAAAATAATCAAAAGTTAACAATTAAAATCAAATCATTTTTCCTTTCTGTTTGAAACTTCTAAACTTTATTCTACTTATCCAATAGCCAATTAAAACAAAAGACTTAAAGACACATTCATAATGCGTCATGAATCATGATAATTCATATTTAAATGCAATGAAAAATTAGGATGTTTTCAATGAATCTAAAATTGATTGAAAATTAAAATGCTTTTTAATTTAAATTTTATCCAACATTCTGTTTATTTATTGTATGGTTGTTAAACGAATCTATGTTGACATAGAAAATACCGAAAACATAAATTCTTCACGAATATACAATTTGAATTTAAAACATAAAGCCAAACATTAACTGTAACTATGAACTGCAATAAAAGACAAACTTTGAAAGAAAACATATTTTTTAATAAACTTTATTGTCAACTGAAACTATCTCAAAGAATAATAATATTATTATTAGGATTTTTCTCATAAGACTTTTATTTATATTTTGTTTCATTCTATTGTGACTATAAAAACATAAATAATAAAAAATTTATTTATTTAAGAAAAAAATAAAGAGAATAAGTAAATTGTTTTTCATTTTATATTCTGTTATTTTCCTGATTTTATCAAACTAAAAGGAAACGAAGAAGCCAATATAAATATTTGAGTTTGTTTTTTCGAAACAAAAAAAAAAGACAAAAAAACATAAATGTCGGGTTTCATAACAATTTTCAGTTATTCTATAATTAAGGATCCCTTCAACTTATTATTATCTTATTCCATTTTTCTTTCTTCACTAATGCGTCATTTAAAATTTGTTGTGTGGGTTTTATATATAAACCTAATTAATAATAAAATGATAAATATACAGGAATTAAATTTGATTGTACAATCATAAATATTCTTCTTTTTCTTGTAAATAATATTCAATCGTCATTTCAATAAATACCTAAAATTTATTATATTGTTACCTTTTTCACCCTTTTATATATATGACACAGACTTATCACTACGATAAGGAAATAATCATAACTAATCCAATAACCTTTATTCACACTTTTTTTTTGGGATACATTTAATAATCGGCATATATAAATCCCTTTTTGTTAGAATTGATTTGAATCAAATTAATCAATTTTATTCTCACCTTTTTCTATTAGATTTTGGAATGGAATGATTCATTGATTACCTTCTTCAATCTGTATTATGTCTGTTACACCGCATTAAACATCCCTTTTTCTTTTGTATTTACTTTATATGTCGTTTCATAAAGAATCGTATAGTCTTCCTTCCGGCTACTTCCTTCTTCTATTTAGGGTAACTTTATTTGCTTTTTATATAAAATTTATTCACCTTTAAAAACCAATTTGACTTGAATTCGTATTAACACAATTTATATGGTATTTGTGTGGTTTTATATCAACTTCATAACTTCAATATTGTCCTGATTTTGTTGTACGTTTCCATACAAAATTAATTAATTTCTATGAAACACAATAAAAACTATTATCAACGATAACCATTGTAGCATTTTGAAACGGAAAATCTAACGTTGTTTATAAACAGTCCAGTGCGCACAGTATCGGATCGAAAAAAAGTTTGTGTGGGTTTGCAGTAATTCTGTGTGGGAGAACTTATATTTATAACATAATCTTAAGACGAAAATTAATAAATGTTAAGTTTATAATTATTCTCTAAGGATAAAGTCTTTTGTAATTGAAACTGTTTTCATTTAAAAGCATAAGTTCAAACTATCACCCCTTTTCGAGAGGGAAATATTACAAAAGCATTTCGATTGTATTCAGAATGAGTTTTTGTTTAGGAATAGTTTCGAAAGTTTACTCAAGAAACAGTAATAATATTAGCCAAATTTAATTTTCGTTATCAATTCAAAGTGTTTTCAATTATTACTTCATGTTGTTTCTACTTAAATTTATTTAAACTTTAAACGAAATTTTAGTTTATTGTTTACAATTAGAAGATTTCAAACTTAAATGTTGAATCTTAAATAATAGTTTGCTATTTTTCCTAACATTTTTATCGTCCCAACTTCTGATCTTCGTAAAGTTTTTATTACCTAATTACTGATTACAAACTAAGTGACAACCGTAAAGAATATTTGTCGAAATGTAATAGAGTGAATTGAATTTCTTCTTGAAGTTAAACCAGCGATTAAATCTTGTAGTCAGTAATTTAATTATTAATTGAATATTTTATTATGGACATTCTATAACTATAAATTCTATCTAAAGAAAGAAAAATTGTTGCTATCATTTTAACCAAACAAATAAAAATCTCAACTTTATTATCAGTTGAATAAAATCTGAATTCTTTGATAAATAAAATTTTTGCCTGAAGATTTTTTTATTTCCTTTACTAAAAACATAATTTCTTTCTTTATTATTAAATTTATTTTATTTGAATTAATTCAGATACAATTAAATGTTGTTAGATTAACCGAAAGTACAATTTAAATGTTAAATTAAAATAAAATAAATGTTCAAACATAAAATTCATAATACAAATAAAAATAATCATAAAATATTACATTAAATATAAATTCTTGCAATTTAAATTTAATGTGATTTGCTGTTGGGTACAATAAAAGTAAATTATAAAAATGTAAATATAAAATAAATTACTATAAACTACAAAAATAGTTTAATTTTCTTGTGATTTCATATTCGTTTCATCTGACTATTTTTTTTCTTTAAAATATTTGTAATGAGATAAAAAATAATTAAACAAATTAAAATTGAATAAATAAGTTTTTAACTTCAAAGGGAAAAAATTTCAATGAAAAATCTGAGGTTTTTTAATTAAAATTCTTTTTATAGAAATAAAATGTGTTATACAATTATTGTTCTACATGAAAGCGCATAATAAATATACTGAATGGATCGCATTTGGAAAACCGCAGACACGCAATTATACTCAATTCAACTGATAGTGTTGAATTTATACACGACAAAACGACAGCACCACATCAGCCCAATAAATTTGTGGTATTGGTTTCAATAAAGAAATTAATGTCAGAATAATATACTACTGTGAATTATTATAATCGAATAAATGTGCAATAATCTTTTGGTACCAAATCATGATGATTTTCTTCTTTTTCCACCAATAATATCCTGCGGACGTGAATTTGCTATAAATTTTGACAAATGTTACAAGTACCAGTGGATTTTAAATTGGTGTAAATAACAAATTAGAAATCAAATGAATAAAATTCTGATACAATTATTTTGTAATATCAAAAAGAGTTAATAATTTATTACACTTATTTATGATAAATAAGAACAATTACTGCCACCGTTGTTCTATAAAATTCTTTCCAAAAATAATATTTACAAAAGTTGCGGTGATTAATTACTATAGAATATTAATAAAATATAAATAATTATAGAAGGAAATTTGAATCTCTTCGCTATAATAAAAATATTAACAATAAATCAGCTTTTAATTTTTCATTCAATTCGATTCACTTTGTTTGACTTACGAAGGAATTTCAAATCGTTTTAACTGATAACTTCTAGATAAAGTTCTTATTACGTAGTTTTGTTACGTAACGTAGTCTTTCTAAATCTAACTTTATAAATAATGAATATAAAAAGAAATTATTTGGCAGTTTCAAAATTTCTTTCACATGTTTGAAGCTTTTCAATAAAATAGAATATTCAACCAATTTGTTGAAACTTCTTATATATAATTACATTTTTATTCATTTTTTTAATCAGCATAATTATCTTTTAAAATGACGAAAAACTTTTACTTTGCACTTATGATTATATCTTATGATTCTATATATGAAAGTAACAAAAAATTCAAGAAATTGTGAATATTTGTTGAATTTTTTGGTACTAAAATCATTATGAAATAAAGTAACTTTTTTCAACATAAAAATTATGTGCATTTGACGTATGTTGCTGACTGAATAAATTATATAACACTTTTTAATTAGACAAATATACTTTTGAACTAAAAATATGTACCATTTATTCTTGCATAAATGAACAGAAACAAATTTCTAAAACCAAATATCAAAATTAATGTAACTTTAAAACTTAATAAAAATGTCTAATAAAAATCAAATTTGTGTTAACGTCACGATTAAATGAAAATACTAGTCATGAAATGCATTTTATCTACTGCTGAAATGAATTATTCAATTTATGTTTATAAGAGAAATCAAATCAATAAAACACGTATATTTTACCACCACGATATCAATTTTATTTGATTGAATACTAAAGGTTAAGGTAGATACTATGATGTTGAAGTCTTTATTAACAGATAAAGATTGAATTTCATAGAACATTATTATTAAATAAGAAATATTTACATACGTGATCTTTGACTAATTGAGTCATCGAATTGTAGAAATTTTGTGACGGTCCTACGATTTAATCAAATAATAATGATCATTTTGCTTAAATGGAAAAACTAACGAATAAAAATTCTTATTATGAAAAACATGCATAAAAATTATGGTTTATGTATCCGTGCAAATGCAAATATTTTAGAAGTTTTGTAAGATGAAAAATATTCATAGAAAAAAGAAGTAAGATAAATATGTGCTGACATGAACGATTCATAATTCTTTTGTTTTGAAGGTTCAGACTTTGTTTAACTTTTATAATAACGATTTGTCAACAAATACAAAATAATAATATATTTAACTGAATATATCAATATAAATTAAATTAGAAATCCCCATATATATGACTCAAATTGTATTTTATTTGATTATTCCAAAAATAAACATAAAATTGTAATTTTACATAAATAAATCACTATCAATAAAAATTCATTCTCACAATTTATTCCTTTAGAAATTTTATTGATTTTTAGTTTTATTTTTTATTATTCAGAGTTTCCATATTCGAAGTAGGGATATCCGAATATGTCGAATAGAAACAAATCATAATAAGTCAGATTCAGTCTAAGGGTTTCAACAAATGTTCAATTAATAGAGTCATAATTTATAAACTGTACTTGTGTGTGTGTGAGTGTGTGGAAATAATTTATAGATAAATAAGAAAAGAAAGTTTTCTAAATTTTTATTAAATTTTGATAATTTTGATTAACAAAAGAGTTTAGTCTTTTTATTACAACTTTTTTTTTTAATATTCTCTCTGAAAAATATTCTTTGTTAACGACTTCTTTTGACGAATTCATTCTGAATTTTATAAAATTTTACTAGGTTTTATACAATGGAACAAACAGTAAAGTTTTTTGTTTAAAACTTTCTTAAGAAAGAAAAAAGTAATAAAATTAATAGTTTTCTCCCCTTGTGTTCTTTTTATATTGGGAAATTATTTTAATTAATTTTTTTTTAATTTTTTAAACAAAGAAAAATTAATTGTCTGATTTAATTTTGTCACATTAAAATGTCGAAGTAAAAGTTTAGTTAGTTATAAGCGATTAAAATATAAGTTTTTCAAACAATAAACACAAAAATAAAATTTTGCTCGCATAACAATTATTTGAAGTGCACAAAAGAAAAGTAAGAAAAGAATAAAAATGAAAAGCATTACCCAATTAATGGATAGCAAATTACTTTAAAATTGTTATTCCCTATTGAATTGCAACCTAAAGATGAAAAATTGTTTATTTAGAGTTTAAAACAAATTTTAGGTAAATTGACAAAACAAATGAAAAGTGATTTTTGTAAAATCAAGCAGAAATTTTTGTTTAATATTATTTGATGAAATTCATAGCTTTCCTGGAATTTCAGTACAGAATTTGAAAAATACCTTTGTTAACTCATTTTATTATTGCAAAGAATGTCAAACTAAACAATTATGTTTTATTTTCTCTTAAAAATGATTTGTAAAGATTTCATAGACGATTATTGCATTTTTTTTTGCTAGAAACTTTATTTAATTTTCATATAAATAAATAACCCTAAATTTCTTATTCATTTCCCATTCATAATATTTAATTTTCACATTTTATATGATTTGTAATTAGAAACAAATTCTAATTAAATTACTTTAGGCAAATTATTTTATCTTATTTTATCTATGGTTTGATAAAAGGATTCGTTTATAAACATTTAATAATTTTTTAAAAAATGCAAATATTTCCTCACGAAACTAAGGCCAGATTTTATCAAAGCATTTATATTCAATATGTTGAATAGTTCAACAGTAGATCATTAATTATATTTCAAATTTTTTATTTTGCATAATATAGACATTGTCACGTCTTAAGACAATACTTTTAAAAGATACAAAATGTGAAAACTTTTCTAATTAAAAATATGTAATTCGTTAAAAATTTTAAGAATCTTCAAATATTACACCATTTTATAACTTCTTTTGTGCGATTCAGGGAACTAAAAAAAAAGTACCTTGTGTTAAGAATTTTTCTGTCTGTATCTTTAAAAAGTATCAGATATTCAAGAAAGTCTTCATGAAAATTCTATCTTACAAAAAGTATCTTCTATTTCAACAAAGTTTCTTTATCTTGTAACTTTATTTTCTTTGTGATATAAATTGAAGTATATCAGCTATCTGTATCTTGTGAATACATTTTTAAAGTATTCAACTTAGATAAGTTGGTATTACCTACATAGGTATAAACCAATCATTACAAATAAAAAGAGAAACAACTCAATTATAAGTTATTCATGCATACAAATAAAATAATTCAAATCGGAGACCATAACAAATTTTATAAAAAATAAAATAATATTTGGTTTTGAATATTTTTTTTTTCTTATTATTCTAGATGAAAAATAAATGAATTTGTGTAGAAGAAACGAAAAAGAAATTTATTTTGATTTAACTTTGATAAAACAAGAAAATTTTATTTAAATTCTTTGATTTTGTTCATTCGCTTTACATTTTTATTTGAATTACATTTTTCTGTTCAGTCTACCATAAAACTCCTTACGTTGGTTTGTATTTATGTGACATTGCACAATAACATGAAATCTCAATTGCCACATGTTTTTTTTTTCGATTTTGAAAATTAGAAAAGTAAGAAATTTGAAGAGTGCAATCTGGGTAATTTAATAAATTTGTATTTTTGTTCTTTTGCAAAATATTTTTAAGAATTTTCATATAAATTAAGAAACTAAATAATTATTTCTAAATTGACAGTATTTGGGGTAATCAAAGTAAATAGAAATATTCAATTGTAGGCAGATAAAAACATTTCAATAGAAATTCAATTTCCATTTTTAAAATTTCATAGACTCACTGGATGAAAAAATCTAATGCAAATTTAGGATATTTGTTTGGAATCAGAGTTTGTATTTTATGAATGTATAAAAATAAAATAACAAATATTTGATTTTAACTCTACAAATATACTAAAATTTGTTAAAATTTACTTAAGAAATGTAAAATAAAGTATTGCCCTATTTTAATAAATAAACCATTGGCAAAAATAAAAAATAATGAAATCCTAATTAGAAATATAACAATCCAAATGAGAATAAAAAAAACATATTTTCTAAAAGATTATTATTTGAAATTCTTTTCAAACATACAGAAGATACGGATGTTCATTTAACCACAAAATACATAAAGCAATGTGTACATTATTAAAATTTTATTTGTATATCCAATAAAACAAGGAAAAATATAATACCCTAGGAAATACCAAAAAACACAAAAATATCTTAATACAAATTCAAAACAATTTTAAAAATGTAAAATTACAAATTAATTTCAAAATTTTGATAAATAAATTTTATCTACAGAATTAATCAATAGATTTTATGTGTTGACTCTTTAAATAGAATTTATTATTTTGTCACATACAAATATTTCATTTAGATTTTCCTCCACACAAACATTAATAACTCAAAATAAAAATAACATAAAAATTAGAAGTAAAATGTAAGTTTTCTGCATTTTTCAATTTGAAAAGTTTGATTTAATCAGAAATATCTATAACGGAAAACTTTTACTTCGATATTTTTAAATAATTTAATTTGTTCAATTTTACCTATTCTTTCTTATAAATAAAATTGTGAATAGAGTTTAAAAGTTAAAGTTTTAGAATTATGACAGAAAGCTTTCAAGGAAGTTCTTTTATATAAAAAAATAACTTATTGTTACTGAAAGTATATTCTAAAAAGGATTCATATTCCATTCTATTAAATTTTATTTATTGAAATTCAATTGAATTGAAATAAAATTATAAAAAAGAAATGGATAAATAATATTTGATAAAATGTTTCTGTAGATTGGATTTGGAATCAATAAAAGCTTCCTATTACATTATTAAAAATTTTCAATTTTTGGTTTGCCCTGTACAAGTTTATAGAAATGTTTTAATTATGAACTCTTTAATATCATTTGGAATTTAGTATCTATAGAACTGGACGTGGACCAATTCATATTTTAGTATTTTTGTAGATTTTATTTAAACATAATTATTCAAGAGAAAAAGTTTTAATGTTTAAATACGAATAATGTTTATTACTCGCACTTATTTGTATTACCTTCTATGATTATAATTCAAACATTATGTAACAATCCAATTCTAACAAAAATGTTTCCTCAAAAAAAATAACACAAAAATGAAATTGGTTCTTCTGTAAATAAAAGTTTTATAATATTATTTCTACTAATACTAACCACAATCAAAAAGATAACACATAAAATATGAAAAAGGTATACTTTCATAATTTCCTTTAGATAAAATAGAATTTATTATTATTCTTGCTCTATGAATATTTTTTTTGATTTTGTTTTAGGTAAAGTCTGTAATAAATTGTAAAAATAAAGGAAAAAAAATATGAATCCTTATTTTTTTAATATTTATTTAGATATACTACAGACTAAACAATAAACTATAAATTTATTTGTATTTGTTTTGTGTTCAAATTTATCTATCTTTAAATTTCCGACATTTCCGTAAAATTGTAACTAAAATGTCTAAATTAAGTCCGATGTAAATAAATATAAAATTTGTGTACGAAATGATTAATTATTCTTATCATGTCAACGTGTAGATTAATTTTATGTTTTCAAACAATCTATAATTATTTTATTTAATCTTTGAATTAAAGATAAGAATATCCAATGAATCATAATGTTCTTGTAACATCCTTAAGATTCATACAAATTTTTTTTATTCTATACAATTAATAAACGGATTAAATAATAACTAATATTTACTGTCGTAAAAAATGGACATCGAGAAAGACAATAAGATTTCATGAATTATAAACATAATTCGTAAGAATTGTATTTCACTAAATTTAAGTAAAAAAAAAAATATAAAGCAGTTATTGTCTAAATTTTTAAATTCAAAACTGAAAAAAATTTCCGCTCCACTTTTCAATAAAGTAATAAAAAGTTAACGATGTAATTTTCCATTCCTAAAACGATTGAATTAAATTTTCCTAAAAAAAACTTAATAATATGAAAGAACAACAAAATAAACCTTTAATGTAATTCCTTAGTATTGTGGTACATTACATTTAATTGGATTGAAGAGTAAACAATATTTTATATCGCAATAATATTTATTCAATAAAAAACAATGAAAAAATCTTTCGAATAAGTTAAAATATTCAACGTTTAGTAACAACAACAAAGTTAACCATAAAGTCTAAATATAGTAAAAGATTTATATACTTTTTTCTTATAAGCAATTTTCTTTTAGAATGTAATGATGTTTTTTCATCTCTACTACCTCTTCTTATTTTTCTTCATATTGATCGTGTAGTTAAATTTTGGTAATAAAATCAAACATTGCTGACTGTGGTGAAAAATAAATTCATTCTAGAAAAAGCAAAGAGGAAAGTAAAAAGAAATGTAATAGAAAAAACAAAAATATATACAAACAAAAGACTTTCTATTTAACTTATATTTCTTATTTACTTTAAGGTTACAAAAAGAGAAAAAAAAAACGTTCAAAATATCTTGTAGTGAAAAAGTTCCATTTACAAAAATAATCTAATAATCAAATTATTATAAATTTTATTAGGTTACTGGAAAAATTCTATTTTTAATGGAAATTTTTTCAGAACCAAATCGAAAGTTGTATTAAATTAAGGTAAACAAAATTGTTGTTTTCAATTATGTTGATTTTTTTAGTGGAAAAGTATATTTGTCTACTCTACTCACAATTTTGACTGACTACACGGAAAAATCAAAACTTTAATTTACATTTGAGTTTGACTATTGGGAAATTACTCGGTTGATATTAATTGAATCTATAATTAATAAATTGTCAATGCAGATGTTGTGAGATTATAATCGTTAATTAAGGATTATCGTAACAGTTTTAATTGTACCAAGAAATCATAAATCTATTGTTTTAACACAATACTGTTAGTTAGACATTTGATCCTCATAGCAATTATTTTGCAACAAGAAATGTTGACCAATCAAAAACTCTTTAAATTAATTGACGGAAAATTGATAAAATTGAAATCATTTATAATTGAATCAAATAATGAAAGCGAAATATTAAACAGAGGTCGATATAACTATACAAAAACAATGTGCAATAAATATCGAATTTTTCACTGATCCTATGATGACCTATTTTCAGTCACAATGTGAACTTTCAACTGAGCGCATGCATAAATTCAAAATAAAATAAAAATTTAATCAAATAAATTTTCGTTGAAAAGAAAATGAAAATAGAAAAAATTATTTTTATTTATAAAATAATCAATTTCAAAGACAATGATCGATCACAAATGAAAATAGTATTATATAGTAGCTGTTGGTGTTGGTGTTTTTGACACATTCAAAATGAGATACAATTTTCACATTTGAAAAAGAAAAAAATAGCAAGTAAATTAAATTGAAATAAAAATGTAAAAAGACGTCAACACCATCTGTCGTTGAAGTTGACAAAATAACAATCAAATTTTATTATTTCAGCGATTTTGTGTGAATTTTTGTATTAGTTTTAACTTCAATGTTGCATTTTGACTTAACATTATACAATACTTTAAATTTTAAATTTTTCACCAAAAATTGCTGGGCTTTTGGTTTTTTTTTCACAAAATTTGATTTCCAGCAAATTACAAAATTTACATTGAACATATAAATTTCATTGTATAGAAGAACAATTTATAACTAAACTTCAATATTGACCAGCATATAAAGTTATATTGAAATTTTGTTGAACAAATTGGGAAATTTCTCTTATAAGGACATAATACTCTATTATAAAAGTTAAGGGAGAATAAAATGTTTTGTTTAATTTGATATTCATTTTAATTATTGCACACTTTCTGAAAGAATAATTTTGTTGTGGGCTTCTATTCTTATCCTCCGCATTCATATAAGAAAAATTATGATCGACCCACATTATTTATAAATTAGATTTATGTATTTTGTACCATAGAGAATGTTAACATCCTATATAAAAATGAACAAATATTGTATATGTTGAGTAATTTAACCCAATCAAAATAAGTAGGTGGTAATTTATTTCTAAAGATAAATGAATACTAAAAAGGAAATCCAATTGTTTTGCTTTAAAGAATTTATCCATGTTTTTTTTTAGAGAAAAAAAATTAATCATTTGTTGTTTTTTTTTCTCTGAATACAAAATACTGAGGCTATTTATTTATAAGAATTCATTATTTTATATAAGATTCATCAGTATCACAGAGTATATAAATGCAAGAAAACTTATTTAATTTATTTCATTAATTTCTTTAAAAAAAAATTCCAACAATTTTTTTTTAATTAAAATTTATAACTGAAGAATAAAAATACTGTATTCAATTGTTTTTGTTTTTATAAAAAATAAAATCATTGAACAATTTCTATTAATTTCTAAACTATGTTTTTAATTAAACAAATTGTTGAACAGATTTTTTTTTTTTGTTATGAAATAAAAAATTCCTTGCAATTAATTTTTTTTGTTTAATTTGTTATTTCAGCTTTTGTTAAATTTTTGAATGTTGTTATAAATTTGTTGGAAAAACAATAAATAGCAAATATTTTGATGTGATTGTAAATAATGTTGCTTGTCAATATTTTTGTCTCTATTCCTCTAAATATATACGCAAATAGGACATTAACATGGAACGCCTATAAATTATTCGAATATAATTTTTTTTCTACAGTGCGGTTTTATAGTCTATGATCTAAATATGTAAACAATTTTATATAAAGCTTTCACATTCTCTTCTCCTTCTCATTCTTTAACCCTTTTTCGTTTTTCTTTTTCTTTTATGTTTGTGCTTTTTATTTGGTTTTTTTTCCTTCTTCATATTTTTATTGTACATAATAAAAAGACACATCGAGAAGCGATTTAAACAATCGTATTGTTCACTGATTTTCTTCAATGGTTTCCCAAGGTTTTTATGGAAATTTTATTGTTCTCTCGTATCGCTTCTGTTTTTCTTTTTTTCTTTGCCTTTTTTATTTTTTCTTTCGTTAAATAAAATGTATGAGTTCGCTTTATTGAGTTTATTGAACTTTATTTACTGCATAGTAGTTGGTTGTGAACGATAAGATAATGATTAAGTTATAACACAAATTTTATGATATTTTTTTGAAATCTATATTTTTTGACAAAACAATTCAAAATTTCAAATAATTTTTTCACGTTTATTGTGAAACTTTCCTCAATTATTTCTAGTACAAGATTTTATGAATAATGAAATAAAAAATTTATTACGACTTCTAAAGAAAAGGGGACGTTAAAACATCAATAATTTATGGATGAATCAACCAGATTACCTCATTATCATTACAGGAAACAAATGAAGCAATTTTAAAATTATTTTTAATGAAGCAAAAACAAAAGGAAGTTAAAATAAAAATAAATCAACTAGAACTGAACCAACTGGATTATTTGTCTCACATTTTTTAAAAATAATTGTTTGACCTAAATTGATCCAACATTAAAGTAATCGTTATTTTATAATCTGCATCAATCTCTAACCCTAAATTGAATAATTAAAATAATAAATAATATGACTCCATTCAAATGTGCAAACGAAAGCCTTTTTATATGATTTGTTTTTTAATTCAATAATTGGTCAAAATTTAATCAGGATACTGATGATCAATTACAACCAAATTCCAATCATTAAATTGACCAAATAATATAAAATTTAAACAAATTTCATTATAATTCTTCAAATCTGGTGTTGGATCAAAACAAAAAAAAAATTCAATGTTTAAATTATGAATTCTGGTTGTATTTTTATCAAATTTATTTTTAAGGCAATTTGGTGAATAAATTATTTTAGGTTTTATCTATTTGAGGTTTTCCGAATTGAAAGCAAAATAAAAATAAAATCAAAAAATAATGAAATGGAAAATAATTGAAAATGTTTGTCACGTTCTCGCATTTGTCCCACATTTTGTTTTTTATTCCTTTTAATGTATAAATTGGTATGTTTACCAAAGACTTCAAACAGATTTATATTTTCAATTCAATTGTCTTTCAATAGTTTTATTTTTTTCAACATTTATTTCTTCAGAATGTAAAAAAAAGAAGAAATATTTCCTCATTAGTATTGTTGCAGAATATAAAGTTGAATCACAAATTCCATTGTACAAATTAAATGAATAGGAAAGTGCAGTCAAATAAAAAAAAATGTAACACAGTTCTTATAATCAATGGACTAGATTTAACAGATGAGAAAATTTTACTTTGACTTACGTTATTTTCCTTTTGTTTATTTGAAACTTCATTTCTTATAACAAATAGAGTAAAACTAGAATATTGACTAAAATATTATAAATTCATTGAATGAAATGATACTTTAATATTTATTCAATAATTCAATAATTATTCTTCTTTTGATTAAGTTTTAAATGTCATCATTCATATTGACACAAATTAACGTTCACCACTATGTCAACAAAGAAATCAATTTTTACATATTCGATAAATTATCTTACAATGAACTTTATATAGGATAAATTTCCATAAATGCCAAAAAATATAGCGTTGTATGGTAAAAATTTAAGAAATTCCCATCAATCAACACCTTAAATTTCTTCTTTCTTTCTTTCTTTCTTATTCAGTAAGTTTCATTTAATCGATATCTTTTCTTATATTCTCTTCAGAAAAAAGTGTTTCCGTTCTTCATTAAAGCAGGAAGTATCATAAAATTTCAAATTTTTATTCTAAATATTTCTCTTACGTTAATATACAATATAAAGTTAAATTTATTCTATCAATCTCTAAGAATATTAATGTTCTGATGGTTGAAAAACAGAATAATAAGAAAACAAAAGAAAGGAGAAAAAAGGGTGATCGTATCATGTGTCACATAGAAAACAAAAACACAATAAATATAGAAAATGTTCGCACATCTGACTAAAGGCAATTCAAAAATATAAATGTGTAAATTGTATTTTCTTTAAATAATAACAACAACAACAACAACAGCAACAAGAAAAATAGAAAAAAATTGTAACAGACTTGATTGTCCAGTGCTTTGTGTGTTTAGTCTGTGAAATAAGAAAAATGAAAGTGTAAAAAAGAAAATAATAAAATGAAAGATGTTGAAAACAGGCCAATGGCTAAACAATGAAACTTCAAATTGATTTTTTGAAAGTGAAATCTTATACCTTGTGCCACTTTTATTTGTATAAAGTCTTTTCTTTTGTATGACATTCTACTGTACATGACAAATTTCAAAAGGTATTTATTCTTATAATGACAACTGTGTGTGACATTTTTTTTTCTGTCAGTGTTTTCTGTATAATGTTTGTGTCACCAATTTAAAAATTTAATGTACCTACCTAGACTTTTATAAAATTCGAACATTAACAATTAAATTTAACTTAACAGAAACTATGAAATAAAATGTTTGAACGTTTTTAAACAAAATTTTAATTTTATTTTTCTCTAAGATAAAAATAAGAACAAAAAAAATGTAATTTTTCATATTTTCCCCCCTCCATACAATTTGTCAGCCTTTTTGATATTTTTAAAAATGAAAATTTTTCACATGTAAAGAAAAAAAAAGTTTATTAAATTTAATACGACAATCGGAATCGTGACTTGAATTTTTATAAAAAAAAAAAAAGCGAAAGACAAAATTACAAACTCATGTAATCATTCGGTTCAACAGTTTTTTTATTCAATAGAAAAGTAGATATAAAAAAAAAACAGGACAGAAAAATTTTGGTCGAGAACATGTTCAAGGACGAACATCTTTCAATTAAATATTATTTATTAATAACATTTTTACATTCGTCTAACATTTAATTTTATTAATTTGTTAATAATGATATTTTATTAGAGAAATAGAATGTTCAGGCAAGTAAAGAATAAATTCTTGTGAAATTATCAATTTTAATTGATTGAGTTGGATATTTAATGGGGAACATAAATTTCTTTTTTATTTGTAAAATAAAATTGGGATCATTTTATTTTTTAACGTCTGATCCGATTTCAACGTAATAAAACGTAGCATGAACGAAAATCTTTTTAGGATCAGAAAATGATGTTGTTTTACTGGAAAAAAATATGTAAGCGTACTTACATTTTTAAGAATTATTTATGTTGAAAATTTAAAAAAAATACGTCTTCAACTTCGCAGTTTTCTTTTGCTGCATACTTAAAGTAAACGTATAAAATGCTTTATTATTTTCAATTGTCTTTACCTTTTCTAAGGATGGATAATAAAAAAAGGGCTTAACAACGTAATCTGGATTAAATAATTTGTTGTAAGTTTGTGACAGACTTGTGACACATGACATTATGTTTGTTTGTATCCAACACACGTCGTTCTTTAGTTAGGTTGTATAAAGACAATCACTCACACATTCTTTTTCACACCTGTCATCAAGTGTACTTTTTGTTTGTATGTTTGTATATACTTATCAAACATATGTTAGATGGTATATGTCTGTGTAGTTCTCTTCTTTAATTTTATTTTTATTTTTTTTGAAGATCAAATCCTATTGCTCTAAATTCTAGAAATATAAAAGAAAAAAAATGATAAAATTTACATGGCATGACAAATCATTAAACATAACGTTGACATGTAACACAATTTTTTTGTTGTTGGATTATTATTTCCACAAAAGTCTTAACATAAAAGAACGAAACTTTCAAATATCTTATAATTTATGTAAAAAGAGAAGAAATATTATTAGAAGAAAGAGAAAACATGAAAACGTTTACGCGCGTACGCACTTTTCTGTTTTTATATCCTAATATAGCAAAGGTGGAAAAATCTTACACATAACACATTTATTTAAGTATATTTTACACACACTTTTACACGTTATAACCATTTGGCAGTTTTACCCTTTTGATTTATTAATGGCCATTTTTACATCGTTCACCAAACGAACCCTTTAAATGTACGTGATTTGTTTATTTATTGTTTGTTAGAAATTGATTACTTTTTAAAATTTTACAATGTTTTACTCTATTTTACTGTTTCTATTAACAATATTCTCTGCACTAATATAATTAAAATGTAACCGATTACATTTATTATTATAATGTCATTAATATTTGAGAGACGTAAATTATTTTTTAATCAAATATCGGAAAGTATTCGTTTTCAAGTTGCTTTTATAGATTTCAGTAAGTAAGGTAAATAAGGGACGAAACTTTAATATAAATAAAAGCTGGAATAGTTTTAATCCAATTCAATTTTTTGGTATACAAGATTTAAATCACCTTTTTATAAATTTAATTTCATATAATATAATAAATATCCATCAAATGGCAAAAATAAATTTTATAGCAGCATATCAATTGAATTCACCCTCATAAAAATGATTGATAATCAAATTAGAAGTTCTTAGATATGTGTTTTTTTTTACGCCAATGGTTCATATTTAATCAGTAATCGCTCATCTGTTTGAATTTTAGAGTAATGGTCAATGTGTACGAGTTTTGAGTACTCAAATTTTGGTTTAATAATAATATTATGATTATATAATATTTTAGTCTATCATTTGATATGCAATCACGGAATAAAATATTAAAATTGTAGAGCAAAATCAATTGTCATATGTTTCACAGTTAGAGTTGCATCCAAAGTGATCACGAATGCCCATGATAATAATTACTGATTAAATTTGTAAGCAGTATACGTTTTAATTATTTCAAAAATTATCAAATAATAATTATCATATTTTCATATTTAAATTTTAAACTTATAATAAAAATAAATAAGTTTAAATAAAACGGATCCAATTAAAAAGTAAATAAAACTGTATTTTTACAGGGTTTAAATATTTTATGAAATATTTTCTTTTAATGTACGTTATATGCTATATGGAGTCCGTTTTTTATTCCTTGTTTTCTTTTTGGTTCTAGTTATGTAAAACACAAACAAATACTGTGTGCAAACATATTAAAATCAAATGGAAATATGGAAATTTGTTTAAAAAAAATATGTAAATAAACGATACAGTGTATTTTATGTATTATTTTTTATGTCGGAAATATATACAAGAGGTTTTTTTTTGTTTTATATCCGTACTGATTTAATGACACGGCACGCATATTATTTTTTACTAATATTATCCATACAAATACAGCATTACAATACAACAGTGATATTGGCACAAGAATTAATAGTAATATTTTAATCTCTAGAAAAAATACAACAAAATTTGGAAATATGGGAATAATAAGTATAGGCACGCACTTATACAATAATTTGCCAACAGATTATAAACAATTTGATTTAAAAATCCTAAAAAAAAAATTGAAAGAAAAATTTAAATGAAAAAAAAAGAAAATTAAAGGAAAGGAAAAAACATAAAAAAAAAATTCACACACTTACATACATGCACACAATATAATTATAAAAACAAAAAAAATGTAATTAATAAAAAAAAAAATTTAATTATATATTCCACTACGAGACGACTGTCTCACTGGAAATTTTCAATAAATAAATAAATAAATAAATAAACAACAGAATCGTAATAATGAAAATCTGTGAACAAAAAAAAATATAGACGCAAATATTTCTTTATTTTTAATTTAAAAATTAATGTTGATTTACAAAACTATTGTAAGTCTTAAAAGTATTCGTGTAAGTAATGAAAGGATATTGTACATTTGTTTATTGTACATTTGTAGGTTTGTACGTTTGTATATTGTAGGTTTGTCTATTGAATTATAGCAAACTCAAATTAACAATAAAACCAATAAATAATTACAATGAATAAAATATAAAAAACTATTGTGTGTCATTTTACTCATAAAAAATTTATAATGAAGTGAATTAATTAAAGATGCATAGTTCATAAATAAATTTAAAAGTTATGTAAAAAATATGATTTAATAGATATTAAAATATTTTCAATCAATAATTCAACAAGAATTATTCTTCAAATTAAGGAGAGACCTAAAATAAAGTTATTTAAATTGCTCCGATTTTTTTTTCTAATTGATATTTCTCGGATAAATTTCCCTTCATAATTCAATTTTAAAATTTATTAAATTCGTACTCACAACAAACTTGCAATAATTTCGTACTTTTCTTTCTATTCAATTCAATTATGATGTCTTTGAGGCAACTCGTGAAAAAGGTGTAATTTTTATAAAAATTCATTATTTAATCCAATTTATTATGCAAAGTTCACGAATATGATACCAAAGTAAATCAATTTATTTTATTTTTCACATCAATCTTAGGTTTGTATAAATAAAACAATAAAATGAAAATGAAATGAAAATATTTACAATTCAATAAGAAATAATTGGTTATTTTGGTTTTTTCTTTCTTTGATAAAACATTCGTTTCCCCAAGGCATTTTCTTTTTCCTTCATTTGGTTTATATTTGATCTCAACACAAAAAATAACATCAATAAATTGCTATGGTTCTGGTTAGAAGAAAACCATTTTATTATTCTTTATTTTTGAATCGCTATCATTTTATTCCCCTTTTTATTTTTCTTTTCTTCCTTTTTTTTTCTTTTATCTATTTTATATCTGTTGTGTCTTGGAACAACAATTAGAAAATTTTATACAAAGTTAAAAATGAAAAATATTCTTCTGTTAATCATACAAAAGTCAGGATCGCATTTTATTTTCAAAATTAAAAAAAAAAAACAAGAACAAAGAATTCCCTGTGAAATGTAAAATATAAAAATGTTTCATTCTCATTTTAAATTCTAACAATATTCTAATGACTTTAGTTGCTTTTTTTTGTGTTGTAAATTCTTTCATTTTTTTTATCATGAATCAAAATCAAGTTCTACTTTCCAATAGAAATTTTCTGCTGTTTTTTTAAGAAATTAAATTCTAAAGTCTTTAATGGGAATTTTTGAAAATTACAAAATTCTTTTTCTTTAAAAATTTATTTTTAATCTGACAATAAAGTGGAAAAGTGGATAATATTTTACGTTCATATATAAAAAAAAAAACTCAACGTTTTACAATCCGCAATGGGAATACGTAATATTCGTTTAGAAATTTTTGATCATTTAAAAAAAAAAAATAATAATAAATAATTTGACTTTAGTGGTTTCTTATTTTGTATTTTTTAAAATTCTTACATAGTTTTATCATGAACCAAAATCAAGTCCTACTTACAAATGGAAATTTCCAAAATAATTTGTAAATTTAAAACAAAATTTGTTGTTGTTTTTTTAAGAAATAAAAAATAAATAAATAAATTCTAAAGTCTTTAATGGGAATTTTTGAAAATTACAAAATTCTTTTTCTTTAAAAATTTATTTTTAATCTGACAATAAAGTGGAAAAGTGGATAATATTTTATGTTTCATATAAAAAAAAACTCAATGTTTTACAATCCGCAATGGGAATACGTAATATTCGTTTAGAAATTTTTGTTCATTTTAAAAAATATAAAATTTATCTCTTCACAAACGAAGATGAATTAACTTTATTCAAAAAAAGAAGAAAATTACAAAGACAAGTTGGTATTGGAGGAAGACATGTTTTTGGATAAAATATAAAAGTTTCAAATATAAATTTTAGATTATCATTTATCAAACACAAATCAATCATCTTTAAAGTCTAACATCTAAATATTTATTTCTATCTCATTAGAATCATTTATTTGTGTTTACTTTTTAAAGATAACTTTAATTTTGTAATTATTCCCTTGGTTTTATCAAATAAGGACTTAAATTATCAAACTCATAAGATCCCTGATATTTAATTATTACGATTGAGGAAAGGTAAGAGAATTTCATGAAAAAAATTGTTATCCTTATCAATCGATTAAAACCATAAATCCATTCAGAGCTTTATTTCTGTGTGTAGTAAAGAATCTCAATAATCTATATTTACAGCATTGAATTGCTGATGATAAATCTTATAAAAAATCTTTTGAACGATAATATGCTTGTTTCAGTTTAAGGAAAATTTTATTTTATAAAAATTCCAAAAGACGTAAATCAAACATCCTTAATTATTTTTAAAATTGTTTGAAAATTTCAATCTAAATATGATTGAGTTCTAAACCAATATGGGTAATATGCTTTCTCTTTTATAATTTGAATTTATAAGATTCTTAACGAAAATAATTGATCGACAAAGTAAAATTATTTAATTCATTTATTATTTATAAGAGGAAAAAATGGTAAGCCTTCCATCACTAAAGGATCTTAACAAGAATAATTGATGACATCAAAAGAGTTAAATTATTTAATCCAACATTAACAAATGCTTCATAACAAATTTATACATTTTAAACTTCGACATGAATTTACTACTTTAGAAATTAATCATTTTTCACATTTTCAAAGCTGACTGAAAAAAAAAATTGTAAAGCCAAATATTTCTTTTTCTTTTCTATTCATGTTGAGTCATCAAATATTATTTCAAACAAAGAAATCCTTATTTTCAAATATTATTAAAATGTCGTTGTCACGAAGTTTTATTTTATTTACAAAGAAAGAAGTTCTTTTGTTTTTCTTTCGTTTCTCTTTTCTTTTTCTTTTTTCTTTTCTACCACAGTAAAAATAAAGGTTTCCAAAGTAAAAAAAAAAGAAACCTTTAAAAGTTTATAAGCTTTCTTTTAAAGTTTGAACTTTGAACATTTTATTTGTTTTAAATTAACTGATTTTTTAACAGAAAAAGGAAAAGAATTTAATTTTTGTTGTTTCTTTAAGAGAATTTTTTCTTTTAAATTATCATTATTTTGTTCATTTTCATAGATTTCTTTAAACTTTCCTTTTATTTATTTAAATGTCCTTTTTATTCTCAAAATATACAAAACTTTTCTTATCAAATATTAACATTTTATGATTTAACATTTGCTAATTTAGAAACGACATTATAGAATTGTGATGTTGTTTCTCTTATTTCATTTCTGTGTTCATTGTTGAAGTGGCAACTTGTGATACGTGAAGTAAATTAGAAGTGATTCAATATTGCAATTCGTATATAAACATTTATAATGTATAAAGACGACGAATTGTTCTATTGTTAAATTCAACTATAAAAGAATTCATAGTTTTTATATTCATTCAATTGTGATAATTCCTGCAGACTGAAGATATACTCACTATGACATTTATAAAAAAGAACAATAAAACCAATTTGAAGACCAATAAATATTTCTTGATAGACTTATTTTCCTTTTAAAATGGGATAATCAGTTACAGTTTTTTTTAAGAAAATCAGTATTCAGTTATAAGTTATAAAAGTGATATGTCCACTTCAAATTCTAATTAACTGTACGTAAGATCAATTCATTAATAGAAATTAAACTTAGTAAAAAACCTTTAAATATTAAGTCTTCATGAATCTTGAGATTCGTTATTTATTTAACCAATAGTATTGTATTTGTACTAATTTCTTTTCACTTTATCTTCACATCGATCATTTAGAATTTAATGAAAAAAAAAACTTTGTTTTACTCATTATTTTCTATTAACAAAAAGTTAACTTTTAGTTCCATTATCATTTCAATCGTTAATCTAAGAAATCTATAAAAGTTCATCGTATAATCTTCAAATCAATTAATTATAGCTGGCATATTTTGAGATAAAACAAAAACTTTGTATTTAGTCAGACAAGGTAAGTTTCTACAGTCAAATTACAAATTATTAAGTTTCTAAAATCAACAAAAAAAAAATTCTATACGAATATTTTTAATAAATGAAAATAAATCATGCTAAAATATTTCTAATTAAATGAGAATAATTGAAAACATTTTTTTTTTTGCTTCGGAATGAGTTTCATTTGATTGTTTAATTTAGTTAGTTATGAACGAAAGGAAATTTGAAAAGATTAGAAATTAGAAGAAACAATTTATTTTTAATTTTCAAGTGCTTGGTATTAGCATACTCATATAATAATACATTAAATTACTGCAATTTGTAGATGTTTCATTGTTATTTGGGTTCTGCATTTATCAGATATTGTAGCATTCGATTTGTTTGTTTTCTAGTCAGAAAATATTTTCATTTTCTGTTTTAAAAAAGCAAAAAATGTTGAAAAAAAAAATTATTTGTTTTCATTGAGAATCGATGAAATTAAAATTGAAATGGAGACGTGGAATTGTAAAAGAAACATATAAGTAGCAACAAACAACATAATCATCGCAATCATCTATACATCAACATCAATCATTCGTGGAAAATTCCTCATGAGCAGTTAAAGCTTTTCGAACAACATATGGAATTACGATGCAGTAACATGGCAAAGCTTCTTTTATGTTTTTATTTTTCTTTATTTGTATTTTCTGTACATTTTTCTTTAATAATTTATTTGGTTTTTTTCTTCTACATCAGTTTCTGAAATAAATGAAATTGTGAATTGTGGATAAGTTAAACGTTGGAGCAAAAAGCAATGATGTAATAATTAAATTCAATTTATCGAATTTCGTAATTAGGTAATAGAGAAAAAACTCTTTTAGAATATTCTATCAACAAACAATATTCTAATAAATCTTATAATTTATTTTCATTTTATCTTCTGTTGATCTTGATCGTATTATTTCTTGAATTTCGTAATTAATAGAGGAAAAACGCTTTTAGAATATTCTACAAACAAACAATATTGTAAAAAATCTTATAATTTATTTTTATTTTATCTTCTTAATCGTATAATGTCCTGCATTTTATGTTGAAAAATATAATCAAATTAATAATTCAATGAAGCTTTTATTAAAAATCTACAATTATTCCATAGTAATTTGTGATAATGGATCAAGTTAGTCGTTCACTGATGTTATAATTTATTTTATCTTAACAGAATTATTTTCAACAAAAAAAAAATACAAATAAAATGAAAATGGAGAAAAACCATAACATTAAGAATTAATGCTTCGATGATTTTCAATTTCGAAAGTGTCCAAAGATTATGAATGGATTTTTAAATTGTTATTTTTTTTTCTAAGCAACGTTAAATAAACCAAACTTTTTATTTTTTCTAATGAATGAAACAAATAATATTATTGCCTTCAGAAAAGTTTTACGGTTGCCACATCTGAAGGCATGACTTTAATAACGAAAAACGGATGCTATTTTGATGTCAAAAAAGTTTTCTTCTCTTCATCATATTTTATGTATAAAAATTTTTTAAGGTTTTTTTTAAGCTTTAAAAAAGCTGTTATGGTAATTGCTTTAAAGAATATTTTTTTCTATTTGTAAATAATATTTCACTTTATTTTCTCAAATCGGTAAACTGAATCAATTTTGTATAATGAAAAATGAAATATTATACTTTTATGAACAAAGAGTCAGTATCTATAGGGTTGGAAATTTGTATAATTGATAATTCGATTATATCCCACAAAATTGGACAACTCTTTTATTGTTTCCATTCATTTATTATTTATTTTCGAGTTCTGATATAATTTTGGAATGGATATGGCAATATTTCATTATTCTTAATTATAAAAATTCACTGGATCTTTTTAATGAACAATTTCACTATGACGTTTATTTTACATTCTAATATTTTTCCTGAAATTACAATATTCGTCGGATCTTAATAAAAATGTTATCTCTTTTATTGTACAAATGTTTAAATATCAACAAATAATTACTTTTGATTAATAATTTTAAGAATTGATTTCTATATTTCGAATTAATCGACTTGGAATAATCGATTATTATTATTTTAAAAATTACCATTCCTAAGTGTATAAACAGAATAAAGATAACATCTGTGACTCTTACATGAACGAATATATCAATAAACTTTACATAAATAACATATACTGTTCATGTTCGGTTATCTATATATTTTTCTGTATATGTGCTCATGTTTTATTAAACCTGAAAATAAATTCACGTATTCAAAATATTCTATTCGCACAAATAAACACCCTTGAAAATAATATATAATTGAAAATATTGTAAAAGGTTTTACATTTATACAAAAATACAACGATATTCTAACAAATTATTATCCATTTATAATGACGATTTATTATTATTTACGCTTTTATACATCCAAACTTAAAGATGGTTGCTTTAATAACAATAATATTGAATTTATTTCATTGCTTACATTGCTTACATTAATGAATGTACCCAACCTACAAATATTAATTTAATAAGAAGAAGAAAAAAAAATTTAACTGACAAAAAAATGTAGGAAAAAGAAAAACATGAATCTATTGAAGAAGATTTCATGTATAAATTTGATAGCAGATGAAAGATTTTCGTTTATTTGTTGTTCCTTTTTTATTCAATCAATAATTTTCAAAGGGATCTATATGAAGCCCTTTTTTCGTGTTCTCGTTATTCCATAAATACTTCCTTTCATCAAAATATATATTCAATATATTTTATTGAACAAATTTTATATATTTAATAAAAAGAATTGAATAAAAGGAAGAAACGTTTGATTAAGCTTTTAGTTTTTTTTTTTCTTTTTTTAATTTTTTTTTGTCGGTATAAAAGTAAAATAACCTGAATATTGTGTAATGATAATTTATCATGTATTTTTGATCATATGAAAAATTATGTATAAATAAGTTACTGGGACCACGAGACTGTTCACCGTTAGAAGAAATAGCTCTCACTATAGAAAATAAGTTATATATTAAAACCTTAAATTTAAGCTTATACCCTACACCACCTACATCCCATCCTATTCCCAAAATTAGTTGTTTAAGTATAATTATAATTTTAATTTTAATATAAAATAAAAAACCCAAAAAAAAAAAATTAAATATAACATATAATTAGTAAGTGCTATTTCTTCGAAACTAGATTAAAAAATATAGAATTAAGTAAAGTAATACAAAATAAATAATAAAACAAAAAATATAACAAGATAAGGAATTAAAACAGGGCCAATTGGTTAGCCCGTATATATTATAAAATAGATACATTTATGAAATAGGTTTAAGTAATATTGTACAAAAAAAAAGACACCAATAAATGAATTGAATTGAATTGAATTTGTATAAATAAGTCTATATCTTCCGTCGTCGTTTAGTTGAACCACAATATTTGTTAAATTTTATTATCACACGATGAATTTTGAATTTTATTTTATTGGTATAATTTTTTGTTACCAACATTCTATATTTTTATATTTCTCTGGGCAAATGTTTGTCGTTGTCCATTCATTGTCTTGTCAACTTGTACAAGTATATGAAAACATGAGTGGTCTCTAAGAATTTAATCAATTAATTTTGGGAGATTAGTTAAATTTACTGTTGCACTATACAAACTCAAAGTATGAAAATGATCCAAAAAGCAATTTATAATTTAGTAATAAAGTCAAATTGAGTTCAAACTAAAATTTCTGCCTGTTACGTATTTTGTATTTTCCTGAATTTGTAAATGCCCAATGAAAATGGATATTATTATTTATTACTAATCGACTGATAAGCAATCAACAATTCAGCGAAGAGAAAAAAAAATTTTGTTAACTTTATTATCAAATCGGATGAATTATTTAAATTTATTTTCCCATTTTTTTTTTGTGTTTTTAAATTTTAATCCTTTTTCGTTCCGTTTCAATATCTAAAATGAATAATGATTGCAGAGTAATAAATTGAAGACAAAAAAAGGCTTAATTTTCTAGAAAATTAATTAATAAGAAAAAAAATTTACAGTGACAGTCTAGGTGTAGATAAATTGTTTCCTAAAAATGTTTTATAGAACTGGATAAAAAAAAATTAAATCCGGAAGTATTCAATAGCGTTATAATTGTTTTATATTTTGTGTTTGATTTTTGTGACTTTCAAACTGTAAATTTTAGATGCTATACAAACTTGGTTTAATTTTTAATTAACATACCTTAAAAATATTATGAACAACAACACTATATTTAACCATATTTAAATTTAATTGATTTTTAGTTAACAGAGACAAACATTGTATATTCCACTGTTGATGAGAATCAATAACTAATTATTATTTCCATTAGAAAATTCAATGTTATAAAAAAATAAAGAAAATATAACGTCCGTTAAAGCAGCGAGAAAACATCGTTTGCTTCTTGTTTGTGGTTTCCGGTTTAAGGAAAAAAACGATGTAGATTAAAGTTTTATTTCATGTTTCTGTGGTAGCAGAAAGGCCTTACTCTTTATTTAGATTTAAAATTTACTGATAACAATTATTGATTATTTCTTATAAATTCTAAAATCATTTCCAGGCATTAAATTTGTATAAGGAAAAATTAAATACTAACATTTTAAATTTTAGACAGTTAACCGGCACAAGCACAATAAAGTTTCGTTAATTTTATTGTTGAAAATCTTTGAAAGCAATTAATTAAAAGTATTTGAAGAAAATATTTGAATTTATACGAATCTTGGTTCTGTATAATTTAATCAATAATATGAACAACATAACATGTTTATGGTTTCGACTACACACACCACACATGAATTGCATAAATATAAACATATAATTTGTGTTTTTTTTTCAAACAAATATTATGTGCAGCCAAACCCACAACTTTAACTGTGTGTTCTGTGAGAAAGACTAAAACCCCTAAACCATAATTTTGAAAACGAACACCACATGCTGCATCTGGTATTTTATTGGCGTAATATCATTACGATTTATTGTATTTATATGTGTGCAGATGCTTTAATAGAAGAAAACAAAAGATTTAAAATTTTTTAATAATTCACTTTTAAGTCTAATGATTAATTTGTTCAGACACATGAGTTATTACTTTCTGTTTCATTTACTTTTGATAACTTTATTTTTTTATGTAGAACGTTCTTGGCGTTCTATAAATCTAAAATCGAGCAATAAATTGAGACGCAATTTTTATTATTCTGACATTTGCCATTATTAACATTTTTAAATTCAGACATTTTTGTAAATTTTTAAACAAAAAATGAAGCAATATAAGTTAAAGTTTAATAATTGCAATATATATTGAATTTAAATTTATAGAATGAAACAAAAATTTCGACAAAAATGCATTAATCACAAGTAAAACACAACAGCGTTATTATAAATGCATTCAAAATTGTAATTTTAAATGAATTGAGTATTGAAGAAATGACTTCAGTTTTTTCCTCTGTTAACGTTAAGAATTTAATTTATTATGACTGAAAAGTTTTTGTTGCCAGTTGAAAACTTTAATCAATACAAATATTTGCCGAAAAGAAATCAATTAGGATTGTTTAGAGATGAGTTCATTGTTTTTGAAACTTATGTCATTTAAGCGATTTATCACTTTTGATTGATTGCGCAATCTGTTGTTGTTATTTTAGGAAATAGAAACCACATATTTTTCAATCACATTCGGAACAAATAGAAATTATTTGTCACTTCTGTATTTTAAGGTTGTTCAAATAAAAATAAAACTATTCCTCATTATAACCGTTGTTCAATGCTAAAATTTATATTTAAATTATAAATGGAATAAATTAGGAAGTTTTGTTCCATCAATAAAATTTAACAGTAGCTAAATAATTAAATTAATAAGTTATTGTCATTTTATAAGACAAGGAACCTTTGTTTTAAACAACAGCATAAAACGTTACACTTTATTAGTTGTAAAAATTATAATCATTTGTCTAGATTTTGATTAAAATTAAAAGTTGAATTTTATAATTAATTTAATACAAGTTAATTGGGCATGACATAAAACTAGAATTTGGATACTATGTGGAATTTGTAATTATCGTAAAATTAGCAATTACAAACAACATTATAAAGTTTTTAAACTTTTTCGTGTTCTGTATATAAATCACAATTTCATAAAATAAACAATTCTGGCCGCTAAAAGCTAAAACGAAAACAGAAAAAAAAATCTCCTTTAAATTTTTCACTTTATCCAAAGGCCTTTTTTTATTATTATTATTTATTTACTTACCTTTTATTTATTAAGTAAACACCTGATGTCGTTTACCTTTATTTTTATGTTTACAATTTTTAATTGTTTGCTAATGGAATTAGCTACATGTTTGAAATTAATTTAAACAGCATAAACACATTTATTACAATTATTATTTCTAATTTCTATTTAAACCACATACAATATCAAAATGTTACAAGCTCTACACACAAAACCACTCCAAATATAAATCAAAAATACACACATTGTTGATAGAATAATAAAAGTTCAATAGTTACACATAAATTAATACAAATATAAAATCAAAAAAAAAAAAAAAAAAAAAACAGAAACTTCAATAACATTTTAAATCCAGCAAAATAATTTTGTACCGCAAATAAATTTCTCTAATTTCGAATTTCGTAATTTCATGCACAACATTCTTATAAACCAAATATATTTTTTTGTATTATTTAGATATTTTAAAAGGCAATAATTAGATAATAGCAGAAGAGTAAATAAGTGTACAAAGTGGAGTACTTTAGTTTTATTGTAAAATTCATATCGGTGAATCTGTTTGTGCTTTATTACACAAACACAACTGAATAAGAATCAAATTGAAAGTTTATAATAATATCCGATGGTTTCTTTTCTTTATTATTTATATTTCTTGTTTCCAAACTAGTTGTGGATGTTCATAATTAGTTTTTGTAGAATACAGGAAATTGTAAAAATTAACTTTACTGAATTATTTAAAACGAAATCGTCGGTAAATATTATTACATTTGAACAAAATAAGCAAAAAAAAAATGTTTTCTTACGTTTTTCCATCTTAAAATAAACTCAATTAAGATGATGACCCCATTAAAAATAAAGTTTTGTAAAATTTAAAGCAAATTATCGTTCTGGCAATATAGATTCAACTTTGTATTTGTGTTTTTATAACTTTCTACTAAAATTGTTGAAAATATAAAATTAAATGGAAATCTTAAAATTACTAATAAAAAAAAAGCTCCAGTTTTTTTCGATTAGTGCTATACCACTCTTGGATTCAAATTTTCTATAAAATTGTGCTATGTTTTATTGAATACGTAAATTATTTTATATTTAAAAAAAAAGTGTTAGGAGAGAAAAGAGTAAAGAATTGAAATGTCTACTCATAAAACACAATTTAACTTAAAATTTATGTCACGCTTTAAAAGATAATTTACCTTTATATTCATTTATAAAACAAGAAATATATATAACAAATAAAATGAAATTTATTTCGTCCTTAACATCAATTATTATATAGTTATACCTACTTTATAGTTCTTTATACTTTGTACTTAATCTTAAAATTTAAGATAATAATGAATTATATGTATCTATCTACATAGACGTACCTATATTATAATATTTTAATTGAAGTTATAAATTAAATTATAATTAAATTTATTATAAATTTTTTGTTACTGTTGTGAATGTGAAGTGCAAATTATAGGTACGGAATTATTATTATCTATTTATAAAATATTAATCAAATAATATTGTATTCAGAGTTGGTGACAGAGTGACAACTCGGCCTTGGGTTGGATTACATTATAATAGTAGGTAGTTCATACAAGACACGTTATAACAAGCTTAAATTTAATCTAATCTTGGGATTTCGTCCCACATTCATTATAACTATTTTCTATTTGAACAAATGTCAAAATATTTTATAATCCTCTGCGAATGCATTAATCCCATTAAACTTTATTTTTCAAATAATTTTCATCTTTTTTCTGGAGCTATGAGAAAAAAGTTAAACTGATATCCTTTATTTTTATTGATTTTAAGAAAAAAAAAAGAGAAATATGTTTCCTGCATCAACCATCTATTCAACCATTTCTCTATATGGTGAAGCAAAATGCATTATGTCGATTAATATAAATTTCATTGAAGTTTATAGCATTAGTATCTTATGTATGTTATGTACGTACATAGATAGATAGTTTCTAAAGTATTTGATTTCGTGGTTGAACAAGTTTCTAACACAAGATTAATGTGTCTAAGTAAAAAGAGTTCAGGTGCATAATAAGTAGTCGATTCACTGCAGAAAAAAAAATATTCTTACATAGAAACACACACACACAAAAACACATACTGTTAACACATTCTTCAATCGAAAACTTGGAATTTCTTTCAGAACACAAAGATAGGTTGGGAATTAAGAAAGAAAACTTATACAGTTTGGGGTATTATTTTGTGGAGGATCTTTTATTTCACAATCCCCTAATCGAAATTAAATTCAAATAACAAAAGTTCGAACATCAAATAGCTAGACATTGTTTTATAATATCTGTAAAGAAATAACCTCCTTTTGTTATTTTAAGAACAAACAAACAAAAAAAAATTATTGCAAACTTTGATGTTTAAAGTTTTATTAAAATAAGTTGGTTGTTTTCCCTAAAAACAAAATTTTAGAAAAAGAAGAGTTCGTGTAACTTTATAATTGTAAAATTTAGAGATAAACTTTTGACCTATTTTTATAAAAAATGGAAATAGTACAGATAATATTGGAAATTTCAATTTAAGATTATAAACTTTACTTAATTTTTAATAATTAAAAATATTTATGAACTTAAATTTACGAAAAATAAACAAAATAAAAGTTAGAAAATTAAACGATATAAGCAGCTTTTGGTTATTGTTAAATCTTCTTATTTGTGTTGTTATTTTTTCTTTCAACTTAACATTTTAATAATGTTTTGTGAATTAGCTGTGTATCAAGTGTTTGCATTAATTTATACTTGTTATATTTTTGGAATCTAAAGACTTTATTACTAATCGTCTCATAAACAACTTGATTTTACTCAGTGATATTTATTTATTTAATTTAAAAATGTACATTCTTTTATTAAATATCTTTAAAAAATCGTGGGTAAGCATACGTCACTTTCCTTTCGCTGAACGAAATTGAAAAAAAATATTCGGTATTTTACTTCAATAAATATTCCTTTTTCCTACAAGTATATATAAGTCCATTAAAGCCTTCCTATTCCATTCTCCTAATCTATTTCATAATTTATAAGATTTTAATGACAACCTTTTATTAAAATTTTCGTTTAATAAAATATTCAAGATCGTGGGTTGTATAAATATAAGGGTTTTTCTTAATACGCTGGATTTAAGCTAATGGTTCACTTTTATTTTGATTTCATTCCTAATTTATCCATTTGTTTCTTTGTCGATCCTCAAACTTCATAAATTATGTAAACGAATTAATATTTCATCTAAGTATCCTCATGTCTATAAACAAAATTGATGAAAAATAAAATCAAAAATTATTGTCTGAAATATATTTCTCCAAATTAGTATTTCTATTAAAAAAAACTCCATTCGAAAATATTCTATTAGAAATTGGATATTTTTGGTTATCTTTATTTTAAATTTATTTAGAATTCTTGTTATTTGTATTGGCTAAATTTATAATGGCAAATGTTGGAATCTTCAAGCATCACGTGCTTCATGTATTAAATATTGAATCCTTATTCAAAAATCTCTCAAATAACTACTTGTGATCAGTTACAAGGAAAAATCACCCTCAATTAAAACTGAATTGATTTAATATCTTAAACAGTCTAAAATGTATACATTGATTCATTAATTATTTGGTTTAGTAAATAATAGTTTTGCATGATAGCCTAAAGATAATTTAATTATGATATTATCTATTGGGTTAATAATATTACATATCAAACCTTTCAATATTTCTTAGAAAACAAAAATTGAAGACTTTACTGAAATTCAATTATCTTTGATATAAATTCATTCTTCAGAGAAAACAAATTGCCGTATCTATAGGCACCACACAAAATACACTAAAAGTTTCCATTGCGTTTGAACAAGAAATTTTATTTTAATCTGTATGATTGATCACATAGTTTTAGTCAATAATTTTGAAATCCATAATCTATAAAGTTCAGAATGAATCTTATAAAATTTACTTTTTTTTTATTATTGAATTATAAATAAAAAATATAATCTTTCACTTGTTTAAAATTTAAAATAAAAAACATTTAAAATTTGTATGCGTTTTATGAGTTTATATTTTTTCCTTCTATTTCCAACACCAAATCAATTTTTTCTTTTCTTATTTTTATATTTTCCAAATTCTTAAGATCTTCAATTATTTAAATTTTATTATGCTTATAAAAATGGTAAAACTGACAGATGACGTAAATGTAATTGAAGTTAATGGAACTTAGGTTTATTCATCTATATATTTCATACAAAAATAAAAAATAAAACGCAAAAGAAAAAATATAAAACTGAATTTAATATTAAATTGCATATCGTAGAAATCTTTTCTGATATTCATTTCTCAAAGGATTTGATCCCTATAAAAGTCAGAAAAAAATACTGTTTGTGAAAGATGAAAAATATAAGATTACTAAAATGAAAGGAAGGGAAACACGTTTATCTAGTATCCGTGTTCAACGTAACTTGTCGTGCAGACAGTATATAGGCATATGAGGTCCTCAAGAATTCATTTACATAAATTTTCAATGTTACTTACGAATTTCCCTGAAGGAAAAAAAAGAAGAAACACAAAAGAAGAAACAAGAAAAAAAACAATTTTGAATTATGTAAATTTCATGTAATAATTTTAACATTTAAATTAATGAATTCTTATATTGAAATTTTAAACTAAGCATACCTGCTACAAAGAGTTGCATAAAATTCACAATGAATGATTTAACTCTAAAACTCTAGAAAGGAACAGAACTTCAAAATCATATATTTAATAAAATTTAAAATTTGACATTTATCTCGCTTTTGCCCTTTCGTTCTTAATAACAATAATAATTACTTCTATATTTCGTACACAAAGGTTAAATATATGGTAACTTTATTATTTAATTTCCTTTTCAAACTGTCGCTTTTCCTTTGTAAAATATATAACCAATGTTGTAAGTTGTCATATGTAATATAAAATACAAAACACTGCAAATAATATTATGTTTATAACTGAAGTGAAATTTCCAAAACATCAATTAAATCTTTAATCAATCATTCAAACACACGCACTAACATAACACAAAGAAAGATGTTATTCTTTGTAGAATGGACGGATTTTCATTCATCAAAAGAATAATATAATAAATGTTTAGCACGTATCATAATTTACATAGTGAGCAGAATATTTTCTATAATATTTCTTAAGAAATTTTTATTATCAAGATTATGTTCGTCATCGTTTGAATATTATTTTATATTTTTGTGTTTATAGCGTGGCATAAAATCTGCCTAAATTAAAATATAATTAAGTCCTTTAATAATAATTTAATATTAGAATGGAAAACTGTTTTCGGTATTCAGTTTGTTTTAAATTCAATTAATATCACAACCAAAAAATCGATCGCTTAAAACCACCATATAAAATTCAACACATCTGTGTAATGTCACAACAAATTTCAGATAATTTGATTAGCTCCCGTTTTTAAAGTTTCAGTCAGAAAACGGATGACATTTTACATAAAAAAAATATTATTACCTACCAACTTTTTTCAGAATTCAAATGAATTAGAACAGATAAATTGAATGCGATCACTATTCATTATGCAAGGCATCCGTCTTTTTGGAATTTCTATACATTTTTTATAATAAAATCCAATTAATTATAATATTATAGACAGAAAAGGAATGATATGACCGTTTACCCCAAATGAAACTAAAATATTTCGAAAGTCATAAAAATATCACTTACTTAGATTACACTTAAACAATTACAAGAAATCAAACTAAAATAAGAAAATAAAAATGTATAAAGGAATTGAAGTTGTAATTACATAATACGCTATTAATTATTTATTGATCACACGCAATTACTTATCCTAATAACTATTTATCAATATTACTTAGTAAATAAATAAATTCATATAAATTGATTCATTAAAAACTTTATCAATTTGGATAATTCGTTTTTATTCAGAAACCAAGGAAAATATAAATCTTTAAATGAGGACGATTTAATTTAATTAATTCTAAGTCTTGATGGCTTCACATTTCAGAAGGACTTTATCTGCGCTCATAAAAAGCAAAAATTTGAATATTGTTCAATTCAATAATCGGAAAATTATTCAAATTTGTACAAAAAAATTCCACTTATTGTTGTTTTCACTATAAATTGTATCAAGTTAAACTCAAACTCTAACTACAAAATCAACTAAAGTTTTACTTGTCTTTGTAACAATTTTAGTTTCATAAAATAATTTTTTTAAGTGTTAAAACTACTTTTGCCAAATATTAAAGAGTTTTTTTTATATTTTCAAAAAACCAAAAACAACAACACCAACACCAAGTAGAAGGAAAAAAAATATTATCTTCTTTTGCTTTTGTATATTTTTGATGAATCCTCTTTTATATATCAACTTTTTTTATTTTGTTGTTGGTTCTTTTTTTTTTCTATAGATTCTATAGTATGGTACTTATACTTAGAACTTTCCACAAAAGTTCTTTTGAAATCTTATGTAAGGAGATGTAAAGGATCGTAAAATTGTTAAATATAAATATTACTTTATTTCTTTCTCTTTCTCTCTCTGTTCGCCTTTGTACTCTTATATTAAAAGTTTTTAATTAAATTATTTTCTAAAAGTAAATTAACTTAGATTTCTTTTTCTTTTAAAATATTTTGGTTTTTGTTTTTAATAATGTCTTTGGCAACTATTATAAAGTTTGTTACTAATCCATTTGTATCCATTCTTATCTGTAATTATTAAAAGTTTCAGAAATAAATGAAACAAAATGAGTTTTGAATTAAAAATATAAATTCACCTGTAATAACATCTGAAACTAAAAACTTTGGATTAAAATAATCCACGGTATGTGGGAGCAAAATTTCAAAGCATATACTTAAAATTATGAATAAGAATAATTTGATAAGAGGATCTTTAAAATATTTATATCACATCATTATATTTTCTGTTCTAACAAATTCACGTATTATTTACATGAATAAATACAATATGGTAGTCTACAAAATATTTGCTGATGAAGATATTATTGTGGATGCATTCTAAGTTGCAATTATAAAAGTATATTCTAATTGTTAAAAGATTTCATCATTTAGTTGCAGCGACAAGTAATCCCTTATTGAACATTAGATAGATTTAATTTTTTTTGCAATTCGTAAAAAATACATCATGTGAAATCTGACAGAAATAAATTTGTTCTACGATTTTATTATTCCCTGTATATATATTTTGCCTGAAATTAGGGAAAGAGTAAATAAGGTATTATTTATATAAATCAGTTTTTAAATTCTCAATTATTTAATGTTGAATGATTTATAAGTAAAAAATGTAAAGACAGTAAAAATTTTATTTATAAATTTTTGTACCGTAGAAATTTAAGTCTGACTACTGGCAAAAATAGTTTAGTTCACAACAATAAATGTTGTATGACGATAAAAAGTAATCAATATTGATTAATTTTTAAAAATGACAAATAAAATTTTGTATGAAAAATATAAAACAAATAAATTTTCATTTTAGTTAGTTGCATCAGTCACAAACTGTTGACTTTCATTCATTATAAAAATGCATTGTTGTTTTCTTTTTTAATAATTCGTTGTAATAATTTAAAACTGAATAAATTATTATTAGTAGCATAATATTACATAAAATTTAACATGTTTCAGCCAATAATTTTATTTGTATAAATTAAACAAAAACAAAATTTGTAACATTATAATTATTCAATATTTAATGGTCTCATCTCGGTTCTAATAATAACAAATGAATAGGTTTTATAATACCATTAACCTGTCAGAAATAATTCATATAACATGATTTTTTTTTATTTTTGTTATATGGTTTGAGAGGGATGTAATTATGAAAAATTATGTATTTACTTTAGTTATAATTCGACCAAAATTCGTATATTTTTAGAAGTGACACATATAATTGTTCTGTTTATATTTAATTTTTATATAATCGATACTTTAATATTATATACTATATCAGACCTGTATTTATCCAAATTCGAAATACAAATAACCGTCAATTATGATTTTATGACTTCAATTTTCTAAAGATTTATAAAAATAGAAACCATTCTCTTCAGAAGAAATACGAAATGGAACAATGTAAATAAATTATTTCTTGAATAAAATTGGAACAAACAGTGTGATTTTTATTAAGTGAAATTATTAGAATAAATTTTTCTAATGAACTCCAAAGATTTCTCTTAAAATTTCAATATATTGTCACAAGGCAATATATTGTCACAAGACAAGAAATTGTCTACTTATCGTTATTAGGTAAAATACTAAAATCCGTATCTGGAATAAATAACGTCTATATGCTTTATCCTAATGCAGACACATTTATCAGCATAATGATAGATAATAAAATTCAAATTAATCATTTCAATATTATGGATGTGTGTATATAGTTTGTGTATACAGAAAAAAACATTTATGTTAATTAATTAATAACAATCCGAGAATATATTCCAATATATACGAGTATTAATTTTTTTTTTTACTCTGTTTGATTTGTATAAACAAAAGTAATTAATCAACAAAATAAAACAATCAGTTTGTTCTGTTTTTTTTTTTTTATTATTTTATTCTTTTGCTTTTATTTAAAAATTTAATTTTCTCTCTTCCTTTTTTCCTTTTCCTTTTCCTTTAAAAGCTTTTAAAAAATTTCACATCAAATTAATTGAAAATTCAATTTGTTTTATCTCTCAAATACAGATTTATTTTTCGATAAACTTTATTTAAATTTAAACTTTTTTTCAGAGTAAATAACCCCTTCTAGTGTTTTCATAAAATAAGAAATAATATAAAATAAAAGGACTTAATTTTATGATTAAATTATTTTAAAGTTAAATCCAGAAAATTATTTTAAATAAAATTTATAAAGTGTTTTTTTATACAATGAAAAATATTTTGGAATTAATGCGACTAACATTATCATTATCAGTGTTGGTGATTTTATCTAGCTATATAATATTGTCTATATTATCATTTATCTTATCTGGATAATAAAAAAATTATCTGATCTCATAACTTGTTTTTACAGCACAGACAGGAACTAATTAAGTTTAATCCGATAATAACTTTCTCAAATATTCCACTACTAAATTTTGGATTTAAATTTATTGAATCAAAGTATTTGCATTGACATACAATAATAATAAAAAATTTGAAATGAAGAGACGTAATGCGCTATGCTATCGAACTCAATTAAAATTATAAATAAAATTGTATTAGAATAATAATCCAAGATAAAGACAAATAAAAATTTAGTAAAAATTTTGAATACTAAATTAAATGTTACAAGAGAGGAACAATGTCTGTGTTGCTAATAAAAAATATTTAAAAATTCAACATTAATGATTCAACTAATTTAGATAAATAAAAAGATTATAATCTTTGTCCCTTTAATTTTATAACCCAATTAAATTTTACACTTGTATAGTCCATTCTTAAGTCTTGGACACATTAAAAAGCGTTAAATACAGAAAAGAAAAACATTTCCGACAACGAATTAAAAGATTATGTTTAATGAGATTTACAAGGTTTGGTTTTTTTTTTGTGTTTGTATATCAGAGACGATAAGAAAATGCTTTTATTATGTTGTTTTAGGGTTAATTAAATTAAAATAAGAAAATCGAATATTTTCTACATAAAAATTAATGAAACGACGAACAAAATTCATAACAATTTCCACATTGTGGTCTAAGCAACATTTTAATCAGTTCTTCCGCATTAATAATTAATTAATCTTTATTTTTAAATTAAAAATTTGTTTTTGCTTGCAATTGAACAATTGTATTTTTGATCAAGAAATAACATTTGATGTAACCCTTTTGTATTTGCTTCTCAGAAATAAAGTCTAGATAGAAGCAACTTTGGAATATGTAACACGAACATTGTGTGATAGTATACGTAACAAATAATTTTCAAAAAAAAAACATTAATTTACTAGAATTGCAAATGTATCAAATAATAGACAATGTTACAAATATTTCAATATAAATATTTTGTTACTGAAACATAATATAAACGGAATCTAATATTTGTATGATTTCATGGATTTGTTTACATTTGATATTATTGGTCCTAACTCTATTCCTCTATTCAAAATACATGAGTCTACAATTAAAATCATCCAATATTGATTCAATCAATTCATTTTATTGAATGTAAATTTTGATGCATATATTTCTAATATCAAATATTAACTATTTGTTTATTAATATGGACTGTTTTAAACCCTATACCCTTTTGTGTCAGTTCTTTTACATCCAGAATATGCAAATTATAGAATAGGTACAACTTAGAAGAGATTGTTAATTCAACGATAAATATAATTGGATGTGGACAAAAAAAAAATTCTATCCGATATTAGATTGAGTTGTTTTTTTATAAAAACTTGTTGTTCTTTAACGTATAAATCTGAGTACCTACATTTATATGAAAATATTTTGTTTTAATATGGCGCCTCTATTTTGGCTTATGAAAGGACGAACAGAATTTTGTTTAACTTACAAGAATAACATGATTTTTATTCATGAATATATTAATTAGTTTTCTTGTTTTTATAATTGAAGTTTATTGTTTTTAGTTAAAATCTGAATGACTTCATTAACCCAATATTTATGGTTACGAAAGGTTATTTTCCTTTGTTTGCTTCTAATGCATAACTTAAAATCAATTTTGTATATATTGTACAAAGTAAATAATTAACATTCTATGTATAGTGTATTGTTATTCAATGTGTTCACTTCATATCATAATATAAAAGGAATTTAGAAATTTCAATGATACACAAATTTCAATATTACACAATAAGATACCTAAAACTGCCGCCTTTGCACAAATATGAATTTCATTTCATTGTAAGAGAATATTGAATACCACAAAAGGTACAGTATTCCAACATTGTTTACCGTATATGAATTTTTAATTTATTAATAAAAATTAGGATCAAAATCTTAAACCTAAATAAAATCATAAATGAATAAATAATATTTTTCGATCATTATCATTAACTTTACTTGGGTAACTAAAGAGAATCTGTTTTACCACTTATTTTTTTATATTTATATCCAAACAAAAGTACTTAAAAAAAAGTCCTATTAAAACGCAGAAACTTCAACAATGTAAAATTCGTGTGACTGTAAAAATAATTTTATATTAACAAAAAAGAAAATATTGTGTTTTCTTTTCCTAAAAACCTTAAGTTATGATTATTATCTTGTGTAACAATTTTTTATGAATAACATTATGTGAACGTTTAAAAATATGTTTGCTTATGATGATATGATGGTATGGTATCTCTTGTACTTTCATATGTACCTAAATATAATTTATTTAGAAAAAAATCATCTCTATCATTGCTTCAGAACAGTATTTAAATATTTCCATTGTTTCAGTTAATTATTATTATGTAATTGTAATCAGAATTCAATAATTGTGCATAACTGATTCATTAAATAAAGAAAATGAATTAGTTTCGTAATCAGAAATTAGTAATAATTGAAACATCCCCCACAAGAATATTGATGAATATTAAATTATTTTAAAGTTTAGATTTCGATCCAACAAGGATTGATAAGGATAATGAAATAATTTATATAAGAAAATATCAGAAAGAAATTTCTTAAAAACTAAATAGAATTAGTAATGTTCGGTGATTCTATAAAACTTTCTATTCATTACGTTAAAGGTTTTTTTTGACATCAATTAACTGTCTGTTAAATTTTATCTTCAATCGCCATACTCCTACTCATGATGGAATTTTTACAAATAATAATTAATTAATATTTCTTTTCAAATTAAAATTAAATTAATTAAAATATTGTATAAAACGAAAAAATATTAATTCATCGGCATAACATCAATTTTATTCATCAAAAAACAATTGAATTTTTCCATCTTTTCTTTAGATTTCCTCTTCTGTAACATAATTAACTTCCATAAAGAAATTATATTACTGAAAAAACGGAAATGTTTCTTTCAAACTAAATAAAAAATTGTGGACGTAATAAATTGTCGGTATTTTTTTTTTTGTTCTTCATTCTTTTCTATTCCTTTTCCTTTTTTCCGTTTTCTTTCTTTTTTTGTCGAAATGTAATAAAGACAAGAAATATTATTATATTACAACAAAGCTCAATGAGCGTAAGGTAAAAGAAATGAAAAAAAAAAAAGAACTGAGTCTGGTGAAGGTGTTTTATTATACTAAATCACAAAAAAAAAACTGAACAGAAAACATTGAAATAAAAAACGAATAAAAGAAAAATGTTTTATTTTATTACGACACAGTCGAGAAATAAAAAATGAAAGCGACTTAAATATTAAGCGATTATTAACTTTCTTTATAAATGTGAGATTTTTAAGAACCGAAATTAATTATTTAACTTTTTTTAAATTAAAACTGAAGGATCCTTAACCCCATTTTCAAAATGAATTTCCAAAAATAAATTCAGTTCACTGCAGATTTAGATTTTTTTGACACAAAACTTTCAATTTATTTAAAATATCTGGCGTCAAATAAATAAATTTTCAATTAACTCAATCTAATTACATTGATTAATAATGAATATGTTAATCTACTCATGTCGAATTCTTGCCTAAATTTCAAAAGAAATGAATCGAATTAAAATCATTCAAATTTATTTGATGTTTTATTTATTTTTCGTTTAATTATTCCACGAGATGTATTTTCCTTTCCAAATAGATTTTCAGTTTCACTTTAGTGAACAAGAAAATATTATATAATATAAATTATAAAATTAAATTTAATGTGAAAAAATTTATAATTTCCACTTGAATTCAATTTATTAAATAAAATCGACTTTGGTTTTATTTTTGATAGAAAAATTATGAAAATTATTTTCAATGAATTTTATTTTAAATAAAAATACAAAAAAAAAAAAATACGAAGGTACTTTGAGTGCATTAATTATTTCATATTCGTATTGAATCTAATTCAAAAAAAAATTCCACTTATTTCAACCAATTTTGTATGCTACTCAAATTTGTATTGAAAAACTTCGGGATTCTAAACTTGACTTCGTGTTTGTCTTCTACCAAAAAACCTGTGGCTGGACGGTATGCGAATTAAATTTTTTTTTATGTAAAAACCGGGTACTTCCTTTTTATTTTTATTATTACGGAATAATAATATGAGAGTCAGATAATTACTTATCAACTATAAACAAATTTACAGCCACTATACAATCACTGTACTCATTTATAATCAAATTCTGGGTAAGAGTTTCAAGAGAAAAAACAACAATTTATTTTTGTCAAACTTAATTTAAATATTTGTCGACATTAGAGCAATAAATATTCTATTGTCTATTTTTTTAGTGCTTACGAATTTAATCAGATAACCCAAATAGTTTTTGCACTCAACAAATTCCATTTTTCTGTATTTTCTTAACTTAATTAAAATTATATAGTTGAAACTTGAAACTCATTTCCTTCAATTTAAAACACGAAATAAAAAAAATTATTAATCCAAGTTGATTGTCAATTTTTGTTGATTTATATTTTATTTCAAAGACATGAAAAAACAAGACAAGGACAACGATATCCCAAAACAAACAAACCAACGAACAAACAATAAAAGCTCTAAGGATTTTTGTGTTTTTTGTTTGTTGTGTTGTCCCCTCCTTCTCTCCTCTTGTTATTTATTATTTTTAGGTCATAAATAAGAAAATATATAAATTTATATTTTGATTTCTTTCCCGATAACAAAAGAAAAATGTTATTTAAATTCAATAATATTTTCTTATCGTATTTTTTTGAATTATTGAATTATATTTATTTTTATTTTTTTTTCCATTAACTCTAAGCCTACCTATTTTTCTTTCTCTCTCCTTCATATTCAGTTTTTCTTTTGTTTTGTTTGAATTCGAAATTCGAAAACGAATTGGTTTTTACCAAAAAAAAAAATAAAAACTCATCCTCCTCTCTCTCGCTCTCTCTCTCTCTCTCTCTCTCTCTCTCTCTCTCTCTCTCTCTCTCTCTCTCTCTCTGTCTTCGTATTAAGAATGTTCAAAAAGTTTAATAATAAAAAACAAAAACAAAAATTGTCATCAAGGATGATATAGAATAAAAAAAAGTTCACGATCGATACAATATCAATATATGTAGGTTTCTGGTCAAGATAATTAGAAATATGTCAAAATTGAATGAATCTTTTCTTGGAAAAAGCTTTATTTTTTGGCTTCTTTTATTTCCTTGTTTTGATTTTATAAAATCAAACAAATTTGAAAAGGGCAATAATTCCTTACGTCGTTTTTAATAAATCATTTAATTTTCAATTGTATAAATTAACATTCGAATACAAAAATTTGGTCATCTTTATAATTTCATCACTTCAAAAAATAACATTCCAGCCAATGCCAGTTTTTGTTTATGAAAAAAGAGCCGAATAAATATATTAAATATTGTTTGGTCTTTATCTTAAATATTATGGAATTTAATTTAAGAAAATTTACTCGTCTTTCTCATAAATGAAAAGAAAAAGGAAAGGGAATTTCTTATAATAACATTTCAAATATCTGACAGAGATTGAGTCATGTTCGTGTATCTCTTATTTTCTTTTCTTCTTCCTCTTCTTCTTCGTCTTCTTCATCTTCTTCATCATTTAATAAGAAAAGTTTTTTGTAATACAAAAAAAAATAACCGAAATTGGGATATTTTTCTTTTTATATTTTGTATTTATGGCAATGAAAAATAATTTCAAAATTTTCTTATTGAAAATATAAATGCGTGTTTACAATTTATCTTCAAAATATTTTCATTTAATTGGATGAATAAAATGGTTTGGTGTGAAAAATTTTCTTATAAATTTTTTTATTTTTCTGTCTATCTCTCTCTAAATATACAAACATAATTAATACAAGAATAATATAAAATATTGTATTGAATACACGGAAGCGAACGATAAAGATCAGACAGAAATGATTTATCTATATTTCAACTAATCCCCAAATGTAGGGGGCCATTCAAAGGGATGAAAATTTTCTACATAACAAAAGTCTAGATAAAAGAGAAAAACTTTTCTTCTTTTTCTTTTATTCTTTATTCGTTTTTCTGTTTTCCGTTTTTTCTTTTTTGAAAATAATTCTCTTTAAGTTTAATTAATTGAATCGGACAAAAACTGGAATAATTTACCTGTAGTGTAGAACAACAATTTGTTACAATTAATAAAGGTAGGTTTATCAGGTAAGTCGTTCATATATTTCAAAATGTCCACAGGACAAATTTACGAGATTATAAATTATCTGATAAAATTTATATATTTTTTATATTCTACGACGTCATACTTTATTGTGAAATCTTCAGATCTTTCATTGATCAAATAATCTCAATAAATAATTAACTGAATTTCTTTCACAATTTATTTTTTGAGGTAAATTCAGAATGGAAATTTAATCATTTTTTATATTTTGTACGTATAAAGTTTAACGTTATTATTTTACATTGTTGTTAAAAGATTCACAATAAATTAATCAATTATGGTAATGAATTTTATGTTTGCTTATGCTGAATAGAAGAGGACAAAAAAACTGAAAACTTAAAATGTCATCCCGACTCCCTAATAAACAAATAATAATAATCACGTACAATTGCATTGAAACAAAAACAAAAATTCAACACAATTTTTTACCCAAAAAACAGAAATGAAAAAATATAACTTTTCCATTTCCATTGTACAAAAAAAAACTATTGATATTCAGTACAGTACAGCGCTGTGTAGATTTTTACCATAATATGAGAATATCATCACACATCACGTTAACATTGTGAACATAAAAAAATATAAAAAATAACAGCATACCAAACAAACAACTGAACCGAATATATTTTACACAACAACAACAAAAAGAAAAAACATGGAAAACTTTTTTTGGGATTGGGGATTGAATTTTCATCGTTTTTCAACCTAGAAAAAAATATAAATAGAAAAAATATCGGTACCTACTCCTAAACCTCTTCATTGATTCTGTTAAACTCTCTGATGTTATATATTCTTGTATTTAACAATAAAATCGTCTGATGGAAGCCAAAATGAAATAATTGATTTACAAAAAAAAGCTTTTAAACTTTTGACTTTTTTTTTTTTTGTTGTACTAAAAAATTTTACGGCAAAGTATTTCTAAACTCAATTTTATCTTAATTCAACCAGCCAATAGGATTTATTTTTTGACGATGAAAACGAAAAAAAAACGTATCGGTAAAAGACAAAGAAGAAAAGTAGAAATCAATCGTATAAAAATACTAAAAATAGTTCACATAAAAATAAATAGCAACAAAAAAAAAGGGAAATGTCCCAATCCCAAAGAATTATTTCAATTTTATTCCAGAATTTCTAACTCTTTTCGTGATCTTTATTCGTTTTCACCATAAAATACAAAAATAGGTTTATATATTTTTATTGTTTTCGGGTTTAACTTCAAAACCTTACTCGTTCCATCTCCCCTCATACTTCATATATCCTTATACGATTTTTTTTTATTAACGATTTTTGTTAAAGGAAAAATATTATATTTAAAAATGATTTTATAAATTATATGTTCTTACCTTTGATATATTTTTATCTATAATTTGATATCTTTATAATAATGGTATAAGGGTTCCCATTTAAATGGAGTGAGTTATGTTTGTGTCTTCAATATTAAATTTTGGTATATGAGAAATTTTCAATGAATATTGACAGAATTTTCATAATAATTTATAAATTTATGATACTTTTATTTGATGTTATCACAAAAAAAATATCTTTTATTATTGTAAAATTGTTCCTTGATTAGAAAATATTGTACACTTTGTTTTGAGAAAATATTATTATTATTTGTACAATTTTTTCACATAAAAATAATAATAGTAATAATATTTGGAAATGTTTATTCAACTTTCAACCTAACTCACTTTTACGTTATAGTTAGAGTCAACTAAAGCTTTGTCAAACAGATGAAGATGAATGAACAAGAAACATAGGAAATGTTTTAAGATAAATTTCAAATATAATTTCACAAAAGTTTTACTGGTTACGTTAGATGGATGGATTCTATTATTGAGTGAGCTCAACATTATAATAACTATTATAATGGACTTATATTATTTATATACAATTGTAAAACTTCTCTCTGTCATTCATCAACCTCTGGGACAGTATATTTATACACATAGTTATTGGTTGGGATTATATTATTATCAACCTACCTTTTCTTTTCTAAATTTACTAAAGTTATTCATTTGTTATTTATAACTACACTATTAAAAATAGTAATTATAAATTGTCAAACTTTCGATTTAACTATAATTATTTTCATTTGTTCAGTTTCAGTTTCCTGCAAAATTTGTTGACAATCATAATGAGTAAAAGTATGTACAAATAAATCTATTGGAATTCCATAATTCTGTATTAATTCATCCAGGGTTAAATAAAAATTTATAAAACGATTAAAAATCGATTTTATATGAACATGAATACAATAAATCGTTCTTTTTATTTAGCAAAATAAAAAACAAAATCGTTTTTGTATTTAATTCACATTGTAGTGTTTTTTTAATTATATTTGTTGTTTAAATATTTAATCAATTAATATTTATCCAACAAATCTCCACAACCAAATGCAATACAAGTTGAATAAATAATTGTTCACCTCGTTAAAAATACAAAAAAAATGTATATAAATTCATTTTCATATGATTAAGCTGCATGTTGGTACATTTTAAAAATACACAATACAGAATTGATTCTCTTTGGGTTTGTTTTTTGTATCAAGGTTGGTATTGTTTGGATTTCGATTTATTTGAATGTGTACAAATTTTTTTTGTTCTGAGAAACAAAATACGTGGAACAAAAAATTGCTTAACTGACGAGACGCAGAATATATCTTACAAAAGAGACTAAAAATTAGTTAAGATTAAATAGAACATGAAAATTCCGTAAAACTCGGATAAGAAATTACCAAATATTCAGGGACATAATGCAATTTATTTAATTAATTTTATAAAATTAGTTCTTTAAAATTAGCTTGCGATTTACACTTTGAATAAATTACGCAAATTGTAGTTGTAACAGATAATTTATTTACCAATTTTTACAAAACTCAAAACCCATAAATTGTTATGTTTCGTTATAAACTAAAATGTTCTCATCTGAAATTAATTATTTCTGTTTTTATTACATTCAAAAAATTCAAACAGATTTTATTGAATTATTTTTATTTTTAATTTTTGTTTAAAATATTTTGAATATTTTACAAATGAAATAAATTTTGACATTGTTGCGTTTTTGTTAAACAAAATTAAATTAATTTAGTAAAAAGTTTTGTTTTGTGGCAATATTTGTTGAATTTCAATAAATTTAATTTCTCTCAACTATTTTTTGTTATTTTCTCCCCCATTTATTTTCTTTTTTTTTTGTGTGTTTATTTATTACAGCTTCTAGCTTAGCTTAGACTTAAAGCTTTAAAATTTAAAGTATTATGAATTTATAATGGGATTTCGTTTATTTCAACATTTAACAATTTCAAAAAAAAATTTACCACACTCAACAACAAATTCTTGATGAAAAGACAAAATTTGAATATAGAAGAAAAATGATTGATGGTTTCTTTTTTTACTTGTTAAACTTTTATCAACAAAATTTTAAAGATTAATAAAAAGTGAACGAATCGTTTGTATAAAGTGAATAAAATATAATATAATTATTATTGTTTGTTTAATGTTGTCGTTTTTTTTGCAAAACAGAAAATTTGTCCTCATAAAATTATTGACAATTTTTGTTTTTCTTTCTTTTCTTTATCTTTTTACTATATTTGATACGACAGACACAATGAATAACAACAACAATAACACTTCAGAATCAATTCAAAATAATCTTTATTTTTCACAATGTTTGTTTACATTTTCATTTTCATTTTCATACCAAAAATAAAATTTGTCTTCTTTCTTAGAATATCCAGAAATAATAAAAAAAAAAATAGGTATAGATATTTTTGATATAATCTTACGAATATTTGAATTGTTTTGTTGACAAGAAAACATTTAGAGAATGGGAAACAATAATAACAATATCACTAACCAATATGAAATTGTGAACAAAAATCAATCTAACAAGATACAAGGAAAAAGAAATAAAGAAAAAAAGAAAATGAAAACAAAAACATTGATGACAATTTCTTCTTTCTTTTATATATTTTATTTGCACATATAAAGCCAGAAGATAAATTTTCTGTTCTATATAGAGATATGGAATTTATATTTGTATTTATTTTATTTTATTATATTTATATGAGGTTGTGGTGATCTTTGAAGAAACTTGTATATTATAATATTTTAGATATATTTTTGTTTCAAACATTATTCTAGTTCTTCATTATTTGCCTTTTTTTTGTGAGAAAATCTATTGTTTCTAATGTATGTGTTTGGTATAAATAAAAATACCAAATAGTTAAGTATAATAAATTTCTATTATTTATTTATTTATTTATTTATGAAAAAAGTCCATGAGCCAAACGGCTCTTCGGGACTACATAGGTTTTTTAATTACTTAAAAATAAGAGACAAAACAATAAAGTAAAAAAGAAAGTAATGAAAATAATAAACTTACAATAATTTAGAATTAATATTTTTATCTAAGTATTATTAAGTTTAAATTTAATATTAAGATGAAGTTGGTAATAATTATAGTCTAATTGAAATTTGAATGTTCTAGGAAATATTTGTATTAAAATTACATTATGTTTCTTGCCACAGTATTAGTATTTGTATTAGTTCTCATTTTCGCAGAATCAATTCTGTGGCCGATTTTTCTTTCATGGTCGTCATGAGTTTACCTTATATGAATTATAGAGTGATGGACTATTAAATAAGATTTCCAATAAAAATTGGCAATACTAATTATTATCAATTAAATACGTTCAAAGCGTACAAAGGATTAATGATTATATGTTTATTATAATTTTTCTAAGGTCTTTTATAAAAAATAATTATAATTATTATTATTGATGGTGTTTTCAAATTGAAACAATTATTAAATGGTTGAACAACTATTTGGTACTCAAATAATTAGTTCTATCATCCGAGTTTGTGGAAAAAATTCCATTGTCTTTCCATAACAGATCACAAATTAAAATAATTATAATATTCATGCTGTAAATAGAATATTATGAATAAATCATAGTTAAGATTTCCAACCCTTTGTAATTAATTAAAAAAACATAAAGAATAAGGTTAGAAAATATTCTTCAACAATAAATTTAAACAAACAACCGAAAATTTTAAAGGAAAACAACAAAATTAATTCCTTTAGAAACAACAACAAATTAATTAATTATAAACATAAATTCTAATTTTTGTTTTTATAAATTTAATAAGGAAAATTATGTGTAGGCATTTTTATTGATGAATCTATTTTATATTAGGTTTATTACTAATGATTTTATAACATGTTACAGGCATGATATTTATAAATTTTTGTAAGTCAATGAGAAAATATAAAGGATCTGAAAGTTAAAATATCTGATATTATAGTCTCGCATATATTATGCTTTCATCTAATATCTAACAATTATAAACTTTTATAATTATAAAAAGAAAAATATTTGAAAATATTATTTTGGATAAATTTCAATAATTAATTTACCTTTTTCCATAATCCATAAATTTTCATCTAAAAATTTATAATCAACACGTAAGTATTGAGTAAATTTTGTGAAAGCTTAAAAATAAGACTTTTTCTTTGTTCAAACATATATACAGATTCCAAACAGATGTACCGACAAATATTGACCAATGAAACTGTTTCAGCTTCAGGTGTTGTTTTTCTCATCTGTTTCCGTGAAATAAAAAGAAAAAAAATTGTTTTTATGTGAAAGGAAAGAATGAAGTATTAAATTTTTTCTAAGAATCAAATATTTATCCATTCTCTCGTTTATTTTTTTTTTTTCCACATAAAACATAAAACTTTTTTTTTAAAGAGAATAAGGATTCCATAGATTCTTTTTCCATCATAATAATACAAAGTTATAAGATGAGACATCCAAAGATTATCAGTAAAAATTACTTCTTATTATAATTTTTGCAAAGGCTCAAAATGGAAGTTAGAAAATACTGATTTTAGGAACTATGGATGCAAAATGGAATTCAATTCATCTTGTAAAAAAACTAAATTCAACATATAAAAAGTTTACTGTCCAAATTCAATAAATGAATTTAAACGTCTAATACTCTTGATTGTTTCCCTGTACAAATAATAACAATCAATGAATTATTAACTGAAAAATAGAAATTCATCAATATTTTATTTAAATCAAGTCAATCATTTTATTTTTAATTAATCCAAACTCTTTTTTGAAACTCTACAATGATAATAAAACGACAGAAACACAAAATTTACCCATTTACAATTTAGCACAATTGCCACAATTGAAAATTAAAGTTTTCGTGTAGCAGAATAAACAGAAATTTCTGATTAAAAAGTTTGAAATAGTCTTCTTACTTCAGTGAGAAATTCTATGTTTTATTAATTCAAACTCTCTAAATGTTTTCTTTAATCCTATCTAATTTTGAAGTGGGTGTGAATATATACAGACACATTAAAGCACAAAGATTTTAATCCTTCTATTTATACAATACAACTATTTACAGGAGAACATTTTGGTAGCTGTAAAAACGATTGAAGTTGATAAAAAATAATTCTCAAATAATTGGGAGCTGTTAATAAGTTTATGGTATTAGTAAAATCAATTTTTTTCTATAAACAAAATTACCCAGAATCATCAGCCATAACTTATACTTCATTTAAGAAATGAAAAGATTCCAATAAATTATTTAAATTAATTGTGGAAAGATTTTAAACCAATAAAATTACTTTTTAATCAATTAAATAACAACCTGTATCGTAAAATAATAATGAATATGATGACCAACAGATTCTCAAAGATTTAAAATTAGAATTTATTTAATGATTTACAATTTACAATTTATTTTATTAAATTTAAAATTTGTATAAAGAGGGAAAAATCACTCTTGTACAGACTTTAACAATGTTCTTTAACTGAAATAATTTGAGTGAAAGAAAAAAAATCTTTTGAGTTTACTAACAAACAATTGATTATGTTTTATACAGCTTTCAGTTTTGGCCAATTGTTTTTAATTTTAACAAAAACGTTCGTAAGTGTTGTTTAATGTCACCAATTTTAGCTTTCTACTTGAAGCTCGTTCATTTATTCTATACAGAAAAAAAGGAAAAAAAACAACTCAAAAGCTTCTCATTTTATGTTTAAGTATTATGGGTTTATTTGTCCATTTGTGTTGAATTTCAAAACTGTTATTCTTCTACTTTTTATTCCACTCTTTCTTTAATAAAAGAAAAAAGAAAGAAAAAATAAAACAATTTCAACACTTTCTTTGTTTAAAATCATTTTCTTTTCCCCATTTCACATTTTCCATTCAAAATGATTTTGTTATTATAACTTTTTCTTTCACATTTACAATTTTAAATTTTCCACGAATAAGATTTTCTTTTCGTTCAAGGAAAAAGGAGATTAAGAAATGTTTTAAAAGGATTGTGGTTTTTTTTTGTTGTTGTTGTTTTATTTTGTTAATTATTTTTGTAAGGAAACCACAAATTATTGATTGTTTAATTTTGTCTAAAATATTAGTTACTTCAATTAAATGGAAATTCATCACTAAGAAATTTCCAAAACTCTTCTCCTATACAATTCAAGGACAATATTTAATTTCTGTTTCAAATTTTCAGTTAGAATTTTTCATACATTTCCATTCATAAGGGTACATTATCGTAATTATTTACCTCAATATTTAAAGGTTACACTTTATGTTTATTTTCAAAATGAATAATTTGTTTAAGAGTAATATAGAATTTTTACGGATTAGATAAAGAAAAGGAAGTTAAAGCTGACTTCTTCTTTTTGTTTATAGAAAAATATTTCTTCTCATTTCGGTAAAAATTGTTGATCATGCGTTGAAAGTTGTCTTTAAATTCCCACTATGAATTAATTCCCTTTCTGTTCATATAAAATTTGAATTCCCCTTTTGTGGAACTTGTTACAAAAAACCATGCGCCAAAATATTTATTGCTCAAAAAATAAAATTGTAACAAAATTTAATTGTTTTTTTTTTCCTTTTTATTTCCCCTTTATCTGACTGAATATTTCCTCATTTTCTCAAATGCATTCAGTATAACTAAAGTATTTCAATGATATAGTCTGTTTCATTTATAACAAAAATCCATCAATAAATTATTATAAAAAAAAAATAGAAAGAAAATAAATTACTTTGAGAACATTAACATTTTTTTTTTTGTTTTTTTTTTTTCTTTTGAAACGGTTTCATGCAACAAATGTTTGTTTTAATAATTAAAGTGATTTAAATATATTTTTTATAAAGGTGAAAAAAATATATAAATAATTTATTTATGTGTGTGTGTTCCTGAGTGTCCATGTGAGTGTGTGTGTATGTGTGTGAAGAAAACCAACATTAAAAAAATAAATGTAATATTTTTTTTAATAATAAAATATTTAAAAGAAGAATAAATTAACGGAAAACAATTAAAAGGATAACACAGGGATAACATTTTGGATAACATTTTTTTTGGAATATAAAATTTTGTGAGAAACAAAATTATTTCCCAAAAAGACAAAAGTGCAAAATTCGGTTTCTCTTAATTTTCCCATTTTTTTTTTTCTTTAAATTTTTGTTTTTGTAAAAAAATTATTTTCGCGATTTTCAAAAATTAATCAAATTGGAAAAATATGAAATTATTTTTTTTGTATTTTCTTTTTCTACACAAAAGAAAATTGTTTTTTTTTTCTGCTGATTTAATTAAAACCTGAAAAAATATTAGGCGCCTCCACTTGCATACTAATAATGCTAAAACAATTTCTTTAAGAAGTTTATTATTCGTTTCAACCTAATTTCACTTTTTTCATATTTTTCTCTCAATATATTTGCTGCTGTAGGAATACCAAATAGCAATAATCTTTTTCTTTCAGTTTCCTTTTTCCGTTTTTCTTTTGAAGGAAAAGTAATAAACAAAAAGAATTTATTTTAACAAAACAAATGACAGACCAATAAAATATATACACATTCAGCAAATTCACTAATATCACAACTGTTACATTCACATAATAACTCAAGAGGCATTTTCATCCCTTATTTCACTCAATTGTATTTGGAATTATACTTATTAGTGACGGTTCCAATTCTATAGAACTGAAATGAAAATTTACTTTTAAATTAACCTTTTTTTTTCTTGGATCAATGAGTTTCTTTGTCCATTCATCAGATTAAATTTAATAAAAAATTCTTAATCCTCTTTAGAAAATCTTTGTGATTATACATTGTGGATATTGAATTCAGAAAAATTCACTCAATATTGTATTTAATTGATGTGATTTCAAATTCAATTAATTTTGCAGCTGTTCATCATAATTAATACAATTTGATTCTCGCATATATTTTTTTGTAGAATACATAATACAATATAATAAAACCAATAACATCATCTTCGAAACCACTCATCTCATTAACAGAATCACAAAAAGACTCTTAAGAGTATCTTGAGATCGATTGATGTAAAATGTGTTTCATCTTTTGCGAATCCCCTTAAATTTATATGATAATGGATTTTGACACAAGTCAAAGACTAATTTAATTGTGTTGTCAATTACAAGGATTTTATTTAATTAACTATTTTTTTACTGATGGAAAAAGACTTCTTAATTTATCCCCCCTTTAATTTTCTCTAATTCAATTTCATTTGTTAAAATTCCATTCATAAATTAAATATAAAATGAAAATATAAACTTTAGCTTTGAATCTGTTTATGAGGAATATTTTTATTTTTATTTGAACAACCTTAAAATACAGAAGTGACAAATAATTTCTATTTGTTCTGGATGTGATTGAAAATATGTGGTTTCTATTTCCTAAAATAACAACAATATAAAAATATAATTATCAAAAATCAATTAACTCCTCTCTCATAATTCATTTATTTTTAACAAATATCAAATATCAATTATTGATTAAAGTTTTAAATTGCCAACCAAAATTTTCCACTCATAATTAATATAAATTAAATACTTTACATTATTCAATTCAGTAGGACAAAACCGATACCATTCTTTCGATACTCAATTCATTTAATTACTAATTTTGAAAGCTTTTATAAAAATGCTTTTATATTTTAATTAATGAATTAATGCATCATATTATATTTTTAATTCAATTTTAATCCAATGATTAAATAACCTGCTTCAATGGAAAAAGGGATTTATTCCATCCATTATTTGGATTTTTTCTCGTTAAAATATATCAAAGTACACAATATAAATTCCAAAAATTTATAAATTAGGGCAAACCTCTTAATAAATTATTGAAATTATTGTAATCCTTCCAAATTTAAATTAGCAATTATAATTAAAAAAATTTCTAGATGTTTGAGTTTTAATTTATTTTGTATCTTTTTTGATTAAAAATTTTGAATTAAAATTAGAATAATAAACATTTTTTTTAAGATAAATAAAAATTACAATTCTTTATTTTTTTATGGTGTAAATTTTCAGTTTTTAAGAAAACTTCTATAATTCCAAAAATAAAAGTTATAAAGATAAGAAAATTACGTTTATTTATTATTATTGTTTTAAAATTGATCTGTGAGCTCTCAATGTTTTCAAATAATTATTTAATTATAAAAACTGATGTGACATGTGTTTTAGAACAATATTTATAATAATAAAATCTAGAAGTGAAGTGAAAAATAATTGTCATATATTTTTCTTTAGTTTATGATGAATATTTTATTAAATCAACTGCAGACAAATGTACGATAAATCCTGACGTATGGCGATGTATTATTACGCTAGTAAAATATCAGCTGTAGCTTGTGGTACTCGTTGCAAGCATATTGTCTCACATAGAACGCACAGCCAAAAATATAGACACAAAGGAAAAGGAAAGTCCCTAGAAAATGAAGATGATGATGAAAAAAGGGTAAAAAGAAAATTAAATACAAAAAACACACAAAAAAAACAAAATTCTATTTATTTATTTATTTAAATACTTTTCACGACAAAACATACCAAAGTAAAGTAGAAAAGAAACGCAAATGAATGAATAAAGGAAGAAAAAAAAATGTTATTAAATCTGATGGATTTGTTGTATGCCTTATTCACATTTGTTACAACGTCAGAGTTATTTTTGGGTTGAACAGGGTCGATTTACATTTAAACATATATACAATATAGAATGAAGAATTTTATTTGCTGTAATAAAAAATTATTATTTTTGTTTGTACCAATTTCTTATTCATGAAAATGAAATGCTCTTTTCTTTTACAACGATACACATATTTTATATAATTTCCATTTAGATATGCTAAATGCTTCATTTAATTTATGAGAAATTTATAGTGTCAAGCATTTTAGGATTAAGATCAGAACATAAATTTACATTTTATATTTTCATCTTCAGTTTGTTGTAACAACATAACATATACGGGCAAATATAAGAATGAAAAATATGTATAAAATGGCAAAGCATTTTATTTTTAGACACAAAAGGGAAACAATTCTAAAAAAAATCTATTCGTCAAATTTGATTGAAAACAGCCCATCTGGGGAAGTTTACAGATTGATTTAAATCGTAAACATGTTTTCTTGTATTCTAATATTGATCGTAAATAACAGAAAGTCTCATCTTTATTCTATGATTTTATTATACTTACAGAAAATATAAAGTAAATAAAACAAATTATTTAATCAAATTCGAAGGCAAGTAAAAAAAGATTGCTTTTTCAGCTGATTCGTTTTTCTTTTAATACAAATTAAATAAAGTTATAAACTTTATTGTTCTTCCATTAAAAATAATAATAAACGATTAAATAAAAAAACGATAATAAAAATGATAAATAAATATTCATTTGGATTTCTATGAAATTTCTTTTATCAAATTATAAAAATTGTACAGAGTAATCTCACTGGGAGTAAATAGGTTTAATCGAAGAACTATTTATTTGATTATTGAAAGATTATCCATGATGCAAATAATATTTCTTTTGTTTTATAAGGTCAATAATGCACACGAAGAACTTTTTAGGTACACTTAATAATTTGCCTATTTTCTCTGATCCAAAGTCAAATTAATTTTATTCTTTATTTTAGAAAATTTCCCATAAACTTTCAGTTTTACTTATAGAAAAGCAAAAAGTTCTTTCAATTTTTCTTCAACGATAGTCAACACATTTGGAATTAATAAATCTCGTAACAAATACAAAGAAAAAATATGTTAAATAAGCAGAAATGATTTAAATATCTGAGATGTTTGAATGAATTCAAAATTATTTTCAAGCAAAATTTCAACAAATTCTAACTTTTTCAATATTTTCTCTTCTTCAAATTATTTATTTTTCTTCTAGAATAAATTTAAAATTAATTTTTTGTTCAACGAAGTATTTTCATGCTCAACAATAATTCTAGGGAATTTTATGTTATTTAAAAATAATAATTCAATTTTGTGATTAAAAATGTTGACGGAATAAAATCGTACAATAAAAAATGAAATTTATTAATTTTGATAAAGAAAAAAGTACATTGAAATTATTTTGCATGTCTGGTTATATCTACTGAATCTATTCGTTTCTTGTTGTTGGTAAAATAGTTAATACCCAAGTTATGAACATTGAGAACATTAGGAATAATTCTGAAGTCAGTAAAAAATCAGAACTAACTAAATTAAATCAATGCAGTACCCATTCTGATTTACTCTGAGACAAAGTTTATCAATTTCTTTATTCTTTCCAAATTAGAGTGAATTACAAAGTTTCTCATTCTAACCAAAACATCCAACTAATTATGTTTCTACGAATAAAGAAAATAATTACAGAATAACTTATGGAAAATGATCAAAAATATAATTTATTGAAATGATGTTTATTTTCAATTGCCGTAATTATTTAAATTCTATAGAAATTATGTGTTTCATTAATGTTAGCCAAAACTTATATATTTGAATATTCTAATTAAAAATTCGGCTTTACGAAAAAACAATAATCCAAGTAATGAATAGAACGAAATTATTTTTATATTCCATTTTATTAGTCGTTACAATTTTAATTGCAGAGTAAATTAACTTTTTCACTCAGTAATTATTCCCAGCAAAATGATGGTTTTTGCTTTGTAAGTTTGGAATTTTATTTAGTAATTTGTTTTTATAATTTTTGATCAAAAAATTTCAAAAGTTTTCGTTCGTAAAATAAATGGAGAATTTTATAACAATTTTACATTTAAAATTAAATTAATCAGTTTTTAATTTTAATTACGGAAATTTTTTTTTTCATAAATGTTATTCTACTCTTGCTATTTTATCAATTAATGAACACTTTTTGATTACATTTAACTAAATTTTGTCCATCCCCAGTACAGTAAATAATTCAAAAACTAATTTATAAATATATTGCGTAGGTTATACTTTCTTTTTCCCTTAAAGTTTAAGTCAATAGACATCTACAATATATCGCCTTTAATATCGATTAAACGATGGTATTGATATTTTGTTTACAACAAAAAGAATAAAAAAACAACTCTATAACTTCCTTTTAAACAAGAATCCCTTTTTTCTGACTTAACGCCGTCATATATTTAGCTTCTTCAACCCAATATCCTTCTACCTAAAAATGTAGATAGGCCCTTAATTCTTGATCAGTTTAAATTTAAAGTTAAACAAATATTTTAGTTCAGTATTTTTGTTGTTACAAACGAAAAAAAAAGCCTCCCACTCCTTAAATTATCCTTAACTTTTTTTTCATCGTTTTTATCGTAGAGTTTAGATACTAAAAGAGTTGGTATAATAATAATATAGGATATGCCTAACCAAAAATTGTTATCAGGTTATCACATTTTGTTGAAAGGCAATTCAAAACCATATAATATGTAAATATTATTACAAAAACAAAATATGTATATAAGAAAATATAAAATAAAAAAAAACGTGAAGAAAGACGAAACACAAAAAATAAATTAAAGAAAATCCTCGCGCGATTCTTATTCTTTCATATTCTTTAAATTTTTGATGTGTTTTTTTTTTCTCACAGACACAAGACATTTTTGCGTTTACTCTTTCTGTAATACAGAATTTTATTGAGTTTTTCTTGGGCAGATAACATTTATAAAGTTTTTAATGAAAATTATAATTAGTTATCGATTTTTCCGTCCCAATGTGTATACGCAAAGTTTATGTTTTATAGAAAATCAATCAAAAACGTTAAAGAGTTTTCCCAAATATAAAACATAAAATGGTGTGGTATTTGGTCTTATACAAAACTTCAAAGTTCAACAATAGAAATTGACATGTTTGATAACAGAAAAAAAAATAGGAGTAGATTTGTTTTCTTATTGAAGATACCGCATTGATATAAAAATATAAAGTTATTTGGACTGTATTACTTTTCTTTTCTTTTAAATCTGGTTTTGATTTCTTCAGGCGTCAATTTCTTTTCATTTTCTTTTTCTTTTTTTGTGTTTGATTGAGTGTCAAAGACATACCTACTCCGATTATTAAGATTCGAATTTTATTATATAATAAATTTTCTTTCACTAATATTATTATAAAATAAACCCCTTTTCATTATATTTTATATGTATATAAATTATATAGACATTAAGAAACTTTACATAATACAGACACGTTATTTATGATCAACTTTAGTTTATAAATTTACCTTTTACGTATTTTACCCGGTACGACACATTTTTACAGTTTCCTATTATTTACCGCACTTCCCTTTAATACCTACGGTTATGACCTTTTGGATCCCTTTAAATATTTATAAACTTGTGATAAGATTTATAGAAAGAAAAATATTATTTCCTTTTTTTTAACTTTCCTCCCTTTTTTCCTGTTTTAAAAAGTAAGAAAACCAAGACTTTTGTTTCAAAACATCTTTCCAAGATTATAAACATTTTAGTCTGTTGGGACTCGCAGTTCTAATGAGAACATAACAAATAAGAAAATCAGATTCTTTTACTTTTTTTACAAGTTTTTTTTTTCTTCTTGTACTAAAAGAAAAGATTGAATAATAAAAAAGGATTACTTTTCTCATTTTCATAAAATACGAAGTCAACAAGAAAAAAAATACATTTTCTGTTGTTGGACATGGAATGTAGTACATTTATTTATTTTAATGTTTAAACAAGGAATATTCACTAATATTATACTCTTCTGTTTTACAACTCTTTCATTATTCTTTCTTTCTTTCTTTCTTTCTTTCTTTTTGTTTTGTTCTTTTTAGTATGGGAGTTTCAATTTTGTAATTTAATAGTGCTTATACTTTAAAAGACTTTATATAAGAATTAAAAGGAAATTCAGCCTCTTGTTAACAAAATATACAAACACAAAGACATGACGCCTGATGTTTTATATTTTATGTTTTATGTTTGATGATTTATTTGAATTCTTAAATGAATACTGTAGAAATATATACAGACATAAGACACCGTAATATATATAGTTAAGTAAATATATCTTTTTTGTTTTGTACAGAATGTTTACTTTAAATGTCATTTCATTTTCTAAATAAAATTTACGTTATCCTTTATTGCCCAATAACACCAAAATTTAACCAATGAATAAAATTGCGGATTATACTTCTCATTGATTTTATTGTACCAATGAAAGTACATATGTATTATACAAATGATTATCGGTAATGGTAAAATTCTGTAAGTCTTTAACATTCAGCATTCTTATATAATTTTTTTTATAAGTCGTTGAAAGGTCTAATATAAATTCTCGATTTTGGGCAAACAATAAAGATTTCTATTTTCTGTTCTTATTTGTATATTAATATGGAAAGGGATATTTGTTTGTTTTGCTAAAAATCCTTTTAGTTTAGATTCAATAAGGGATAAATACAAAGAAAAAGGAAAACAAAAAAGTTCTCTCAGAAATATTATATTATTTATATAAAACTTAAAAGTTAAATAAAACAGTTTAATGATTTTGTTTTCTTTATTTTTAGGATCAGCAATTTAATCAGGAAAGTATTTTGACACCTCCATTCAAACAATTTTTGGTAGTTCAAAAGAATTACCGGATGTCCGCTGTAAAGATATGCTCCCAGTGATTTGTCTGTAAGTGGTTTTCCGTTGAGTTTCTAATAAAAATATATTAGGATTTTTTGTTTGTTTTCTATTAAGTTGTTCATTTTTAAATATGATTCACATTCGTATAAATAACGTAAGCGTATATAACGAGCCAATATGTCTGTTAATTCTCATTATCCTTGAATACCATCTATATTTTTATTACAAAAGGAACGTTTTGTTTTTATTTATTTATTTATTTTTTTTATTCAAACAGAAACGGAAAGAGAAAATCCGCATTTGTATAGAAATTTTTTTTTAATTTTGTTTTTGTTAAAAGCATGACATGAATTTTATGTTTTATTTTTTTTATTTAACAAAACTACCAACTCATGTAAATTCAATTTTTCTTGTTGGATTTTTTCTGTGCTGTATATTTGAAAGAAGGATCAAAACAAAAAACTGATGAAAAAAAAAAACTTTGACAAGAGTGAAGCCTAAAGAGGAAAATATGCACTGAATTGAAATTTATTTTTATTTTTCTGCGATTTTTTTTGTTATTATTAATTTATTCATAAAAGTTAGTGAAAAAGAATAAGAAAAAAATAAGTTGAAATGTTGACGGATTTTTCTTTTCTACATTCATAATTGATTGGCTTTAAAATAACTTTATTTTGCTTACCGCGTTTTATGGTTATGATGATGAGGATGGTGATGATGATGGTAATGATGATTATGATGGTATAAACTTTTTGGGCCCACGTCAGCAAATTCAAAATGAAAAATACTGACAAATTAGCTTTTTAGGCCGGTAATGTATATATGAAATATTGGTTGGATTAGGTGATTAATTAACTTATTTTTTATTTTTGTTTTTAAAAAAATTAAAAATAAAAAAAAACAAAAACAGAGAAAATAAATTTATTAACGACGCAGAATTTTATTATTAATGGTAATAAATGTTACTAGAACACGAAAAACACAACAACAAGAAAAAATGCAATGAAAATTTACGTTAAAAAAAAATAAAATACAAAACGATTTATAATAATTTGTGGGCATTAAAAATGGTGAGATCTCATGACTACAATTTTGTTATGTTAAAATAACAAAAAATGTTAGATTAGTAATTAAATTATTTCTATTAATTTAATTATATCTAGAATATTTTATTATAAGTATAAGGTATAACAACTTTTTAAATATAATGTACTCTTGTAAATAATTCCCGCGGCCGTTACCACTAATAACAAATATAGATAGAAGAAAAAAATTGTAAACAGACGTTTCATTAATCAACTTGAATTATAATAGTTGGTGTACGAAAAATATATCAAAAGTATAATAAGAATAATAATAATAGTGGTATCCACTTAGAACTCCCTCTAATAAACATATAGAGCATATAAAATATGAAATAAGTACAAGCAGTTGTATAAATATACACAAATATATACCAGCAACATGTGATGTTTAATCACGCGCGTGAAACCATACAAATGAATACCCAAAAATAATTCTACTTCCAATAAAATATTAGGAAAGTTGTTATTATTTGTTGAAATTATAATAAGGGGATAAAATGGATGATATAAAAAAAAATGCATGCGAGTAATATTTACTTATGTCATTTGTTAAGAATCTGTACATAAACAGTTTTATAATTTCGAGAGAGACTTGAATTTAGTACCATTGTCGCAATACTAAATGAATTTAACTTAACTAATTTTCAATACTATTCTATTAATAGAATACTGCTCTTGGATCGAATGGGATCATGTATAATAATGGAAATGTAGTGTCCGGTCCATTAGATCCTCTTGTCGATCTTCTTTTGCCAACAAACTCTGAAGACTTGGATCAGGTTAGATTTATAAAATTTGTTTTGTTTAAAATTTATAATGTAAAGATTGTATTTTTTAGAAGTACATTTTTTCATTTTTATTATCATGCCGCCTTTTTATACGACCTCATGAGCTATTAGGAAGACTTTTGTCATCAGTACCTGATTCATTAGATAGGTTCGTTGATCTATTGGGAATTTGGACTAAAACATCTCCTTATGATTGTCGTGACGAAAGAATAATGGGTCATGTAAAACATATCGTAGCTAGGTACATATTTTATTAAATAATTATTATTATTAGTAAGATCATTTATTATTATTATTGTTATTATATATAAATGTGCTGATACAGGATTAGGTAATGAAGTATCGGAACTTTTGCGTGCCTTGTTAAATCGCCTGACAAACTTAGAACGCCATGAAGAAGATTTGCGTGCCTGCCAAACAGCCGTTGTAAAGGTAACACCATCATATTTCATTATTTTTCTTTCTTATTTTAACCCAAACCACTCATTTATATCTCGATTATTACACGTTATATTGTTATATTGTTTTCCATTTATATTTTATATAAAACATTTATAGCAATGCTCGATTATAATTAATAAAATTTCAGACTGAAAGTATTAGTTGGCCAACATCGTCACAGTTAGCTCAATTACTTTGCCGAATAGAAAGAAAATTTCCTGGTTGGCCCAGAAGAAGTTGTTCAATGTAATGAAAATGTATTTCATGATCGTCAAAAAATTCCAGATATACCAACATCCGGTGGTGCTTGTATTTTAAATCCAAAAAAAACATGTAACGTAGAAATTTATTTGGAATGGTCAGCAAGATTATGGCTACTTGTAGCAAACGAAATATTACAGGTATTTTATATTTGAAATTTTATTTTGACCTAATTTTGGTTTCTTTCCGCGCCCTGTTTTTTGTTTTACAACTTTGTACTTATATGTTATAAATTCTATGTTGTTCTATTCAATAAATCTTTGAACAGACACAAAGCGAACTAAAAAGTCTTTTGTTAAGTTTTTCTTGTCTTGTAATAATTTTTTCTTGATTTAATTCTTATATTTTTCTTTTCAGTGCACCGGAATTCGCGACCGAAGTAAAGAAGTTGAATTATGGAGTGGGGCAGCCCAATATTGTCTCCTGGTGGGAAACTACAATAGCGCAACAGTAATATTAGAATCTTTAGACACACCACCCATAGCGAGACTGCAAGTCACGGTAAGTTTAACAAAATATACACCGTCGGTCTCTCTATGGGACTAACTTTTAGTTAAAAAAAATAATGAAACTTTTAACAATAAAATAAATTTTTCCGGTTTCCTTTTATTTCTTATGAACAAAAAAAAAAGTTAAATCATGGGAATATTTATTACATATTCATTTTCACATTTTCATTCGTACATAAAAAAAGGTAAATACATCAAGGAAGATACACTATATTATTATTGGTTAGTATACAGATTAAACTTAAAGTTTACATAATTCAACAGTGCAAGTGCAAATATTTGTGCACTGAATAAACTGACAATTTATAACTAAAATTAATATGCATTCAGTTGAGTTGATGCGTTTCTATATTACAAAAGCTTCTATAAATTATTAACAAACAAAATAAAAATGTTACGTGTATGTAATTTATGAGGTCATGAAAAATTTCACATATTATTTTTAATTTAGATTTACAATATGGAATTAAATATTTGTTTAATTTATAAATTTCACTATAGTCTCTCTATATAGAAGACATTAAATGTTTCACATTATAATGAATGACACGGGAAATCAACTTTAACACAAAACCAGAGTATTTTTTTTTTGTTTTATTGTAATGAATATTAATTACACGTATACATTATTTAATTGCAATTCATCCTTGTGCTTTCCTCACTTATTTAGTTATTTCATTTATTTTATTTTTTTATAAAATAGAATTTAAAGAGAATTATTTTATTTGCACACTTTTATATTGTCGTTGTTTCCAATGGTATTTTTTAAATATGATAAAAATTATACAAAAGACGAAAATAAACTTTCCCTTTTTTATTTTTTTCTATTTTCCTTTTAACATTTTATTTATTTCCTTAATTTTCAATAACAAGAATTCACTCACGATATTTTCATTTGAGTTTAAATTTAAATTTTTATTTTTTTTTTTAAATTTAATTAATTTAAATTTAATTCAATTAAATCAATGTTAAAATTAGAAATTGATCTCAAGCCAATTGAGTTCATCATCTACAGGAAACAAACATATTTAAAAAAACAGTAAATTATAACTCAAAATATGATATTTTGTTAGATTCAACACAAAAAACATGCATACAATAATTAAAACATTTTCCACAATATTTTCAATTCATTTGAAGTGATTCTTTTATTGATTTGAAAATTGAGATTTTTTTTCACAAAAATTTTAGAAAAATTTAAATAGAAAATGTAAATCTTTGGGGGGAAAAAAAAGAAAGAACGAAGTAAAAATTTTATGTAGAATTTAATTTCTTCTTCTCGTTTTCAAGTTTTTAATTTTAGCTGTCTGTTTTCGTGTTCAAATTTATACATATTTTATTGATTCAGTCAGGATATTGATAAAATATGTTTGTTTTTTGCATCGATGCGGTGAAAAAAATAAAGCCATTAAAATTTTTGTTTCCTTCTTTTTGTGTGTTATTGAACTGTTTTTGTTAAATATCAATCGATTACTTCTAACTTAAAAATAATAAGCTGGATGAATGTATTTGGGGTGGTAGACACACAGGCTTTTACTTTAAACAAAAAAAAATTATTTGTATAAAGGAAAAATGCAACAAATAATTTTTGGAATAATTTTTTGTATGTTTTGTTTTGGTTAAAGTTGAACTTATAATAAAATCCTCTCAAAAATATTCAGTCAAAATAAAAAAGTCCAAATGCTACTTTCATTCCTCACGATTTAAAATGTAAAAAAAAAACCAACAGAGAATCAAAATTAATTGAATTTTACATCATTTCAAAAACAAATGGATTATTATTTTAAAATTGTTTAAATTAAATAGATTATAAAAGGACTTAATGAAAATTCATATCCCTTTTACAAAATTTATTGATGACTAAAAATAAATGAAATTTCCTTTTTATCTAATCTAATAAACTTTTTATTTGGATAATTTTGAATTACTTGAATTAAAATCTACGCTAATTAAGAAGTGAAAATATAATAACAGAGATAAATCTATAGAATAGTTACAATAAATAGAAATCAGTCAAGTTTAAATATATAAGAAGCTTTTATAAATTGAATTTATTAACAAATGTATTGTTTAGTTAATAGATAGAAAAAATAATTACGGAATAGAGAGAAATTTGATAATAGATATTTACAACAATATGACAATATTGAATAGTTAAAGCACAAATCCTGAAATGTTTTAGTTAAAATAATATAATCGTATATTGTTGGATTAAGATTTAATTTAATATCAGCGTTAAACATTCATAATATTCATAATGTGGTAATAGAGAGAGACAATCCATTACGATCGAGGAAAATATTATATTCTGTAACTGCCTAAATATTATATATTTTGTTTGCTTTGTTTGTATCTCTACTTAATAAAATCTACATTGACAATAATTTGAAAAAAAAAAGAAAAATAACAAAATTCTAACTTTTTCATTTATTATTTTATTATTCCTTCTATTTTGTAGATAATGGTTTATATTTTATGTGTGACATGCTATACAAAACGTGAATTTGTTTTTGTGGTTTTCTTTCTTTTTTTTGTACTGTATACATGACTTGATTTTAAATATAAAGTGAAATGTATATTCAAGAATAATATTACTGGTAAAGCATAAGAGTGGAACAGTATGTATTTATGTAAAGATTATTATTGATATTCAGTCAGACAGACATACATTAAAGTCGAGCAAAGATTACTTATCGATGATTTTTGTATATTCATAAAAGTCATCACATGTAATAAATTATAATTTTTACTATTTTTACTCCGTAAAATAAACATTTTAATTAAAATATTCTTCACAAAAAAAAAGTATGTTAAAAAATAAAGTAAGTATGAAGAAAATTATTTTACCGTGAGAACTTTTCTTTAAAGCTTTTTACTCTCGGATTGGTATTAAAAATATATTCTTCTTCATTTATTTATATTAGAGAAATAGCAGGTATCTAAATGGATCTAAAGAGACCACAAAGTTTATTATAATAATTTTTTTTCCATTTATATACAAAAAAAGTAAAACTTATTATAATGTTTGAAAATTATTTCGTACCAACTAAATACAAAACAGATTATTTTTGTTTGTTTCACTTGTTCGGGTTCTCCTCCTATTGCTTTAAATCCAATATTGATTTCACCAACAATACAAACAATAAATAGTATAGAAAATAACACAACAATACACTTCATTTTGATATGATTTTATATTATTTTGTTGCCACGTCACGTTAGTAAATAAAAATAAAATATATTGAAATACAATAAAAAATTAGCATAAATTCACATTCAAATTTGAAAATTTTAAATCAGTTTTGTCTGTTCTAAAGGCGTCCACTCTGTCTGAAAACTATTTTTCTATATGGGGTATAAGAAAAGGGAAGAAGTTAAAAAAAAAATAAAAAAGAACGACAAACTGTAGCCCCTTTCTTCTATACAAAACAAAAAATGAAATACAAGAAAAAAAAGCCTTATGCTTGGAATTTCTTATGAAAGGAAGTAAAAATTTCCCACGGTTTCGATAAAATAAAATTATTGAGTTTTTTTTTTGTTTGTTTCAAATTATTTTTCTGTCGTTTTTTTTTTGTTCTTGTATCGTCGAAAATCAATAATGAAAATGGGTCGTTTCTTTCTTTCTTTCTTTATTTCATGGTCCTTGATGAATATTCTCATTAATTTATAAAAAGTAAAAAGAAAATAGAAAAAAGTTGTTCCTTAGATTTTTTGTGACCTTTTTGTGTAAGGAACCTCATTCGAAATCGTTCAAAATATATTTTTTTTATATTTAATTATTTATTATTGAACCTAAGAGTAATCCATCTTTGGTTAGTAAACCTTAATACAATATATTTTCTATTTTTATTTATTGTTTTGTTTTTTTTTTACTTCTTAATTATAATTTTATTTCACATTTCTTGATATGCTTCACCAATATATTCGTCATTTCACTAGTTGGATCATTCAAAATATATTAAACTTATATTTTTTAAGGGAATAAAGAATCTTTCTTTAATTTTGAAATTTGAAAAGCCGGATAAATATTTTTAACGATTATTTTAAAATCGATTTATTCATCGTTCACACGTTCGTTACTTTTTTATTGTTTGCTATACAAAAGAAATTTTGAATTTAAATTATTTATAATTTTCACATGACGCAGAAAACTTAAAAGTTAAATTATGAATTATCTAGTTTAGTCACCTTTCTATATACCTACTGATATATTTCTTTAGATGGATTTTTAATTTTCTATCTTTAATTATCTTTTATTCTACTAACAAGAAAAACTAAAACATGTTTTTAGTGTTTAGATAAATTAATATCTTCTCTATTTATATAAATAATTTGACAAAATAAGAAATGAACATTTTCACTAACATTCCTTTTAAAAGCTTCGTATTATTTTTTCATTGTTTTATTATTATTAAAGAGACATAGACAAATATTTCTTTTAATATGATGATCCTCTATTTGTTATCCACACAAAATTCATTAAGTTGTTATAAAACAAAATGATTGTAGAAGATTCTAACATTTTATATTTATTTATTCAAATGGAACATTATCTTTTTTTTTTCTTGGGTATGTAATTTTGGTTCGTAAAATAAAATTAGGTAAATCATTTTGTGAAAATTCGAAAAATGAAACTAGAGGGAATTGTTTCTTTACTTTTTATTATTTTATTGCCATAAAAGAAATATTCTTAAGGTTTTAACGTTTAGTCATAATAATAAATAAAATTAATATACAAAATTTATTCGATGTTTTAACTTTGTTAATCAGAAGACTTCTTAAAATATATATATATCTGATATAACGAACTTAAATGTTGGTTTATTCATTATTTGTATTGAAACAACAGAAATTGGTTTAAACGAATATTTTATTTTGATTCTAAACAGAGAAAAGCGAACTTAAATTTTTAGTCCTAACTTTAATTTTATTTAAATATAAAAGTTTTATAATTATTCATTGATTACAACGAACTTATTCTTCTTAAACTCAACGAATTCTCTAATGTTTATTTATGTATAAATTTTGGTGTAACAAAGTTTCTAATTAATTATTTAAAACTTTTGTTTTAATTTATTTACAGTGGAGTAAACTTTCAACAACATGTCAACAAATAGATTGTATGCAACGCCATGCTGAGGAGGGTTGTGGTGATTAATTGAGTAAACAAACAATTGAAATGTTCAACGATTTAGGAATGATTGATATTGATGATTTGATTATTGGCACTATTCATGTGATTTACTGATATCATATTGATTCTACAATTAAGCAAATTATCACATTTTTACGTCCAATTATCAGTTCGGCCATTTTAATTTAAGGAATTGTTGTATTGCCAAGAGATAATGGTGATAATGGTCTACAATCTACATATACCCAAACTAGGAAAAAAAGTTTTAAAGTATTTTTATAAAATTTATATTTATATTAAAATAAAATTGTGGAATCAAGAAAGTGGTTTTTATTTACTAAAAGAATTTTGTACTTTTATATTTCAATAAATAATTTGAAATTAAAAAGATAATTTTTACTATTTTTTATCAATGCTATATTTTATATTTGACGTGTTTTAGTTTTATTCCATAATGTACTTTATCCATAATGTACCTGAACTGCACATTAGTTGAAACAGACGAAAAATGGTTTGGCTTCTTCGGGAATCTAAATAAAATGGTTCATGGCTTTCTTTATACATATAGTAAGCATTATGTAGTGAAATTTAAGAAATTGTTGAAGTATCTTAAATGAAGACTATACAAAAATTGATCATCCTAAATCTAACTGAACACTTCATAAGGATATATTACGTTTTTCTTTTCATAATTAAAATCTTTAATGAAAAACCATAAATACTAAGTAAAATTCTTAAAATATGGCAAATTGTTACCTTCATAATATTAAATTAAACAGAGTTACAGCAATAAATATGTGGTTTGTATAAATTTGTTTTAGCAAAAGATGATAAAAGAAAAAAGTAATATCATACCTAATCTGTTTTTGATGACAATGACATTTTACAATTTGCATATTTTTTTCTGTAAATAATTTCTTTTCAGTAAAATAAGTACAAACCAGAAAATATGGCACAAATAAAATATATTTCATATTTTCTGTGGTTTTTCATAGAACTAGAACTACGCACCTATTTCCTGAACTATATTTTCATATGAAATTAAATAATGGACTGAGTTTGATCTTAACTTCAAAACATTAATTTACTAACATAATTATTTATGTTTTTTGGGAATGAAGAAGCTTTTTTCTTTATTCCAATAAATCTTTTTTTAAATCTTTTTAGTCTTCTTTCCAAATCAATAAATCGGAAAATGTAAATGTAATTTTCAAAATTAATTAGAACAAAAATTTAGAATCCCATATTTATGGTTTTTAAGTTTTCTACTTTCCAATTTCTTTTCCTAGAAATTATAATTATCAGTTAACAAAAAGGTATTGTTTTTAATTTAACTCGACAAATAATTGTGTTGTTTTCATTAAATTGGGTGCGATCAAGACTCTAATTTGCTGTAAAAATACATTGATGACAAAAACTAAACATATAAAATAAAAACAAATCATTTTTAAATGAATTTGTTTTTATTAATTATATTTAATGTCGCATAACGAAGTTGGCAACAAATAGTCTTTAAAATACACTGAACTAAAACGTCTCTTAGCTGAGAACACAACCATTATTTGGGGAAACAAAAGGCCAAAGTTCCATGATACTTTTTAGTTCATTTATTATTAGTGAAAAATTCTCAGCAAGAAATGTGCACGAAACAAATGTGTGAAAAATTTAATTTCATAACAATTGTAAGTTAATAAAAAGTTATTTAATACAACGCAAACGTTTTAAAGGATTTGTATCAACAAAAAAAAAGCAAGTATTTTTTAATAACTATATTATTGTTTGTGATAAAAGTGGTTTTTATAAAAATATTTTACGACGCCATTTTTGGTCCCTATTATTCATTATTATTTAAAGATTGAAGTGAAATATAAAATACTTTTTTTTTTCCAATTTTCAGACAAAAAAGTAATAATATATACAAGGTAAGTGTTAAATTTAAGATAATGGGTGACAAATCTGGGTCAATAACAGCGACTCCGCCAAACCCAAACGTGTCACAACATGGTTCAGATCCATTACACCAACAACAAACACAACTACAACAGAGTAATAATAATAACAATAATAATGGTAATCAGTGGATGCAGTATAATAATTATGGAATGTATGGAATGTATCACCAACAACAATATGCTCAATATTATAATGCATACTACCTTGCCCAAATGCAACAACAATATCATGTTGATGAACAACAAAATAAAGCTACCAGTCAACCAGCTATATCAAACGCACCACCTGGTTTTAGCAATGCTGTTGTTCCTAAAATAAATGATGATATAAATAAACAATTTGATTCAAATCCTCCTTTGCCACCGGGTCCTCCGCCATCTTATATGCCACAATCGCCGGGTAATCTTCTCTCTAGGCCTGGTTTCTTCAGTCCAAATCAACAGAACAACAACAATAATAGTAATAACAATAGCAACAACAACAAAAAAGCGTTGCCAAATCAATTTAATCCAATACGTTTTAATATAAATAATCCTGGAAAACGTGCATTGCAACCAAATGCACCAAATTTAAATAATTCTGCTGCTCCGGAAATGACTAAGAAAAAACGTAAACGTAATAGAAATAAAAATAATAATCAATTAAATAATCAAAATACAACACAACAAAATTCAATGATACAAACAACATCACCAACAACACCTTTGTATCCAGCAACAAATACATTTGCTCCATTGCCATCTTGTCCACCTCCAGATTTATCTAAACCTCCTCCACCACTTCCACAAAGTTTCCACTCACCAACTAAAACCGTTGTTACATCCTCTCCAATTGGTCAATTAAAAAAACCAGATCCATTTAATAATCCAACTGATGTATGGCCAGAAAGTTTAAATAATTATGTTACACGTTGTTATGCTAAATGCAAAACAGATTTTGATAAAGATCAAGTTGATATATGTTTAAAGGGAAGAATAACAGCGGCTGCTAATAAAGGTGAATTATGGACAAAAGACTGGGATAATGAACCAGTACCAAGTGTTCATAGTGAAAGAAATTCAATTTTTATTGCAAAAAGTCCAATAGTTGGAAATTTAGCGCAATATCAAAATGTTTTAGGTTCAAAACAAGTAAATATATGTAATAAGAAAGGTATATCAGAATCATTAGGAGCACGTTTAGGAAATCGTTCATCATTACTTGGTATTAAAAAATTGGATGATAAAAGAAATACAAAATCACGTTCTAGATCACCTTCAACTTCTTCATCTTTATCAAAACATTCACGTAGGCGAACTCGTTCACGTAGTGATAATGATTCTAGATCAAGTAGTCCACATCGTAAAAATCGTCGTAAATCAAGTACAACAAGTGATGATGATAATCGTCATTATAATAATATTAATAATAGTAAAGGAAATACAACAAATAAAACAAAATTATCAGAACGTTTGGGAGATTTTAATAATTCTAATATTAATAGTAAAATGAATAATAAGAAGAATAAAAAACAAATGAAAAATGGTAATCAAAAAAAATCTTCATCATCATCATTTAATACAGAGTATGGTATTGTTGGTGGTGAAGTTGTAGGTGATCTTGAACGTTTACAACAACGTGCAGCCAGATTTAATAGTAATAGTAAAAAGCAAGTATCAAATGTACCATCAAATCATTATCATCAACAAAATAGTCAAAGAAAAATGAATAAAAAACAACAAATACCTAATAAAAATCGTCTATGGATTGATGATCATGATGATGATAATTTTGATTTAATTGATTTTCATATAGTTGGTACATGTAGGGATTTAGAAAAATCATTTTTACGTTTAACAAAAGCACCTGCACCAACAGAAGTACGACCATTAGATGTATTAATACATTCATTAAAAAATGTTAAAACAAAATGGGTCGAAAAACAGGATTATTTTTATGCTTGCGACCAGCTAAAATCCATACGACAAGATTTAACGGTAAAATAATAAATTAAATAATTAATAAATGGAAAAAATAATAATTATTATTCTTTAAAAATATAGGTTCAAGGTATTCGTGATAAGTTTACAGTACAAGTTTATGAAACACATGCAAGGATTGCAATGGAAAGAGGTGATCATGAAGAATTTAATCAATGTCAGACACAATTAAAAATGTTATATTCAGAAGTTGGTGGTGAAAATATATTAGAATTTACTGCTTATCGAGTACTCTACTACATATTTACTAAAAATACATTAGGTAAGTTTCCCTTCCGTTTTTATTGATTAAAAATATTTTATATTGGGATGAATCAGCATATGTAAATGGCTTAAATACAAATTTTATATGTACATAATTGTTTCGTTTCTCATTTCCATATTATTCTTTTTTTTTATAATTTAATAAATTAAATAAAATTTGCTCAATTGTTTTCTTTTTTTTCTTTTTCAGATTTAACAACACTTTTGAAGTCACTGACATTAAGTGATAGAGATAATAAATTAATAGCCCATGCATTGGAATTAAGATCCGCATGGGCATTGGGTAACTATTGTAAATTCTTTAACTTGTATAAGTCAGCGCCACTGATGGCCGGCTATTTAATTGATTGGTTTTTGGACAGAGAACGCCAACAAGCACTTAATAATATTATAAAAGCGTATGTATTTGAAAACAAAAAATTATTGAAAATAATTTTTTATTTTTATCCATTTTTTTTCTTTGTACAGAAAGGGTTCCTAATTTTTGTAATGACAAATACTTGAGTTAAATTCTTTTTATTTTGAAATTTAATACGTTTTCTTTCTACTTCTATTTATTTTCTACATATCTTGGCGCTCGTTAGGAAATACATTTATTCAAAAAAAAAAAAAAAACACCTAAAAGAACATTTCAATTTCAATAAAAAGAATTTAGCTTCAGTATTTATCAGCACAAAAATTTAAGCTTTTTACTGGCATTTATTTTTATTTTGTGTTTATTTTCTTCTAACTTCTCTTTATTAAATTTTTTTTTCTCGCATGCGTAAAACCCAAAAACATCCTACTTTTAATAATAAAAATTTAATTTAAAAATAAAGGAATCATCATAATAATTCATCCTGTACAGGGGCGAGATTTGAAGTGAAGGAGACTTTTTGTTTTATTCTTTATTTTCATTTAATTTTTTGTTTTGTAATGAAGTTGCTTATTTTTAGGAGTCCCCAGAGTCTCAGTATATATTTTGTAGGTGCTTCCTCAATCAACTAAGACATTAAGATATTGTTTCCTATTTTTCCTTCTTTAAAAACGCTATATAATTTTAAATAATGCATGAATTACATTTTTACAAACTTAGTTTTAAAAAAAATTAAAAAGAACGAAGAAATTAAAATAAAATTCATTTTCTTTTCTTCTTCTTATTACATTCTTTATTTTTACTTTTTTTGTTTCTTATATTTTTTTGTTTTATTTTTTTTTTTCTTTTATAAAAATCTGAAATTATTTGTTAATATTTAGTTATCGTCCAAATATTCCTGTGGAATTTGTATCACGATCATTGGGATTTGAATCGATGGAGAAATGTACTGAATGGCTGGGAACATTAAATATTGTTTATACAACAACTACAAAAAATATAATAGATTGTAAAAATAGTACAATTATTCCAGTGGCAACAAATTAAAAAATTAAAAGAAAAATTAAAAATGATAATGAGATATAAAGCTAAAGATATACATCCATACCATATATAAATAGTTGTTGAGGATTGAGAATCAAAAAGAGAGAGAAAGGATAAAAAAGTGAATACGAAAAATTCCTCACAGATAAAAAAAAATTGTTCTAAATTTTTTTTCAGTCAAACAAATTAGGCAATTGTTTTCTATTTCTTTTTAATTGTTTCTTTATACATATTTTTTCTCTGGTGTGTGTGCATTATTTTTTTGTTGTTTATAAATAATTAAAAAAGATGATAAATCATCAAGAACAATTTATAAAACAAGTTTTAACAAAAAAAAAAAAAAAAGATGGACAAATTAAACAAGTAATTAAAGACTTTTTGAAAAGAAAACAAAAGAAAAATTCTCCTGTGAAACATTTATTGGGTTTTAATAAATTCAAAGTTTCACAGTTATCCTAACAAATTAAAATAAACAAATAAATGAAATAAATTTTTAAGATAACAAAAATATAAAACAAATAAGAATCGAATTGAATTTCGGTTTATTTTATTTTTGTTTTATTTTTCTCTCGTTATTTAAATTAAACAAAATAAAATAATATTAATTTTAGCATTAAAAAAAGAAGAAGCATAAAAAAAATTTAATTATGTAAAGAAATAAATAATTCAATCGGTTTATTAATTTAATAATTATTACCAAAACAACTATAACAACAGCTACAACAACAGTTACAGAAAAATACCAATTTCATATTATAATAATCATTCATGAGAAAAATCGTCGTAAATTGCGAAGAATGTTTAGTTGTTTTTTTTTTTTTTTTGGAGATTCAACAAACATCCTAGGGGGCGATTTGAAAAATATTTTGATGTCACAACTGAGGAGAAAACGTGTTTGTTGTATTTGGATCTGACCTGATTGGATTAAATTGTAATATATTCAAAGAAAATTAGATAATTAAGAAAATGGCGGCAACGTGAAGCTAACGTGTAATTAGTGGAATCACATGAAAAAATAGGACTTATAATAAATTAATTGGCTTTATTGTCTAAGTTTTTAAAAATTTAAATTATTTCTAAAAAAAAATTTAAAAATTGTTACTAATTGAAATTAACAAAAAAAACACACACAAGGAAAGGAAAGAAAGACTTAATTAATTTATATTTTAATTATTTTTTTTTAATTTAAAAAAAAAAGTGTTTAGTGATTAAAAAAAAAAAAAGAGAAGAAATGTGAACCGTCGTCAATCTATTTTTTTTTTTTTGTTTCTCTTTAGTAAAAGTTTTTTTTTTTGTTTTTTAATCAGAAAATCAAGAAAAAAAAAATAAAATCATCCCCCTTTTTTTTTTGAACAATTAAAATTAAATTATTATTGTTTTGTTATTATTTTAAAAAGGAAAATATTTTAGGTTTTTTTCTGTCTAAAATTTTAAAGCAATAGTTAAAAATTAATTTAAAAGATAAAAATATGTTATCAGTTCTTCTGTTAGATGGATGGAATCCTGTATCCTGAATCAAATGGCATTTTTCTGATGTTGGAATTGGAAACTCTAAAACATAATTCATCAAAATCACAGAACACACGTATGGCTCCTTATGTCGTCAGTTAGCTGTTACTGATTTCCAGTTGGATGAAACTAAGATGAAATTAGAAGAACTGAAAAAAAACACAATTCGACAAAATGTCTGATTCAGTTGGTTTTTTTTGAACAAAAGCTTCTATATTTTTCTTTTTTTTTTGGTAAAAAAAAAATTGTTTTTCTTTTTAGTTCTATTTAATTATTATTAATTATTTTTTATTATTCGTCTAATTTTGGATGAAAGTGAGAGAGAAAGTAAACGGAGAGTACACAAAACAAAAGAATATTATTTTATGTTTTTTGCGTTTTGTGTATTTTTTTATGTATATAAATATTCAAATAAATCATTTAATAATTAAATTGTAACTACAAAAATAAATTGTTTTATTCATTTTAATATTTTGTTGTATCCCATTTTAAGTTTATTTAGATTTTCCCCGAGCAAAAAACGGTTTATTCGAACAAATATAAAAAAATTAATCGGCAATGAAATAATTTTTTTAGTGATAAGTTTTATTGCGTTTCCAGAAATTCAATTTGTTTTTCTTGTAAGTTAATAACGAAAACTAAGCCTTATCTATATTTTATTTATCTTTTAAATAAACAATAAAATATTTGTATGGTTTGAATGTTATGTTCAAAGAATGGAACAATGAAAACAAATCATTATTATTCATATTAAAAAAAGTTGAAACAAATATATCCGTTTTCAGAACTATAAATAAATAACATTGGTAATGATTAGATGGGCCGATCCTGGCGGTACTGCAATACCAGGCCAACCCGCGACAGAGGTGGAGCAAGCTCCTAGCACTCCGTCAAATTCCAAAAATCAGTTTAACATTTGTTGTCCCTCTATGAGGGATCTATCAGATGTTAAGCTGATAAGAACAGATACTACACTTTGATCTTAGCCTTTAGGCCGAGAAGCGATACCGTATATACGCTTTAACCGCTTTTTAAAGACATTATTTTATCTGTATTAGCGAATCGGAGAACAAATATGTAAAAAAAAATCACAAAGTTATTCAAAACAGAACATGATTCATTTCAACAAAAAATATAATTATCTTTATAGTAGAGAAAATAAAAATATTAGAAAAAAAATTAATAATTTAGTTGCACTTTAATGTTAAAATATAAAATAAATATTAATTCTATGTGCATTTTATTCATTTAGCAACAATAGTACTCAAATATAAATAAAAGAACATTTTGAGTAGCAACTAATGTTATGTTATAATATAAAATTATTAATTCTATATAACGCAGCAAGCATATAATAATTATATTAAAGAGAAAGAGATAACAGTAATGTTATATTTTTTTGGTTTCCATTCCAACTTGTTAAAAACAAATGAATATAAACGAGATAGAATGAAAAAAAATGTGTATACCCGTCCCTTTACAATTCCCAAATTTAATTAAAATCTTTTCCAATGTAAAATATTATTTAATAATTATATAATCAATTATTTTAAGATTAATAGCTATCAAAGCAACTTATTTTATTAAAAAAATTATAATTTTACATAAAAAATAATTATATTTAAATTTTTTATAGTAATTTACCATAATTTTAAATAGATAAAGGCAACACTGCATTTTTCGATATAAATTTTATTTCTCACTACGTTACCATTTGTTCTAAAAAGATATGTTATTGCAAACTAAAGTAATTTTTGGAATTATTAATTCTAGCAATTCACGTGTGATACACCCTATTACTCAAAATCTCATAATTTATTTTTGTTACAATTAAATCGGGACCGCGCGTACGCAGTCCCGGCTACCAAAAATTTTGCGCACGAGTTATCCACATTAGGGATAATCGCGGAGGTCAACTCTACCGTAGTGCAATGGCAAAGCCTCGCCCCGGGGAAACCGCCTTATTGATCACGGTAGTCCCTACGCCAGGTAAGTATGATTTCTTTAGCTCTCAACGTACTATATTTGTATTCGAAAACAGTATTGACTAGCGAATTGAAGAACCACAAAACGAAAAAAAATAATATTTCAACATTTTTTATGTTTTTTTTTTTAATTTTCTTAAATGACCATATTTTATTATTCCATAAATGCATTTTTAAAAATTGAAATAGTTGTGTACCTACTGTTCTTCTATGAACAAGTAAACCTAATATTAAATGTGTAACTGCTTCTTTATTAATTTAATTTAAGATATATAAATAAAAACAACAAATACAGAAAAGTTCCTAATATTTCTTATTTACATAAACATAAAACAATTACAATTACGATATGTTACTTTAGTTTCAACTTTAAAATATTTATCTGTAAATAAAATTATATAATTTTCAAATTTTATTTTATTTTTTCTTACGACTCGCTACTCCAACACGTTTTTTTCTTTTTATAGATTTAGTTGAAAAGTGCTATAATTTGTAATAAGATGTATAATACATTAAATTATATATTTTCGTTGTGTATCTGTGGCAATTTAAAAATCCCCTCGTAAAACTTAAATAAATAGAGAACTACAACAAAGCATTCGCATTAACTTATTACCATGCAATGTGTAATTGAAGCCTTTAGCCAAACAGAAATACCACCTCGATAGATATGTAACATTTGTACTATCAAACGCCTTTCGAAATTTCATATTATGAAAATTTAGAGGGGTAATTTTTGGAAAGAGCCTAGCGAAAGCTGGGCCATAAAAAATACCAACAATATATACAGAAACAGTGTGATTTATATAGTATGATTTATTATTAAATATATTTTTTTTAAGGTTGTAACATTTTTTTAATACGCTATAGACAGATATCCCGTGGCAGCATTGTATGTGAAATTATTGTTCTCTTTACAAAACAAAATTAAAATAATAATAATTCTTGTGAATAAAAAAAATATTTACAGAAAAAATTCCTAATTTTCGCTGTACAACTCGCTATTCAAACTTGTTCTTTTCTTTACATATATTCCCTTGAAACAAAATTATTTAGCTTTGCGCAGTGGCGATATCGTAACTAATGAGGATAAAACCGAGGTGCGATTATTGCTAGTTGAAAACTTAAACCAATACCCCGCCAAAGCGGACGTGAAATACCGTCCACTAAGGCAATTTTTGTCAACCCGAAAGGGTTAATGATTTGAAATAATATTATTTTAATTAAAGTTGCATTTATCTTCAAAATGTTTTCTCACAGAGAACATAAAACTGAGAATGCGTTTGTGAAATACGTTAGTACGCCTATTATTTTGTTACTATGATGGTTTTTTTTTGTTTTCATGTGTTTGAAGAATTTATAATATTTATAATAATAATATTATAAAATGAATTTTGAAGTACGGATACAAGTTTGACTTCATACATAATTTAATTAATTATTTAATTATACATCGAAACCAAAACTCAGTTACGAATTACAAGGAGGTCAAAAAACAGAAAAATTGCGTTACGTAAGTTGACAATTAATTTGACTAAACAAAGAACAATAAAATATTTGTATTAAAAATTGTAATAGCAAATGACAACAATGTTTCTGCAGAAGTTAAAAAATGATTTTTTATATTTTAAATTAAGAGTATCAAATAAAAATTTAATTAAAAATAATTATAAAGGACAAATGGAAAATGAATAAAATTATACAAACAAATCAAAAATATG